>CM022102.1:6985200-7495200 GCA_011114355.1 Carex littledalei
GACCGTTAGAATTTTGAAAAGTCAAATTTTAAGCCGTAGTACGGACCCAATCCGTGCTATGCATAGCACCGTAGCCTCACTCATATATTTTTCTTGGAGGAAGCGATAGCCGATAGGTGGCCTCTTTGGTCCTTACTCCTTGCGAAGTTACGGCTGCTGATACACTGGAACTTGGGTCCCATTGTCAGTTGCTCAAAGGGAAAGAGATATGTAAATTGTTATTAATTATTTGGCGAACAACTTGAGTCAGTAAAAATTTAGTGGTTTGTCATTATAAACTGTTATCAGAATTCGCCGGACCAATCCGATTCGAGATGAAGCTCCTTTAACA
Organism: Carex littledalei; assembly: GCA_011114355.1. Classification (NCBI taxonomy): domain Eukaryota; kingdom Viridiplantae; phylum Streptophyta; class Magnoliopsida; order Poales; family Cyperaceae; genus Carex; species Carex littledalei. Next base: position 6,985,532 of record CM022102.1, read on the forward strand.
TTCGTATCAAAACAGATCGAACGGTCAGGATCTAAATTCAAAATGTATGTTACCTCAGTTGATATGGATTCGGCTAAAGTGGCAGGTAAATTTTTTAACACAGCAGTTTGCCAGCTTTGGTTTAATGCAGCAGTGAATCTATAAAATTTAAAAAGCGTTGCATATAATTTGTACACTGAATACAAGTACACGTCACTTCGCGTTCGTAAGGCGGACCTATACGAATTGACCCCATTTTTTTTTATTTTGTATTCACGTATGATTTTTTAGTATAATTTACAGTTAAATGTTATGGTATTGTTAAGTTAACTTTAATTTTTTTTAAGAAAATTTATATAATTGATTCTGATTATGTATTTAACTCTACGTTCGATCAGGATGATGTCTCTTGGTGAAAAGGAATGTTTGCAATCAAACTCTCGGAGGTTTCTTTTTCCATACGGTCTCGCATTTTTACCTTTACTTGGTTATGAATTTACCAAATCGTTTCACAATTAGTTAAAAATAAACATTAAGGGTATGTTTGGTTGTAAAACAAGAATGGTTAGAATAGCCAAATCAAGAATATTTATTATTTGTCTTATTAGAACAGTCAAATTTCAAAATTCTTAGAAATAATCTATTTTAATAGAACAAAAAATAATTCAATCAAATATCGAATAAGCTATTCCGAATAGCCTTGCCCAACCAAACATACCCTAAAAGAGACTCTTCGAACACCAGATGTAAAATGGCAAGAATGAATATATAGTCCATCATGAGAATTAACTGTGAATTTAAATTTCTTTGATGGTTAGCTTATAATTAAAACGCAAAATTACAAATCAACAATTGACAATATTTTGTAGTTTACTCATCTATAACAAATAAGCATGGATTTAGACTCTTTCTGTAATTTTCTTTTTTTAAGGTTAGCTAGCCATTTAACTCTGTTTGTGTAGTTTTTGTCTAGCCTGTAAAGAACGAGGGTTGCGATAAGACGTGGCGAGCCAGCGGTTAAAAACAACCTCTTTATGAAAAGAAACTCAATTATTCGATCATTATTGGATTTATTTCTAGTCTACCCTAACTTGTTTAGGACTAAAAACTTGATTGTTATTGATTGTTGTTGCAAGGTTAGCTAGCTATTTGCCTGCTTGGCAATATATTAATAATAAAAAAGTTATTTACACACCTACTACCAAAAAAAAAAAACTTATTCATTATATTTATTTTTGTTGAACCCAAAAGGCAAAAGCGCATTATTTAATATGAGCAATTAGTATATTTGAAAAATCTTAAACTTCCAAAGTATACAAACTATCTTGGATATTTGAATACAGACATTATACGTATAATTGCCAGCTCCAGGCCACAATACAAGGTGAACAAATGAAATGGGTTCTTGGCCTTAATTTTTAGGTGAATGAATAAGTAGCAAGATTAGTTAGGCAAACAAATGAAATGATATGATATTTTGATAAAGGGGGTGGCATGGCAAGCAAAAGGGATTGCATGAAAAAGGCAGGCAAGTCGCATCAGTTGTTGCTCTCACCCTCCGGCAAAAAAGGCAAACACTAACGTGGCTCACTGCTATGAACCCACAAAAAAGTTGGCTCGGTCCGGTTTGCCATACATGTGATCAGTTCCCCTCCACATCTCCTCTCCTCTGCAATTCCTTCCCAATTCCAAACTTCGTAATATTGATGGAATATGCAATAATTATTATTTTTCGGATAGTTTGAAAATGTTGACAACTTATATTTATATTATTTTGAAATGCAATTTACTCTCTCGGTCAATAATATGTTTTTTTTTCGTCCACTATTGTTATGTACTTAAGTTGATTATTTTTGCAGTTGTACGACATTGCAAGTAAATCGTAAACACACACACACACTTTATAAAATTTGTAATTTGTCGTAAAAATATATTTGGGACTAAAAACTTGGTAGTTATTTTTTTGTTATAATCTTGTGACAGTATAACTAATATAAAATACTAATTACACTTTACAACATTATTAACTTGTAATTCAAATATATATATTTTATGCACTGTAGCAGCCAACATAATAGTTATTTTAGACCACAAGTTAAATGAAAAGATAACAAGATAACACATTACAATGAATCTATGAGAAATTAAAAAAATATGTATGTTTTAGATCATTTTATGAGTTATTACTTTATAATGTTAAATTATTAAAAATGGAATCAGGCTAGACTCTTGCTAAATTGTTCTTATAGAATCTAAGAAATTGTAGAGAAAAAAACCGGATCGGCACAACTTGAGTCGCACTAACCAGACTACGCCAAACTTAGTGAGCCAGACACGTGACTCCCCACATGGCAAACGGACCCAAACGGAGTACTAACGGACCCATCAGTGACCCCACCAAACCGCAAAAAACACTTCTGAAGTAGTTAGGTTCTCTGCTACTTGTGTCAATTGCCAAACATCAAAACAAATTAGTTTAAATTTAAATAAGTCAACTGAGATTACGGAGTTGGGCTCTCAGCGGACAAGTCCAGAATTGTCTGTTGCTATTGTACAAATCTCGGATCTTCTGTGGCTTAATTTATGACCATGTGCATTGTCGTGCCGTAACAAAACCAGTTCGCGTGTTGCGCCGTGACGTACTGATTTTCTGAAGATGTTCGTGTTACGCAAATAGTCACTGTACGTAACATGCAACTCACTGCATGCAACCATCACTATACTGTACCGTGACGTATCCGGTAAGACCGTGACTTTGTACACCCCTTGTTTTAACACTGTAAATGCTTGATTATGACATATTTATGAAAAGTCTAGTCCTTGTTTTTATTAGCATTGAATCTGACTTTTCACTTATATTAGCGTGTGAAGGACTACCACCGTGCCAGAGATTAACGGAGGTGCTTAAGCAAAGAAGGAAACTACTATCAAAGTATCAACCGACAGAAGCCCCGCATGTCAAATCTGCCACAGAATTCAACAGCTGTTTATGTCGCCATTAATTTAATCACAAAGAGGATTAGGTGGAATTTGGAGAAAAGAGAGATTGCTTTGCTTTGCTTTACTACTCAATTAGCGGCAATAATTTTTGCACCCCCTCGGTATTTGAGACATGACTTGTGGCAATCAGCAGCACCTCCGCATATATAGTTTATTGAAGGATGTTTTCTAACAACTTTTAGAACAGAAAATGCCGAAATTTTTATTAATACTCTAATAAAAAAGGGCAAATCTGCAAATTCAAAAACGCCCTTACTACTTCATGTTTGGACGGTCAGCTCTCACTACCAAACCGTCTCACGTTTGGGCGGTCACCTCGTAATACCAGACCATCCCATGTTTGGGCGGTTTGGTGTTTAACTATTTTTTTTTAAATGCTGTATTTTTTATGTTAAAATTTTGTTATAATTTTATAATTTACAAATCTATTTTTTATAATGATTTATGGTTATAATAGGTTATAATTGACGATTATATTTTTATTTGTTGTAATGTTTTATTGTAGTTTTATTTGTTATAATTTTTATAATAATTTATAGTTATATTTTTATAATTGACGATTATAATTTTATTTGTTGTAATGTTTTATAATATGTTATATATTTATTGTAATTTTATTTGTTATAATTTAATTTAATGTTATAAATTGGTTTTATTTGACGAGCTAAACAACAAAACTAAATAATCTAAATAGTAAGTCTACAACATAAAATACTACAAATTCATTTAACTAAAAAAAACATAAAAAACCTAAAACGAGGGCGGCGGCGACCGGAGAGATCCAATTTAGCAGGTGGATAGCAGTCCCCGGGCGGCAGTTGACGCCTCGAGTGAACCTCCTCACCCTCCTCGTCATCTTGGAGATCGTCCACATCCATCTCCGACGCCGCACCGGCCGCCCATGGATCCTCCTCATGCAAAGATAATTGTGTGCGACGGACCCATGAGAGATCCTCCAGGATCATCGGCTGTGTACGCATCTCCCATGGATCGGCCTCCCAGGTAGAATGATACGTGGCCGAAAGCGGTGTGCCAAATATAGCAGAGGCAAAGGCATCTGCAGCCTGCGCCCTACTCCCACTAGCCTCGTTGCCGTGCTGTCTAGTCTCTGCGTATCGTGGTCTATGGAGGCTCTGTCCCTCGTACCCGGTATCATCTCCAGTAAGGTTAGTTATAGTGAACTCGGGATTGGCCTGCCATGTAGGGGCTCCATCTTGCATGTAAACAATTTCAGTTTTGTTATATACAAATAACTAGTAAGTTAATTAAATAATAAAAAAACACTAACCTCGCCAATCTGCACCGGACCTCCATACTTGTTGTAGTAAGTGTTTCATGCGTTGTTATTCAACACCCAGTTGTGGAACGCCCAACTCGAGTTATCATTTGCAGAGTTGAAGATAACTTAATAAAAATATATTTTTAAAGAGAAACGATTGTGTATGACACCTTCATATTAACTTGTAATCACCTACAGGAGGTGGCGGCATCTCATCATCGTAGATAACGACTCGGGGGTGATCCGGATCTCGTGGTGTGGGCTTTATCTCACATCAATTGATGTTCTCCCCACTTTCGAGCAACATGCCAATGAAGCGTCCGTCCCAGCCAAAATCCACCACGACATGTGCACTGTGTTGGAGCATTTGACATCCTATCGCTCTCCAACCAGTCTTCGCTATGCACACCAGGCTTTGTGCCACTCCTCTAATACCGGACAAAACCTGCACACAATGTTTTTTCATTATTATTAGAAAAAGGAATAAATAAACATTTAATTTTTTAAATATGTCGGTTTCATTTATATTTATCGCGCGAGCCTGGATCGGTCCGAAAGGCAAGTAAGTCATAGATGCATCACCCATGAGACGTTCTTAACGTGAAGCATCTAGAGCTGACTCCAGACATAAGAAATCCCCACGATTTTCCCCTTGCCCGTATTCTCGTATGTGTGGTGACTATCCCATATGGCACCGTATGAGGGGCATCTCTCGGCGTCTAGTCTCATCCAGGGGTGAGGCAGATCTGGAATAACAAGCCGACATACCGGTAGATGTGACCACGACCACTGCTGGAGTAGAAGAAGTGGCCCGACAATCTTCTTATTCTTCACCTGAATTTGTACAGTAGTTGCAATTTTGGTACTTATTCAACTCTAATATTTGTAATATAAAAATTACAATATTAGTAGAGACTTACCAGACAAGCATGACACAAGCTCCGGTATAAGTGGGCGATCACAGCTCCACCTCAGTTCCACCTCGATTGCCTTTCAATGTCCTTCAGCAGAGAGGGGAACTTAATCAGGACCGCGTCACCGCTGGAATCCACGAACATGACGCTGTCACATAAGTCCATCACAAACGCCTTAATATACCTACAATGTTAAAATAGTCAACATAAATAATTTTTATTATTGTTGAGTTCAGAACATATTTTAATTTACAAATGTTTATGGTTACCTCTTCATCGCCTCTTCGTCAGTGGTTTCGGGGGCAATCAGAAGCTAGGAGAAGTAAAAGCGGAGCGACGCTAGACTAATACAGTACCCAGAATACCGAAACTCATCATTCTCCCCTTTCTTCTTCTTCTTCTTCTGCAACGCCTTTGGATCGGCCCCCAACAACTCTGGTATCATCTTCGTCAGGTCTGGATGGTCCGAGACACCACCTATGGGGTCGCCGTCGATCCGTAAATCTCATAAGGCTCTCACATTAGCTAGGGTGACTGTCATCTCTCCAACCGGAAGATGAAATGAATGAGTCTCCGGTCGCCATCTCTCTACTAGACCGCAAAAAAGAGAGCCTGATCGATCCTACTCTGAGACATGGTGGCTAGCTGATACAAGCCAAGATTCATGATACACCGCTCCATCAATGGATGAGGGACGTACGGGATCTCAACGGTGCGATGTCTCACCGTCAACATCGTCTCGTCCTGCATTTAATAATGATTTCAATCTAAACGACTGAGTATATGTCATATTAAATAATGTTATTTAAATTACATACAAAAAACCAACGTATCTCCAAAGATGCGTATGCGGTACGGTGCTTAATATGTGGAATCCACAGAAGAGGACTAAATATGTCAGCATCATAAGCGGGAGCCTCTGCACCTAAGGCCTCCGCACCGGGAGCCTCTCCAGCGGGAGCATGTGAACTTTCCCAGCTCTTCAGAGTATCTCGTGATCGTCCACGTCTAGGTCTGGCCATACTACATTTGAAAATATCAAGTTACTAAATTTATAACATATTTTTACAATTTACATTAATTAATAAAAATTATTATTGCAAACTACCACGTCTATTTTTTTAGATAGGTAGAAAATCACTTGATCTGAATGGTACAGAATTTTCAAATCAAGTGATTTTCTACCTATCTAAAAAAATAGTAAAAAAATTCTAAAAAATGTAAAATTTGGTTTGCAAGTACATATTCATATGAATATCATGTTGAACGGTTCGGATCGACCGTAAGAATTTTGAAAACTCAAATATTGAGCCGTTGCACGGAGGCCCTCTATGCTACATGTAGCATATTAGTCAGATTCTATATGAGGAGGGATCTAGTTACCACAATTTTGAGTTACAACAAAGTTACCACAATCATTTTCTACATTTTCAAATTCCAAATCGTCGATCCAAACCGTTCAACATGATCTCCACAATAAAATATGCTTCCAGATCAAATTTTACATTTTTTTGAATTTTTTTGAATTTTACATTTTATTTAGAAAATCATGTTGAACGGTTTGGATGGACGATTTGGACTTTGAAAATGAAAAAAATAATTGTTGCAACTTTGTTGTAATTTAGATCCCTCCTCATATATATATATTGCTGTATCATTTTATTAGAATCTCAATCTCTTAGAGGATCTTGGAATCACATTTTTTTTTCCACTTCGCTTTTAGAAGAAAAAATATTTTATATTTGTATATGCTAGCTGTTAGATTAACAAAAATTGTGTAACAAGTGTGCAAATGTCAGTTGCCCATATTGGGAAGTATGATAGAGAAACATAAACCTATTTTAAACTCAACATCTGATTCCAAGAAACACCACATCTCTCACAAATAGTCAAGCCCCTGTACATTGTCTAACTCTAATCCTTAGTTCTTAAGCTAGGAAACAAATGTGTACAGTTTCAGTTGTCCAATTCCACATTGAGTCGGCGCCTTGTTTCCCGCAAATACAATCTTCCACGTGGCAATCTTTCATTGGCAAGGAATCACACTTTGTCATCCTAATCAACAAAACAGTTCAAAACCATGTTGTCGGTTTGGTTCGGTTAATACGCGTCAGGACTTAACCTAGCTAGAAGAAGTCAAACCGGTTTGGTTTTTTGCGATCGTTGCTTGAATTGGACTGGTTCAGACCCGGTACGATAGGAGGCCGGTACGACCTCAGCAGCGCAAAATTTATCCCTTTGAAGAAACTATGTGCCTTCACATCAGCAGCACCACGCCGGGAACCAAGGCGGGTTTCCGGGTCTTTCCGCAGCAAACCCGCAATGAGGTCCCGGGCAGCCGACTCAGTGGGCCCAGCCGGAGATGCGCCCGATGGAAAAGTGAGCGGCTGCTTCACAATGCTGCGCAGAGTAACCTCGTTTGTGGGCCCTACAAACGGTGTACGGCCGTAGATCAGTTCATATAGAAATATACCATAAGCCCACCAGTCGACCGCACTGCCATGGGACCCACCCGCAGCGACCTCTGGCGCGACGTATTCATGGGTTCCGACAAATGAGCATGACCGGGCAGTGACCGGTTCAGCCACAAACTGCCGACCTGGCCCGGTTCGACCTGAGTTGGATCTTCTCGGTCTGAACAGATGGTCGGGTAGACAAGATGGATCGGTTGTAGAGGCAGCACCGAAAGATGTAGGATCGACGGCTTCGACGGTTGGTGATGACGTGGACTCCAATGACAGGTCGAAGTCTGAAAGCATAATGTGACCGTCAGATCGAATTAGAATATTCTCTGGCTTTAGATCTCTGTACACTATTCCAAGCATGTGGAGGTATTCTAACGCCAATAGAACCTCAGCTGCGTAGAACCTGAGATAAAATACCCAAATAGTAAAACAAGTTTTAGTTAAAAAAGAAATATATATGATAGGTGCAATATTCGTAAATTTTGTAATGATTTTCCACAATTTTATGGATTAGAAATCGAACGAGCCATTTGAGGCAAATTGAAGCAACTCTTTTACTTCACTACCGTTGCCATTATGAACTTAGAATGATGTACTTCCAGTCAAAAAAAGGTACATACAAATTCCCATTACCCTTTCTTTTCAAGAAATCTTCATCCATATAAAGAAAAATCGATGACACTCCACTATAAAAATTAGTAGAAAAAATATGCATAATGAACATTGTTAAATAATGGCACAAATTTCAATCTTCAGAAAAGTATTACCTAGCAGCAGTGACAGGGAAACGGAGACCCGGCTGGCGGTGCCGGATCGAGTGCAAATCACCACCACTACAGAACTCCATGACGACACACGAGTAATGCGGTGCCGCATCAAAATCCGAGTAAAGGCTTGGCAGGAAGGGATGATCAAGCAATTTCAAAATCCTCTTCTCTGTCGCTGCTCTCTCCAGTTTTTTCTTCTTCTCTAGTGCCATTTTGTCAACGACCTTCATGGCATAATAACAATTTTTTTCGTCTCTTAGACGGCACAAATACACCGTGCCGATGTCACCGCTGCCGATTTGCTTTATAAGCTTGAAGTCTTTTGGTCCGAGCGGTCCCGGTAAGCGGTGTATTATCAGGTCTAGCTCTTCAGCAGAGCGGTGAGGTTTTAGGGATGCTCTCTCTGGAGAGGTGGCAACCGGAGGTGGTGGAGGAGGCGGCGGCGTTGTGGCATCAAAAGAAAGGCGTGAGAGACTGGAGCAACAGTCGCAACTGCCAGTGCTGCTACTAACAGAACTCTGGCTTGAATTAAGAGTTTCTGACCCGGTTTCCATGTCAGAGTCGGGAGAGAGATCTAACATTGTTGTGGGATTTTGTTGCTTTGTTTTGAGAGGTGGAAGAGATGATGTGAGAGAGGTATTATTCTCTGGCGAGGAATAGGGTGGAATAGTGGCGGGCATAGAAACCGGGAATATCTTTTGGCTGGTTGCTATAAAAGCTTGGCAGGAGAGATCTTGGAACAGTGAAACAAAACAGGGATGAGTGATTCTATTCTCGTTTCTGTCCTTGGAGTGGAGATATATGTGCCTTTAAATTAACAGTGGTTGTATTTTAGAGAGAGAGGAGCGGAGGAGAAGGAAGGGTTGGATGCAGCTTTTAATTACCTGTTGCTTTTTACAGTAAGAGAAACAGGGGTTTGATTTGGATTAGAGAAGATAAGTCTGGGTTTTATAGTAAACGCCTAATGTGACGGACCGCGGACGGGATAGTTTATTTTATTAGTTATTCCGATAACATTTGCATAAAGAACCTTTCTTTAATGTGGGTTTTGTTTATAGCTGCTTTTGGATACGATTTGAAAATGTTGATTGAACAATCATGATCGCATCTCGATGAAATGACCCCAGATTTGATTAAAATTCCCTTAAAATGAAAAATGAAATGTCCATTCGGAGTTTCGGACTCAAATTAGCAAAGTACTGGAAAAGTTTTTGCGTGTAGAGAATGTTTCGGAATTTAGTTTCGCACGAATCTTGAAACAAATTAACGGCTCACAGTGTTCTGTAATTTGTATTGGAGAGGATGAAAACTAGAAATATATTATTGTCTGTCGCTATGATCAACTACGGAAATAAAAATGGGGTTATCATATGAAAACTACTAAATATAAAATGAATGATCCTAATTTGTGCACATTATCTCTAATTGTTAGAAGGTATATTATGGTGTAGAATAAAGTATAATTTATGATATTTCCAAATGTCAGATTAGATCTCCAAGTTATTAATTATAATAAATATCATTGCTAATATAAAAAGCTGGTCTTCATTTTTTAAGTTTCACTTGCATTTTGTTTGATGGAATAATTAAAGAATAAGCTCCAAGATGAATAACAAAACTTTTCAAGGATGTAAATGAAATTGTGCTTCTGTCCCAGCTTTTATTGTTTCCCCAGGGCTAAGCTAAGGATCTAAGCACCTATTTTTGTAGAGAGCATGCTTGGCAACTCAACTGAAACTCCATGTAAAGGGAAGTAAACTCAGCCAAACCCAAACGGCTAGTCTGACACGTGCGAACTAGCCCATTGCACGTGACCTCTAAGAACCTTTTCGTGGCACTTTCAAGTCCTCACCCCGCCCTCTCTCTCTGGCGACGTGTCAAAGCGTGTCCGGGAGCCGACCACGTAGCTAGCTTGTGCGATTTACAAATTAGGAAAATGCGAATATTTGGAGAAATAGGGATAGGGTCATGGAGAGTGTAGAGGAGTATGAATGAGCTCTCGTGGGTGAAGGAGACGGATGGATATTATTGCATATGCATGTTAATGTTCTTTATTGACCTCAGCTACCAAAAAGCAAAAAAAAAGCAAAACATTGACTGAGTCTATGGCCCGACATTTTTATTAATATCCAAAGTTTAATAGAAATTATTATTTATGTCCAGATTTCTGGGTTTTCGCCAAAAATGCTCAAGCCGGCCACAAAATGGCCGGCTTACTTCCTTTTTTTTTTTTTTTGAGACACTATGAAGAGCAAAATAATGAAATATAACTCTGAAAATTTGAATTTTTCCCTATAAATTATTTGTTAGATAACTTCTTTTGATATATAATTAGCATATTTATACTAGATTACTTGAAATTATGTTGAAATGCACTATATTAATTTAAATTACACTAAATTACGCTAAAATACGGTAAATTACGCTAAATTACATATGAATAGGAACGATATCTTTACTGAAAAGACGAAAAACGATGACGAAACTTCAAACGGTCATAAAACGGCGCTCGAGTGTCCGATTTCAGCAAATGACCACTTTTCGAAAAGCTTGCGAAAATACGCATGTGTCCGTGACCACTATGTTATTTTTCAAAATTCAGAATTGCCAAAAAACAAAGGGAAGAGCCTCAAAACTTGAGTTGAAGTTTTCGATTAAGATTTTTATTTCCATTATTCAATCCAAGTAGCTCAGTAAATTAGTTACATAATAAGCTTGTAGAATACCAATTTTTACTATTTTCCAAATTTTTTTACTATTTTTTATGATTCATGAAAGATGAGCAAAATCGGTCTACTTTAGCGTAATTTTGTGTAGTTTAGCATAATTTACCGTATTTCAGCATAATTAGCGAAGTTATTGTAATTTAACGTAATTTAGTATAATTCAACATAATTTATTGTAATATAGTGTAATTCAACATAATTTCAAGGAATCTAGCGTATTTTAGTATAAATATGCTAATTATACATCAAAAGAAGTAATATAACAAAAAAATTAAACAAAAAATTCAAATTTTCAGTGTTAGATTTTCAATATTTTGATCTTCATAGTGTCTCTCTAAAAAACAAAAAAAAAAGGAGTAAGCCGGCCATTTTGTGGCCGGCTTGGGCATTTTTGGCGAAAATCCGAGAATCTGGGCATAAATAATAATTTCTATTAAACTTTGGATATTAATAAAAATGTCGGGTCTATGGCACTATGCATATCAGGGGTTCATCCGTAATACGGATTAATATTTTTTTATATTCTAACGGTCGATCCAAACCATTCAACATGATTGTGTTATGAATATGTACTTGTAGATTGAATTTTATATATTTTTAGAATTTTTTTACTAATTTTTAAGATGAGTAGAGAATCACTTGATCTGAAAATTATGGACCATCCAAAAATAATAATTTTCTATTTATCTTAAAAAATAGTAAAAAATAGTAATTTTCTACCTATCTGAAAATTCTGGACCATTCAAATATGTATAAAGGCGATCATTTGTTATGAAGTATCAATTATATAACATTTATTGTTTGGGTTGCGATACATGAAAATAGTTCACTTTATTTTTTAACAAGATAATTTTTAATTAAATGTTAAAAGATTAAAAGAAATTAACATCTACAGAAATGTAATATGGTTGGTCATATGATTGATTGTTTATAAAATCTCGTATAATTTTTATGTTATATGATATTTTTACATGTCATTAAATATAAATGAGTGAGGCTATGGTGCTATGCATAGCACCAATGGCTAGTGTACTACGGCTCAATATGGTACTTTTTAAAATCCTAACAGTCGATCCGAACCGTTCAATGTGATATCCATATGAATATGTACTTGCAAACTAAATTTTATATTTTTTTGAATTTTTTTACTATTTTTTTAGATAGGTAGAAAAATCAGTGTTTTCTGAAAATTCTGGACCATCAAAATTCTACCTATCTAAAAAAATAGTAAAAAAACTCGAAAAAATATAAAATTTAGTTTGCAAGTACATATTCATATGGTTATCACATTGAACGGTTCGGATCGACCGTTAGGATTTTAAAAAGTACCATATTGAGCCGTAGTACACTAGCCATCCGTGCTATGCATAGCACCATAGCCTCACTCAATATAAATTGTTGTAAATTTTGAGTCGCTTAGTGAAAAGATACAATTTACATAAAGTCTATTAATTTTGAAGTGCCTGATATAAATATAATATATATTATATTTCAAAGGTTTGAAGTTTAAGAAGATAAATTATTTTCTATATTGTTAAAATCGTCAAATTAATCAATTGTTGATAGGTCCGGAATCCGGATCCTAATCATTGATTTTAAAGGACAAATATATTTTTAATAATAATGATAAATTGAGTATTTTTTATAACATGAAATATTTCTCATCTTCCTAGGTCAGCACATTTAATGCATAACATTTTATTATAATCAATAAACTATTAAAAGAACTTTTTTGTTTCTGGATAAAAGTAAAATTATTATATCACTCAAGTTAAATTTTAACATGGAATATACACTAAAATAGGATGTATCTTTAATCTTGGATCGTACTCTCAAATCATCTTTGTTTAAAATTGATAACGCTATTAACAACAGTAATAATAATTAATTGTCATAATATCAATATATAATTAGTTAAAATGATTTCGTTTTGTGCGATACCGTTTAATCAATAAATATAATAATAATATGAGGAGGGATCCACTTACAACATTTGAAAGTTACAACATCTTACAACAATTTAGTTTTGCAATTTTTAAAGTCCAAACAGTCGATCCAAACCGTTCAACATGTAATCTGTATTAAAATGTGCTTCAAGATCAAATTTTACATTTTTTGAATTTTTTTACTATTTATTAAGTATTTTACAAAACTGCTGTTTTTAGATAATTCTGGACCACTGAAAAACAACAGTTTTGTAAAATACTTAATAAATAGTAAAAAAATTCAAAAAAAATATAAAACTTGATCATCAAGCACATTTTGGTACAGATTGCATGTTGAACGGTTTGGATCGACTGTTTGGACTTTAAAAATCACAAAACTAAATTGTTGTAAGATGTTGTAACTTTCAAATGTTGTAAGTGGATCCCTCCTCTAATAATATATACCAAACAATGTATTTCGGCTTTGGTTTCGACTGTTTTAAGGCCCTGATTCGAACAAATCATCTCATGAAAATTAATAATAATACTGACCTTAGTGAAATAATTTGCTTACAGTAGAAAAAGGTTAAGAATTCCTCTATTACCTTAAAGTAAAAATAAACTTATTTAAGTACCTAATATAATTGAGCAGATGCAATATATCCAAAATCAAGTTGAGCAAATTAAGCTATCATTTGAAAAAGCAAACAACATAAAAGGCGTTGAAAAAATTCTCCATCTAATTAAAGCTTTGAGGGGCTGGTTATATGGCAGCCTTGTACTATCCACTTCAAAATTTCCCCAAAAGAAAGGAGATAGGGAGGGAACAATGCATTATGCATTAATGCATGCATATATAGAAAAATCACAACGCTTTTCCTTCTGAGAGGAAGCACATCTTTATTAGCAGGCTTTTTCCTTATATGCCCTCGTTATTCGTAATATTCAAAATCTATTTCTTCTCCCAGTAAACGCAAGATATTCTTAGAGAAATACATGCTAGGACTAATAGCACTGATGATATGAATTGTTTTACATTCCCATCCTACATTTTAATATTTTTACAGTTTATATTTCTAAACACAAATTCTTTATTGTTGCAGTGGGGCTGCAGTATAGAGGGGAAACTAGGAGAAGGAAAATGAGTGGCGGTTAGTATTTAAATTCTAACGAAGAGAAGAGAAACGCGTAGGAAAGATTCGAAAATTAATTTATCATTGTACAGAATAATTATATAATGATCATATGATAAGTACTAATAATTGAAACACAAGTTGTTAGCTGGAATAGTGCCGGGATAACGAGAAGCAGAGAGACAGGTATGAGATTATTCTGTCGTTAATCCAGGTATAATTATCTACTAAACTAATCGTTTGTCACTTGATAGCGGGTGGGGTTGTGTACCGGGCCGGGACACAGCCCGACCCACGACCATGTGCGGCGACAGGCGCCATGGTAATTGGTTTGGTGCTCCTTGTGGGTCCTACTTTCTGGGATTGAAAGGGTTTTTTTTTTTTTGCGGAGGCCCAGTTGTCAGTTGATGCTTTTTGTTTGGATAATTTCTTTGTTTACAATTTTTTTTTTATCTCACATGTTATGCGAAATGACAGTGTTACTATTTTCACATAAAAAAATAAAAGAGACAGTGTTATTATTTTTCTTTTTGGTTAAATACATTTTGTCTGCTGCAGGTTATTCGTGGAGAAATTTTGTTTTGATCCAACATATTCTTAAACGACAATTCTTGTAGGAAATAATTCAATTTTAGAACCAACGATCGTAGTTCTCGAACGATTACAAATCGAATATCTGGGAAATCGTGTTGAATTTTAAATACAAATTTGTTGAACTAAAAACTAATCCGAAGTGCAAAGCAAAATAATTTTTTTTAACAAATTCAGCGTTCTTACAATTTAAGCGCCTATGATTATGCCACGAAGACAATATATATATATATATATATATATAGGATTTTGCTAATATGCTACGCGTAGCATAGAGCCCCTCCGTGCTACGGCTCACTTTTTGAGTTTTCAAAATCCTAACAGTCGATCCGAACCGTTCAACATGATCTCCATATGAATATGTACTTGCAAACCAAATTTTACATTTTTTAGAATTTTTTTACTATTTATTAAGCCACTTTGAAAATCGCTGATCCAATGGTCCAGAAAAGTTTACTGTTGTGTACAAATTAGTGTTTTTTCAAAGTGGCTTAATAAATAGTAAAAAAATTCTAAAAAATGTAAAATTTGGTTTGCAAGTACATATTCATATGGAGATCATGTTGAACGGTTCGGATCGACCGTTAGAATTTTGAAAACTCAAAAAGTGAGCCGTAGCACGGAGAGGCTCTATGCTACGCGTAGCACCGTAGCACTGTCCTATATATATATATATATATATAAAAGAGTAAAACTAGAGTGTTCCTAAGTTCACCAAGTCCATTTATGAACTCAAACTATAAAACTTATTAGATTGGCTTCAAATGATGAATTCAAACCGTTGAAATTCTTCTATCTTATTAGTGATGTGTTTACATGCAAACAAATTAAAATTTAAAATTAATTTTGTATAAAGTCAAGAGGTCAAAAAGTATCTAAAAAATAAATACATTAAAATTAATTTATAAATATTCTAATTTTGACTACTTGACTTTATACTAAATTAATTTGAAACTTTAAAACTTTGACACATATAGACGCATCACTTGTAAGATAGAATGATTTCAACAGTTTGAATTTGTCGTTTGAAGCCAATCCGATATATTTTTAGAGTTGAATACACAAAGAAGTTTGATGAACTTAGGAACACCATAGTTCTACTTTATATATAATATTCATAGTTTAAAATATGAAATACTAGAATAATGTTTGGAGCATTATCATAAGTTTATACAATTCAATACCGCATATCTTATCAGTGTTATCTACGTCAAAATGAACCAAATAAAGGTGGTTGGATGTACTCAGCCTTGTATATATTATTAAATCCTAGGTGGTGGCTCATATATAACAGAATCTAGTTTGAGATATCGTATGATTCGCATGTAATTAAGCAATATATAAATGAGCTATAAAGTTCTTGTTGGACTTCACATCTACTCCTGTATATATATCTCTCTAATATATTGATTCCATATGAATCATTCGATTTCATTTTTAAATCACGAACTCGTTCTTCCTGATTAACCGTTGTAACGCAATCTTGAAGCCTGAGGAAAGCGTGGAAGATATGATTTTTTTTATTTTTTAAACTTTGATACGCTCTAAACTCTAAACCCTAAACCCTCTATCAATTTTGTGAAATATTCTACGGCCACGATAATCCATCGTCGTTGTCGGACGGCTTTGGAGAAAGGTCCGACTATGTCTATTCTCCATAAGTCAAAATGCTAGGCCCCTGAGTACATCCAACGGAAGTACACAATTATCTCATACTAATTTTTTTCATCTATAACTTGCGGCTCATTAAAAAGAGAAATTTAGTAAAAAAAAAACAAAGAAAGTTGCAGTTTTTTTTTTTTTTAGGAAGCATAGTCGAAGTGAAGTCATTTTCTTAGGCCATACATTAATTACTACAAGAATGAAACAACATCTGCGAGGATACACCGATAAAAAAAGTACTATTTCTTAACATGTCGATATTACCGATGAGAGTATCCGCGACGATTTACAAAATCATCCAAACAGATCAGTTAGCTTAGATACAGAATATTCTCTATGTAAGAGACTGGCAATGCAAATAAACTTCTTCATTGGAAAAGGAGTTATTCTTCAGCACACCACAGTAATTAATTTTAACCATTAATAAAAAAATTTAAGAAAAAATCACTTAACTTTTAAGATTAGTTTTTAATTTTCATGAGAAAATATTCACTAATGATCGATTGTATCAAATTACTTTTATATCATTAATTTTTTAATTGTAGAAAATCTCAATAACATAACTATCTTCCGATTTAATAAATATGGACCATTTATTGAGCTATTTTCTTAATAAATTAATACAGAGTGATGCTATGGTACTATGCACATCGCACTTTGGTTTGTACCATCCAATAGTAGTGATGTTCTACCTATCTAAAAAATAGTAAAAAATTCTAAAAAATATATAAAATTTGACTTCCAAATACAATTTCATGTCAAGATCATGATGAACTGTTTGAATCGACTATTTAGATTTTAAAAATAAAGATATAGATCCGTAGAATGAACCATAAAGTGCACTATGAATAGTACCGTATATAATAGCAATAATGAAATAAATAAAAAATTCTAGCACGCAAAGCGCAAGTTGCAAATTAATATTTTAAAACTGTTCATAATTTACAATACCTAATTAGTTAATTACCCGTATTTGTCGGCAAATACAAAACAGGATGTGTTTTCAAGTTAATGTTCATTTCTAGTTGTCTCCCTCTCCGACATTTGTGTAAATACATGAAGATATAACCAGCAACTTGAAATAATAATTAAAAGATTTGCGTGATTCGTCCCCAATAATATAAATAACAACACACATCTCATGACGTGTATATTTTCTTGCCAGACAACTAGTTCTTCAGTCTGAACTCTCTCACTAAAAATTTCACATTAAAATCAGTGAAATCCCTAGTCCGCAAGTCATATATAGATTTGTTGATTCTCTTAACACTTGCATAGATTTGCTCCAATTTGGTCGCCTTTGTTGACTTCATCATGTTTCGAAACTCGAGGAAAATAAAACTTGTCTACAAAGTTTCGATCTATTTTGTCTTCTAAGATCTTGTTATTATATTAAAAACAATGGATGGCCGAAATTTTTAAATATACCATTTTCTGAAAAAAAAAAATAAACCAAAACATCTCAAAATTTAGATTTCTCTGATTCTACCCAGGCCGCAGAACACCCATGCGGCCCTATTTAATGGGGTCTGCACTATGTCGATGCGACCTCAGCTTGAGGTCCGCACTATGCTGATGCGCCCCCCCTGGCTAGCTATATAAGATGCTGGTTTCATTTTTGGTGTCCATTCAAAGAAGCTTTCAATCCCTTCGGGCTCGGGTAAGTTTTCTTCTTCTTTTCTAGTTTTAATTTTTAATTTAGAGTAGTAATTAGGTTTAGAGTTTAGATTTAGGATTTAGGTTTAGGGTTTAGAGTTTAGGGTTTAGGTTTAGAATTAAATATTAATTTAGGGTTTAGAACCAAAATTTAAATAGAATTGTACCAAAATTTAATTAGAATAAGACCAAAATTAATTGTTTGAGCACCAAAATTAAACTAGACTTGTACCAAAATTTAATTAGGTTTATTTTACCAAAATTAATTGTTTGAGCACCAAAATTAAATTAGATTTGTACCAAAATTTAATTAGGTTTAATTTACCAAAATTAATTGTTTTAGCACCAAAATTAAATTAGACTTGTACCAAAATTTAATTAGGTTTATTTTACCAAAATTAAATTAGACCAATACCAAAATGTAATTAGGTTTATTTAACCAAAATTAATTGTTTGAGCACCAAAATTAAATTAGACCAATTCCAAAATGTAAGTAGGGTTATTTTACCAAAATCCTCATATTTGACCAAAATTGGTACCAACACTAATAGCAAAAAATTATCAAATACAGCATGACATCTAGTAGAGATATACCGTCTTCTAGTAGGGATGTACCATCTTCCAGTAGAGGTACACAACATGGCCCTATAGCCACTCCGTACGAGATGTCCCAGTACATCGACGGCGCGTTGGCAGATGTTCCGGGTATCCGGAGTCGCACTGACAGGGTCAACGACTTTTTGTGGTACCCGAACGCGGAGCACCGGATTCTAGAGGCTGCCACTGGGGTAAGTTCTAAATTAGTCATATTTATAAAAATACTAATAACATAATTTTTTCTATGAATATTGAATGAAGTTGACCTGAATTTTTAATTAAATGCAGGGCTTGGATGCAGTTACGGTTTGTCACAACCGCATGTGGCTAAAGTACTAGTCGGCGTACGGAGGGACATTGCGTGCGATGAGATTGTTTTTGCTATCCCAGATGGCCGAGGAGAACCACGATGAGGGCTTATCTTCCGGGCTCATTGAGCGATGGCGTCCCGAGACGCACACCTTTCATCTCCCCCATGCTGAGATGGCAGTCACCCTACAGGACGTCAGCTGTCTGTGGGGTATGACTATTATTGGGAAGCCTGTGACGGGCGTCGAGTACGGGGACTTCCGGCCATTGTGCATAGACTTGCTGGGGTACTCGCACGCGAACCTCCAGAAAGAGAAGAAGAAAGGTGAGAAGATTCAGATCTCGTCCAGTACCATCAGCTTAGCAAAATTGAGGGCCAAATTCAAGGACTATCCAGATCGTCTTGGATCAGGTATGTAAATCATACCTTATTTAATTTAAATAATATCATATTTACTTGTAAACAATGTTCTAATTTAAATAAATAACATGTGGTTGTTGACCAGTACCTGCGTGCATATATTCTGGAGATGATTACTTGTCGGTTGTTCCCGGATTCACACGGAGATCAGGTGCGGCTGTGTTACCTTGAGCTTCTGCGCGATTTGCCCACTGCGAGCAGGTACAATTGGGGTTGTGCCACGCTGGCATGCTTATATAGGTAAAAAAAAATATTTATATATTTTTTTAATTTTTTCAGTGTTCTATATTTCAGTATAAGTAATAAATTTGTTGTTAACACTAACATTGTACAGGGGTCTTAACAATGCTTGTCTGAAGAAGAACAAGACCTTTATTGGACCATGCATGTTACTACAGCATTGGTCGTACGCACATCTGATAGTTGGCCGTCCAGTCCTGGCTAATAAGACAAATGTGCCGGAATGGAGCAAGCCCGAGCCAGACAACTGCCCTGCATACGGCGCCAAGTATTGC
Source organism: Carex littledalei (assembly GCA_011114355.1). Lineage (NCBI taxonomy): Eukaryota > Viridiplantae > Streptophyta > Magnoliopsida > Poales > Cyperaceae > Carex > Carex littledalei. Next base: position 7,005,471 of record CM022102.1, read on the forward strand.
TATCCGAAGATTTGGGTCGGGTCAGGGCATGGCTTGTCACTTGGCATCACATTCTGGAGACATGAGATCGAGCATCTGAGAGATGATCCAGAGTATGTGACCTGGGAGCCCTACAAAGAATATGTAAGTCTAATTTTTTTTTAAATTTGATTTGAATTTTTTTCATGTTTTGTTGTTTGAATTGATATAAGGTTTCAAATCTGTAAATTCAGCTCGAGATAGATGGGGTACATCGGACTTTCCTTGAGGTATTGCCTGAGCGATGTCGGCAGCAGGAGCATTTCTGGCGTGCAGAGATGCCGCTCATATGTTTTCAAGTACTGTAATTTAATTTAATTAATTCTCAATGATGTCTTTATATTTGATCTATTATTTCGACCTATTTTCAGACCAGATCTTATGTTTTTGACCACTAACTTGCATAATTTACATTGAAAATCAATTAGAATATGGTACTGCTGCAGTTTGTGGTTGATTTGCAGGAAATAGGCGAAAACAGGCAGAGTTCTGACTTCCCCCACGCGAGTCGCGTCCCACCTGACGCGGGTCGCATCGCAGCCCAGACGCGACCTCGGACGCGACCCTCATCGCTCACATCAGTGCTGCCTGACGCGGGTCGCATGACATCTCATGCGGGTCGCGTCGACTTAGCTGCGCCAGGCCCAATTGAAGCCCGTTAAGAAGTCTATAAATAGAGGAGGCCCGGCGCAGATCAGGGGCATCCATTGATCCATACTACAGATCAGATCCGATCAGGAGTGAAAGGCTTGGCGCCTGAGGCGATTTGAAGAGGAGGGAGCTGATCTGGAACTGAAGAGGAGGCGATTTGGAGAAGGAGACTCAACCTGAAGCTTCAATCCTCTTCACTACTCTTCTCTCACTATGATTTGCTTCTTCTCTCTTTCTTTTACTTCAATTTTATTCATGTCTGAGTAGACTTTTAGTTTCGAGGGTTTGGATTTGTAGTCTGATACTTTGCTTGATTATGCACATGGATTGATTCTTATTGTTATTTCGTGTTTCTTTGATTCTTGTACTATTTGAGATTGCTTGATCTGAATTGTTTGATTCTTGATTGTCTACTGTTGAATGCCTTTGGCATTTCTTCTTGTACCAAGGCTTGATGTTTCTTGCAAATTAGATTAAGTACTTGAGGTAGGTCTGAGAACCGAAAGGTGAGGTCAATAAGTAGCCGAGAGGTGAAAGTTTCCACTTGCTCTTGCTCAGCTTGTGGATACCTTTAGTAAACAGAACTGAGAACTTAGGTTTAGATCAAACAGCTTGATTAAACCTGAGAAGGTGAAATTGCATTTCCAAACCAGGTCTGCTAAGCCAACACACGAAAGTTGAGGTTCAGTGACACTAGGTACGGTCAATCTAGCCTTACACGACTTAAACAACAAGTTTCTGACATGTGCAGACTCAGCTCAAGGGACCATGCGGGTCGCGTGAGTTAGCACGCGGGTCGCATCACGAGGGTCGCAAGCGACAGCTTGCGGGTCGCGTGTCAGGTCCAGGGCGCTTAAGGGCCACGCGGGTCGCATGCGAAAGCATGCGGGTCGCGTCACAAGGGTCGCATACGAGAGTATGCGGGTCGCGTGGCAGGTCCTGAGCAGCAAAGTTGAAGATGAAATCTGAAACCCTTGAAACACCCTTTTTTTACCATAGCACAAAACACAAACATTTAATCGATTCATTACTTGTCTATACATTAGTTTACTTGTTCATACATTAGTTTACTTGTTCATTCATTCTTCTATTTCATTTGATTTGTTCATACATCTTAGGATTAGACAAACCCCAAACATTCAAACTTCTAGTACCTAACTAGGAAAAATAGAAAATCAGAAAGTAAACCGTCCCTGAGGATCGACATCCGATTAAACTACACGATAAGATTGTACACTTGCGATCTAATCGAGGGTTTATAAGGTTTAAACTCTACAGCTTCAGCTGTAGTGAAACTTTGTACCTCACATTTGGGAGCGAACACTCAACACTACAACTTAATTTAATAGAAGCAAGTTAACATAATTAAATATATAGATTATAGAGCACCATTACCCCAGTAGGGTCATGAGACAGTTCGGCCTGCGTCAGACATCTCCGCACCCGGCACTGATCAGCGAGAGGGTGTGGCGATAGCTTCATCATACCATGGACACCACTGCGGGCAAGAATTGGGGAGTCGTGCGTGCGGATTACGTGGCCGAGGCAAGATTTGCAAATCTCCCATTAGCTGAGCAGCACCGTCACATGGATGTCGCGTCCATGTAAGAATTATTTTGTTTCTTCACTATAATTTATTTATTGTAATATCTGACATTTTTGGAATTCATACAGACGTTATAGAGATTGGTACCAGGATCACGACGCGTACACCCAAAACAAATAAAACAATTTTAAAAACAAAAAACTAAACAAATAAAACAATTTTAAAAACTAAAACCTAAACAAATAAAACAATTTTATAAAGAAAATCCAAAACACAAATAACATATTTCAGATTTAAAAAAAAAGGCGGACCCCAACCTGGGGCCGCACAGGTGTTCTGCGGCCTGAGTAGAATCAGAAAAACCTGAATTTCGAGATGTTTTGGTTTTTTTTTTCTTCAGAAAATTTTATATTTAAAAAATTCGGAATGGAAGGTGTTTGTCATTAATTGCGAATTTGACTATTGTTTATCCTATACTTGCATAAATTGAATTTGCATTCGCAAGCAGGAGACATTATGTTTATGATTTTTCATATATTGTTGTGTGTGCCTCTTATCTCATCATATATTTTTATTATGTTTGATTTAGCATGATGTCAAGAATAGTATGATATATTTGACATGCTATATTAAGGAGGAAAAATTTAATATTTAGTGTAGAGTATTTTAGGAGGTGTCATTTATTGGTTTCTCTTTTTAGAGAATTAACTTTAATGATAATTTTGACATACATTTTAGTTTTTTTGTTGTATCATGTCTTGTTAGATCATTAATTCAACGTCAGACTTATATGTAAGATAATTATGGCTTTGATACTATCAATTTTATGTCCAATTAAAAGTGAGCAATATGATTAAGATAAATTTAGACATTAAGGTGTTATATAAATTGTGAATCATTGATGTGTATAATTTGAGGGATAATATTTTGATGTGCTAAAATGAATAATTATCAAATTAATATGTCATCCAAGAACTTTTTTGGCTTATATATTTTTGAGAATGAGAGACCATAAAAGAGAATAAAAAAAAAACTTTACGAAGGTACCTTGCTACATTAAACATGCCTTAACATACATCATTAATAATATTCTTTGATTTTAAAAAGATAGATAAATCATTTTCAATTGTAGTATCAAATTTAATATTTTTCATATAAAAAACATTATATAACAATCTTACTAATTGTTCTAGCAATAATTTATATATTCAAGTAGTCAGTTCTCTTCCATCTCCTATTCTAAGAAGTAAATTGATAATATTTTATATCCTTTAAACTTAAGGTAGGCATTGAATGCATGTACACTAAAATTACATTAGAATCAACCATCTTTGAAGGAGGAGACAACTGCGGTGCTATTCTTTATTGGAAGCTTTGTAAATTTGTAACACCTCAACCTTAATTAGTAGCTGTCTTTTATTTCCAGAATCAAACTCAATATGAACCACAATTAATGTGAAGCATGATGCAAAGGGAAAAGGGAAAAAAATACAGGGGACAAACAGCAGGCTTGAACACTAACAAAAAGAATTAGATAAAAAGAAATTGAGGAGCTAAAACCTAATAAAGTTACTTAGATCCATTTGATTGCAACTAAGAATTGGGAAAGCAAAAGTAGTCTCCCATTTAATAAAGCATACTGCAAACAACGTGCATCAATTTTATTATTTCAATATGTAATTTTAGGGTTTGCTTTTAAGAGGCAAAAGGTAAGTGTGCTAAAATAAACATATGGATGTAAATCGGTTACAAAAATTGGCCAAAATAAAATTATTTCATGGACAGATTACATATAAAATTTGTATATATGATTATTTTTATTAAAAAAAAAACCGCCAAAAAAATCATTTCAACGAATTGTAAGTTATGATAATTAGTTATGGATTGAAAATATCATAACCCAATTACTTTGGATGAAATAAAAAATATAGACAAAATCTGACCAACCCGATTCATGGACCCTCCTAAACATACTTTTTAATCCTTGAAACAAAACAAAGAAAGTTTTGGATGGATAAAAAAAAGAAGATAAAAAGACGATAGAAAGTCATAAACAATAGTCGTTGCGCCTTCTTTTGGCGAAACAGGGACCACCTTGACCGAGCCAATTGCGGATATGTTTGCTAAAATCTCCAAAAATCTCCAATGTGCCAATGTTAATTTAATCCATCGTCACAATTACAAAGCAATAGCTGTTGTGTTGTTTGTTTTGACCTTTATTGACAATTAATTAACTTCTATAAAAGAATATATGATGCAAAGCACTCAAGATCAATTGTAAATCGAATCTACAACCAAACATCAGGGATTGGCTTGGTCTTCTGTAGCGACAGTCATGCAACCATGCGTGTGTCTATATATTAAATATATTTTTTTAGTTTGGCGACACTATGACTCTTAAGTTAGGGTAAATATTCGTCGTGTTTGGTCGGTAAATAAAGTTAATAAAGTTTTTTTTTATAATATGCTCTGTTGAAATTCTATTTCATGTTGATTAGGACAGTGATGAACATGGTAATAATAAAATGAGTTGATTTTTGAATAATTATCTACAAGTGTTAAATAACAAAGTACCTTCAAACTTTAATTTAATAATTGTATCATCAATTAATTTTTGTCTTCATCGAAAGACCAGAGAAATATTTCTAAATGAATATCAACAAACCTAAAGTACAGACAGCCCATAGTTCACGCATTAAAAAAATTGAAGTAACAATAGCTAAAAACTATAGTAATGCCAAATAAAAAATAATTTGAGGCTTTTTTAACTTTTTCTTTTAATGTTAATAATTATATAAATCATGCACAATGGTAGTGTTATTTAATATACATTAACTATTAGATATTTTTTTTTAATTATTTTCATTTAAGGTTTTTCGCTTGGGGTGGGATAACAACACATTAATTCTTCACCCCAATCCCAATCGTGCACATAGAAAATTCCGACTTCTTCTCCTAAATATATATATATATATATATAGAGAGAGAGAGAAAGAGGTTGGCTAATATCAAAACGTTTGTTTCAAAGCCGTAGTACAATCAAATTGGTTTTTCAATTTTCAAAGTCCAAACGGTCGATCCAAACTGTTAGATGTGATCTCTATATTAAAATGTGCTTGGAGACTAAATTTTTCATTTTTTTTTGTTTTTTTACTATTTATTAAGCTAGTTTTAAAATAGGGGCTGCTATCTTGAGGGCAGAAATTCAACTATTGAGAACTGAGATAATTTTCTTCTTCACTGTACCACTTTTGCCCTTCTTAAATACCTTCCTATTTTCTATTTTCTGCTTCTAATTAAAATATGCTATAATTAGAAAAGTTAATAACCTGTTAAAAGTAGAAAGAAATCGCTAGACATTGAAAACAAAATTTTATTTTATTTTTATTTGAAGTCCGTAGGCTTCAAAACAGAAATTTGATTCTTTGTTTATTTTAATATTTTAATATCTTATGTCCTCTTTCTTGCTCTATTTTATTCTGGTTTGTAGAGTCTAATGTTTTCTTTTCTAAGGAAGAACGAACTTTGACTGAATTATTAGCGAATTTTACGAATATTTTCTGAATTTTATGAATTATTCGCAATATTTTTTTGCTCCCTTGTGGAACTGAGATCTCCGGTCCAGATAATTTTGAATTATTCCCGAATTATACTCGAATTATTTACGACACTCATAAAAGTCCAAACAATTTCCAAATATATAATCACTGCCCTATCAAAAATATTAAAATTTTCCTTTTATGCCACACTACTTATCTGAGAATTACTTGATCTATTTAATTTCCTAATTTATAGCGGTATTTAACTTGAAAGCAAAAATAAGAAAGTATTTAAGAAGGGTAAAATTGTATTTAGAAGAAAAAATTTCTCTTTGCTCTCAATAACCTAATTATTGCCCTCAAAATAGCGACTCCCTTTTAAAATCGCTGATTTTAATAAACAGTGAAAAATTTCATGATCATTGAAAACAACGATTTTAAAACTGACTTAATAAATAGTAAAAAATTCTGAAAAAATGTAAAATTTAGTCTCCAAGCACATTTTATTATAGATTGAATGTTGAACGGTTTTAATCGACCATTTGGACTTTAAAAATGCAAAAAACGAAACGTTTGTTCCACGGCCTAGGAACAAACATTTTGATATTTACCAACCTATATATATATATGAGGAGGGTTCAAATGCCTCCGTTTTTTGTGCCTCCACCATGCCTCCATTTTTAAAACTTTAATAACTCAAAATTTAAAACTTAAAGTCAAAATAAAACCGTTGGATATGATCTACATCATTTTATCTATGTGCTCATAAAAAATCATCACATTTCGAATTTTTTTTTATGTGAATCAATAAGTTCAAAAATCAACGTCTAGAAATTATCCCTATTAGTACGTTTTTTACATGCTCTTGATGACAACCAAAACAAAATTGAAATGTCATAATTTTTTACACGTGTATAGATAAAATGATGTTGATCACATCCAACGATTTTATTTTGATTTTTAAGTTTTAAATTTTGAGTTATTAAAGTTTTTAAAAATGGAGGCATGAAAAATGAAGTCATTTGAACCCTCCTCTGTGTGTGTGTATATATATATATATATATAGGACAGTGCTACGGTGCTATGCATATATAAGGGCCTCTCCGTGCTACGGCTCACTTTTTGAGTTTTCAAAATCCTAACGGTCGATCCGAACCGTTCAACATGATCTCCATATGAATATGTACTTGCAAACCAAAGTTTACATTTTTTAGAATTTTTTTACTATTTGTTAAGCCACTTTGAAAATCGCTGATCCAATGGTCCAGAAAAGTTTACTGTTGTGTACAAATTAGTGTTTTTTCAAAGTGGCTTAATAAATAGTAAAAAAATTCTAAAAAATGTAAATTTTGGTTTGCAAGTACATATTCATATGGAGATCATGTTGAACGGTTCGGATCGACCGTTAGAATTTTGAAAACTCAAAAAGTGAGCCGTAGCACGGAGGGCCCTTATATATGCGTAGCATATTAGCAAAATCCATATATGTATATAGAGTATGGCTAATGTGCTTCCTCTAGAACTTCGGCCTCGTGCTTCCGGGGGCATATCTTAGTGTTTGATGTTCAAACAACAAATTCAAACCGTTAGATGTTCAATCTATATTAAAATGTACTTGGAGACCAAATTTTACATTTTTTTGAATTTTTTTACTATTTATTAAGCCACTTTGAAAATTCCAGATCCGGGTGAACAGTAAAAACAGTCTGGACCATATGATCTGGAATTTTCAAAGTGGCTTAATAAATAGTAAAAAAATTCCAAAAAATGTAAAATTTGGTCTCCAAGTACATTTTAATATAGATTGAATATCTAACGGTTTGAATTTGTTGTTTGAACATCAAACACTAAGATATGCTCCCGGAAGCACGATGCCAAAGTTCTAGAGGAAGCACATTAGCCATACTCTGTATATATATATTCCGACTTCTGAGAGCAGAGTCATTTGTTTCGGTTCAAAAGTAAACATACCTTCTGTGGACATATTTCTAATTGAACAAAAAGAAAATTATTAGCTTACAAAATAGTAAAAATAATAATTAAAACACAAGTAACTAAATGACGTTTTTTCGTAAAAGATGAAAGACAATGCTTTTCGTATGAGAGAATGAAGGTTTCGAAATCCGAAATGAGCAATTCTTTATGAATATTAAATAGTTTAGTAATTTGATCTCCAATGTTTTTTTTAATCTTGAGTTCGAATTAATCATCTCAAATCTCGTTTATTAAAAAATTCTTCTCACAGTCATGCACATAAAGTCAGTTAATTAAGTGTTAAGTATATATGAAATAAATGAATGTATAATATTTCTAAAAGCAGGGGTGGACCCAGAGTATTGCCCCCTGGATTTTGAGTTTTAGTAGAGATTTACCGGTTCCGATCGACTTTGCCTCCCTGGAAATTTTTTTGCCCCCCTCTGGACGTTTAATTTGTAATTCGAGTTAAATTTAGGGTTAAAATTGAAATAAATCTGTTAAATTTTTATTGGTAATTAGAATTATAAGTCAAAGCATCAGAAATTACAAGTCAAAGTATTGTAAAGTATAAGTTAAAGTATTATTTTTTGTCGAGTACCCAATTGGTTAATGAATTTAAACCCGATTAGGTATTTAAACCCGATTCGATATTTTTTTGCCTCCTCTGACGAAAATTCTGAATCCGCCCGTGTCTAAAAGTTGCGGTGGATATATTAGCAATCATAAGAAAGAAATAAATACACAAACAAGTGGCGGTGGACACGAGGAAATTATGCAAAGATATATTAATGTTGAAATTGAATAGCTCAAGGAAAAAACTGGACAAGTCGCCAAGATTCGCGCTGCATTGATAGGAGGACATAATGCAAAACCATGTTAAGTTTGCTTCCAACTTGGAGCCCCTTCACCTTATAAACCCTACATGCTTTGAGCATGGCACACATCTAAAGGGAATCTTTTAAGCCTTGTTTTGTAAATTATAATCTCGCTTGTACTTCATGTTTAGTGTTTGGAGAAGAATTAGGTAGCAGTGTAGACTTTGTAGTCCATGTTTTCTGATTTTTTTTCTTATTTAAATCCTCATATATATTGTTTTTATTACATAGTACAATTGGTGAAGACTGAAGAGTGAGGCTATGGTACTTTGCAAAGCGCATGTCGGTCCGTGCTATGAATTCATATTTTCATTTTTTAAGTTCAAACGGTCTATTCGAACTATTTAACATGATCTTCGTATGAAAATGTATTTGGAGACCAAATTTATATTTCCTAAAACATTTTTTTTTACTGTTTTTAAATAAGTAGAAAATCATTTGATCTAAAGATTATGGACTATCCGAAAATAGTGATTTTCTATCTACCATAAAAATAGTAAAAAATATTAAAAAAAAAATGGTTCAGAACAAATATTTGAATTGCAAATTTAATAATATCAATTCATAGCACCCACCAATTTGCACTTTGTGAAGTACCATAGCCTCACTCATTGATGAATATATACTGTTTTATAAAAATAATAAAAAATAATAGAAATAAATTGAAATAAAAAAAACTTAACAATTTTACAGTTCCTTCAAACTTCTGTAAAGAAATCGTAGCATTTAAAAAAAAAAGAGTACCTCATTATCATTTGAAAAGAAGTTTTTAAATTACCAAAGATAAATCATAAATGAGTGCAAAGACAAAAGCACATTGTCTGATGACAATTGACAAAGGACACGTAATTCATGTGGAAATTTGAAATAAAAAAATTGCTAATTAATTAAGTAATTAGGGGAGCAGAGAAGGAGAGAGAGAGAGAGAGTAGTTCCACACTTCCACGCCCAAGGCGTCGCAGAGTCCCGAGGTGTGGACTGACTTTAGCATTAGTTCCTATTTGCGTACTAGTCACAATTTAATAAATGAGAAAAGGGTAGATTAGACAAAATCAAATCAGTAATGAGTAATGAAGTAATGATAGAAGGACAGTGGTCCCCCCGCTGCGCCGCTCCCATCGCCGCCTTCTCGTACGGGAAAAGCCTGATCTGTCTACGTCCAACATGACGTCACTTCCCACTTTATGCGAGATAGTAATTAAGTGATTTTTATAATCCAGCTATTTAAATTGGTCCTGATTTAATCCAATGGTTCACAAAAGTCCTGGGCGGAATATATCCGACCGAACTGCTGTCTTTATTGTTTTTCATAAAAAAATTAAAAATTAAAAAACCACATAAATCTTACAACGTGCTACAAAAAATTGTGTTCCTTTACGCTCGGTCTGCTTTAAAAATAGTGCGGATCGTCATTGGACGGTCCAGATTCAAACATAAATAAAATAATATTCCATCTCATAAATGACTGGATTTCTGATTTCTGAATGTATCCCATTCCCATCTCATAAATGATGAATAAAATAATATTCCCTTATGTAACAATAGTATCTAAAACTGAATATTTTTTAATGATAGTATCTCTGGTATATTTGTAATAAGATATGAGATAAACAGAGAACTATTCCTTTCTATTTCTTCTTCTTTTTGTTGGGAAATTGGAGCGATTTGGATCTCAAATTGATGAAAATTCATGGAACTGATCAACTTTGCAAAACAACTGCATTGTTTATTTGTTTTGAATCTTTTGGCTGAAGAGCAACGATTTGCTCTGTTACAATTTGGCATTATATTTTGTTATTTATCATCTTTTAACACAGAGATCTCAGAAATCATTTGTAGTATCTTTTTTGAAACTGTAAAAATAACCCCTGTTTCCAATTTTCATACAAAATACAAAAACTCGCATTGTTTAATTGCAAATAAAAGGGCATTTAGGATCCCATCCTAATGCAAAATCCGAGCCATATTATATTTGCTTTCGTTCAGGGCCTGTTCGGCACCATATTGTGTCCGTGGGAAAAAAAAAATTCACTTTGATCGAATTTTTTTTTTCCCCACGCGCACAGTAAAATTTAGTTCAATTCCTGTGCCCACACCCATTCCCCTTCTTGCGCCAAACAGGCCCTTACACTCACAAATTTATGGATTTAAGTTAATTTTTTATATTTATTTTTGAAGTAGGACATATTTTATCTTTCAAAACTCTTTGATCATTTTTATGAATCCTTTTTGTTTATTTTGGATTCTATGAATTAGTTTCATAAACTCTTCGAGTTGCCACATTTAATCAAATCCTTACCAAAACATTTGTCATTTTTTTTTTATTTAAGACCGGAAAAGGTTCGAATTAGTAATTTGAGCCAATTCATACGACTCCAGCATTAAAAAAAATACATTTGTTTATGGAGGATGCTCCATAAGCTTGAATTCGCATCTGATAAGATATTTCAAAATTTGAGTTGATCTGTACAAAATTTGAACCGTTCAACACAAATCTTAAAACAATCTATTTTATATTAATACTGCCCATGCATTTAAATAGACACCAAAATACGTTTTGATCCGGTTTTCACATCAACTAAATAATTGAGATCACTCAAGATGAAACGGACCTCATAAGCTTGTGTTCTTGAACTCAGCGTTACACACCCTGTTGAGAAAGGGGAGGTAGTACAGTTAGCTAGGGAGAAAGTTCTAGAATTGTTGATTATTCAGAGATCAAGAATTTAATTCTCCTCACGACTTTGTAGCTTCTGCAAAGGTTTTCAAAAATAAAAAGGACACACCCTGTTTCTAGCTTGCATATAATATCAAGCGATCTCATCTCTTCTTCGCAGATTTTGAATAGAGCGATGAAGCAGAATTCGGAAGATGAACACACGAATTTCTATATCTGCACTGTAACTTGCATCTATATTGGAGGGGAATTCATATCTCCTAAGGTAACAAAATATTTCTATTTAGATCCGGTCCATCCGATTAGAATCTGCACGAATATTAAAGGATTCTATGCATACCATCTCGGGGTGGATTAGTCTGGATTATGATCGGATGGTCCGTATCTAAATAGAAATATTATGTTACCTCATAGGATATGGACTCATTGGTGGGGCTTATATAGCTTGGCAAATTACCAAAGTAGGATCAAGGAACATGATGTTTTATTCAAATTATGATTTGTGTTATCTTTTAATATGTAATTTATCAAAGCACAGGGGCGGATCTACACTATGCTCAGAGGGTGCTAAGTCACCTCATGATTTTGAAAATTTTAATCACGTACGTTGGAATTTAATTGATTTTTTTTATTTTTTTGAAGTTTTTATATAGTTTACCCCTCCTCATAAAATGTTAGATGTGTACTTATAGTTTAGTGATTAAAACTCTATTTTGTTTTTGAGAAGTCTTGAATTCAAGTTCCACTAACCACAAATTAATATTTGTACATTTTAAGTTTCAGCCCTCTCTAACTATATTTTATAGTTCCGCCCCTGTTAAAGTAGGTAGAGGAGGAAGCACGAGGAGTACTACTAAGAGAGGAAGAGGATGGAATTTAAAAAGGTTATTATTGAGTGATATCTCCGTTGCTTTTATCTTACTCATTGTTTGTTTATTGAGATAAAAATGATGGAGATTCATGGGGGTATTATGGACAATTTGGAAACAACATAATGAATATATCTTCTGGAATAAGAGAATGCCTCCTTGGCTGCTAGCAATGAAAATCCGTGAAGAAACAGCACTTTGGATGAGCTCCTGTTGAGGAAACGCCTCTGATGTATTTGAGTGCTTCAGTTCAGATTTTGAGATGGTTTTTTAGTTTCTGGAGAAGTAGAGCAATGATGATGTAATCAACTTTTCTATGTTGTATACTTGGTAGCACCACTATCAACCAAGCATTAAAAAAATAAACAAGATAAAAATGATGGTAAAATTTTCACAATTTTTTTTAGTGACTTTCAAACATACACTACTACAAAAATAGATGACTATACATGATTTAAAACACTAATGACACACAGATATGCAACTGCGTACGACTACACCACGTGTGAAAGTATCGATAAATTGCACACGGTTCTAGATGTGTGTCAAGATTAACTTTATACATACGGTCATTTTAAAACGAACTGTGTACAATTTTTCAAAAAAGGTGGCAAATGCAATGTTCTCTATGTGAGAGGTCGCAGGTTTGAAACCCGAATGTGAAAATTTCTTGTGAATATTAAATAGTTAGATGGCTTGACCTCCAATTTTTACTAAAAAAATAAAAAAGAAAAAGACGCTACAATAGATAATTTATACACATTCTAATATAATTGTGTGTGATATCTTCATATCGTACACGGTTGTTATAAAACAACTGTGTGTGATATAACAACACGTAATTTACTGAAGAGCTCTTACCATATTTTAATTAACGCTAAATTATATGTACAAATTAAATAAAATTCTAAGCAAAAAAAATGTTAACTGCATTTTAAGGTAGGTCTTTAGTAAATTTAATATAGAGCCTTACCACATTTTGTATGTACCTATGTTGCATGGATACGGGTACGGGTATCGTATCGGGTACGATACGGATACGGATACGGTGATATGACAATTTTTAAAAATCAAGAATACGATACGTTTATTATATATATTATTTTTTATTATTTTATATATTGTATTTAGATAATCATAACTTAAATCAAATTTGTATAAAATATTAAAGGCATAACATAAGAATATATTAAATACTATAATTACTAGAATATATCGAAACTTTGGTGTAGTGGTCAAAGCTTTTGACCCTCACAAGCAGAAAAAAATGCGCTGGCTCACACGCGGCTCACGGGTGCGGGCGTATCCAGCTGTTTCAACGGAGTATCGGTGACCGTATCGGCCGAGTAAGAATACGCCACGTAGGCGGATACGCCACCTGGCATATCGGATACGTATCGGAGGCGTATCAGTATCCAATACGTGTCCGATACCGATACGTTGTCTGTTCAGGCATATCCGTGCAACATAGGTACGTACCTATTATTTATTCTAAAAAAACATTTTAGTTGAAAACATTTTATTGTAGATCCGTATTGAAAATTAAGTTTAAGGGAAGTTTTGTACGTGTAGAATGAGTAAAAGAGACCGAGAAATTTTGCACGTGTAGAAATAGAAAGAGAGATCAAGAAGTTTTGCATGTGTTGACAGTGAAAGAGAGATGGAATAGAGAGACAAGTTTTACATGATTACTCATTTTTTTTATTTCCAGTGTCACATGAATTACATGACTGATACTAATTATCATTTTCTATATATGAAAAAGGGAGTTGCTTGACAACTCTTGATTTTGACAATCTTTAAAGAAAAAACTTACATTTAAAGTTCAAGGATTTTATTTATAATTTATATTTTCCATGTATGATTAGCAATTGAAGTCTAACTTATCTTACTACAATTAATAAATCCTTTTATTTATCATATTATGCATGATTTTGAATCTTGAAATAAGATATCAGAGAAAATGAAAAAAATCTATACAACAAATATATAGTAATTTTAATTGTATTTATTATTTAGGTAAATTGTCAAACAACAATAAGGAATAGAATTTGCTTATATGAAAATTTTCATATACATTTGCTTATACCACTTATCTATGTTTACTTATATCAACAACACTCTGATATTTGGAGTGACAAGATATACGCAAATTTTCTAATCATGCCTAAAATAAATAAGAAATCGATAATAAATTGATATTGTGTACTCTCTATTGTTAAGATAGTAACAACAATTTTCTCATGTATTGATAATTCAGTATACTTTTCAATTCCAATGAATAAGACAAACTGTTTTATTATTTTTCTCTAAAATATTAATATGTTTACGGGTTCAAAAAAATTTGTTCATTAGTTCGATCAAAATGTGAGATTTGAAGAATATATATCTATTTACGTCCTTTGGATATGTCAAGTAATAAAATGTTGTAATAATTTAAAATCGAGATATCATTAAATGTAATAGTGTAAATTAATTTTATTTTAGGGGGAATTTCACGTAAACCCCTCAAAAACTTCAAATTACGTATTTGCCCCTCTAAAGTTTGAAATTACATATTTTTCCCTTTAAACTTCAAATACTCACAAATTTTACCCATTTTATTGTCTTTTATATTAAACTCATTCTAAATTTATAAAATATCCATTTTACCCTTTATTAAAAACATATAAAGCCAATCAGACTCAAATTTGAATCTGAACGGTTCATCTACTGTCTGAATTGCTTTTAGATTTGTGCGCGCAAGATTGGCACAAATCTTGATGCGAACACACACTCATATTGAAGTGACATGCACATATCTTAATGCGATGCGTGCGGATCGGAATTGCTTTAAGATCCGTGCATGCTAGATAGCACAAATATTGAAGCAATGCGCACAGATCTTAATGCGATGCGCGGATCGGACGGCAGAGGAACCCTTCAGATTCAAATTTGAGTCTGATGGGCTTTTATATGCTTTTAATAAAAGGTAAAATGGGTATTTTAAAATGTTAGAATGAGTTTTAATATAAAAGAAAATAAAATGAGTAAATTTGTGAGTTTTTGAAGTTTAGAAGGGGAAATATGTAATTTCAAAGTTTAGAGGGGGAAATACGTAATTTAAAGTTTTTGAGGGGTATACATAAAATTCCCCCTAACTATGTTTTTAACTTTTACTTAGAAAAATAATTATTTTGATAAATAAAATTTTAGAAATATATTTTTTAATTAATCTTTATCCACTATTATTTCATCTATTGATGAGTATTTAATGTTATCAATAGATTATGCATTTTTCCTTAAATTTGGTTATAATGCAGAAAGAAAAGTTAATTTCAATTAATGTGAGACCAAGCATGAGACCGCCCCCAGTTCCAAAACAACTGAATTCTTAAGTGTAAACCCAAACCCAAGGACTTGAAGGAATACACTAGAAAACTTAACCTTGTTCCAAAACTAAATGTAAGAAATACACAACTGTGGCTAGCGTGTGCCTGCTATTACGATTTCATCCATCCAATCTAAAAACGCGAATTAGACTCGTACCACTGTGTAAATCCGATTTGTTTGTTTTAGATCCGATAAATGATTATAGTAACACAGTCCTGCTCAAGAAAACAACAAATACAGATTCATCATGGAAAATACAAGTATCCAATTACAATTTGTTACTACAAAACAGTTTCTATTCTGCAATTTATGCAATTCTGTTAAACAACTGTGCTGGTATACTGCATGGCCTCACTAAGGTCAATAACAAAATCGCAACAATCATATGCTTTATTCCTTGAACCCGTCTATAGTTTGCAAAAATAGAAATATTATATTTTGACCATCTCGAGCAATATAATCAACGTGTTAGGCATTTGCTTTTCGGGAGAAGATGAACTTGCTGATCTAAACGAGTGGAAAGAATAAAAATAAAATAAACCAAAATGTGGGAGGTCTCAATCAATCTATGGCTTCACAACTTCACAAGGGTTTGCGCGCAAGTACCTGAAAGAGAGATCTCCATGTAAGTAAAGTATTTTATTATTTATTTCCTTTTGGTTTTGTAGCTGAAATCTGATAATTCCAGCATTGGTAAGAGACAGAAATCAGATACCAAGATTTTGGGCTAATATGCTTTATAAAGCATGGGCCTCTTATACTTCACATTATTATCTCTATTCTCAAACAGTCGATCCAAACAGCTCAACATGATCTCCATATTAAAATGTGCTCAACAAGCAAATTTTACATTTTTTTGAAATTTTTTTACTATTATTTTTAGATAGGTAGAAATCACTGTTATTCAGAAGATTCCGGGCCATCCAAAACCAGTGATTTTGTACCTATTTAAAAAAATAGTAAAGGAATTCTAAAAAATAGAAAATTTGGTCTCCAAGCACATTTTCATATTGAGATCATGTTGAGTGGTTCGGATCAACTGCTTGAAGTTTGAAAACAGCACAAAAGGGTGTGAAGCCCAAGAGGGCCCATGCTTTATAAAGCATATTAGCCCAACTCTTCTACAAATAGTATGAAAGAACCAGGGGCGGAACTAGAAAATAGAGATTGGGGGGCTAAAGAATCAAAATATAGTGTAATTTCATTTTATAAAGGGGGCTAAAAGATATTAATGCATATAAAAGTTGCAAAATTTAATGGACCAAACTACAAATTTTCAAACTATAGGGGGTGCTTAGCACCCTTTCCCCACCACTATGTTCCGCCCCTGGAAAGAACAGTACATTTTTAGATGTCAATGAAGAGACGTAAGCCGTCATGAGCCAACTGTACTGATATTCCTTCCCTGTAAATATAATAAAACATTCAGCAAATTTTAGAAGTAACCATTAAAGCCAAGCACCATCTTATGTGCATTTAACTGAAAGGATTTGTTCTATAACTTTTCAAGTAAAACTGGTAGGTATTGGTACCACACGGTCCAGCAATCCCTATAATAGTATTATATAAATATCTTACTGTCGAGACCACTCTGACAGGATTTCATTATCTTTGTGGTGGTCGTACTCATGTGTCATTCCAATTAGCAATGCCTTCTTTGGGCATACTCTCTTCACTGCATCAAGAGTCTGAAATAAACCATATGTTAAATATTTTAAACACAGTTCTTGCATTAAAGAAAGTGAGTTTTATTTCTGTGAAGGAACAAATAAGGAGCATAGAAGAGAAGCAATAAATAAACCTGATCCCAACAAAGGTGGGTGTTATGCGAGCCTCCCTGTACCATAAAAAGAGGAAGACTTAATTCATAGCAATGGATTCCAAATGAGCAATTAAGACTTAAATTAAGTCAAGTTGATCTCAATCAGCTCTCAGCAATAATCCGGGGCCATGTTTGGTTGTGGAGTAAAAGGTGGAGTAAACCCCTTACTCCATACTTAAGCCACCAAACGAGAAGTAAAAGAGGAGTAAGATGGAGTAAGAGGTGAGTTAATCCGGAGTAAGTTACTCCACCTCTCTAGGTGGAAATTTACTCCACACTTACTCTGCCTATGGATCCCACTGCCATAAGCAAAGATTCATTTTCCAACATCTTACTCCGCTAGACGGATTAAGTTAAGCCATGAATTCAACTATCAAGCGAAGTGTAAAATATAAGGAGTAACATGGAGTAAGCAATTTAATCCTCATTAACTTTATTCCACAACCAAATATGAGGTCATGTTTAGTAAACCTCTTACTTCACACTTAAGCCGTCAAATGAGGAGTAAAATAGTAGTAAGATGGAGTAAGAGGTGAGTTAATCCGGAGTAAGTTACTCTATCTCGGGATTAACTTACTCCACACTTACCACCTGTAGGACCCATTTTACTACCAAACGGATTAATTTAAGCCATGACTAAAACGAGGTGTAAAATATGAGTAAGATGAAGAACGCAATTAATCCTCATAAACTTTACTCCACAACCAAACATGACCTAATAATCCAACTAAACCTACTTTATTAGAAAAGAATGTGCAACGAATCCACAGCAGCAGTCAAACTAGTGGTGGCACTGAGTTGACTGGAAAGAAAGAACCAAAGAAAAAGCTCGTATCGCAATGAATGCTTCTAAGCATAGCAAGCAAAACTAAGAGAGAAATACCACATAATAATGTTTTTTTTATCATTCAATTTGTTAAAATGATGTTGAGAATGCTCTTTTTGCAAGAACTAACCCTATAGAGTGTATCTAAGATAAGAAGGTCCAGCTGCCGATCCCCTGACTTTGAAATAACTGCAATGCAAGGCGAGGATTAAAAATAAAATAAAACACACGATGTAAAATGATAAAAAATTTCAAAGCCACCTCTGCGGTTCCTATTAAGTAAAAATACATGTATATACCAGATTCAGTAGAAGGTATAAACCGAGAAATATCGGAGATATATGCGACCCTTGTTTTATGGCCAAAAAGGAAGCCCAAACAAACGTAATCCTCTCCGTGCATAACCTAAATAGAAAAAGAGATGCTAGTTTTCAAAGTCAAAACAAAAAGAGATGCAAGTTTTTAATATTTCTTGTCTGTACACTTTATTTCAACATATATATGCACTCCATTAAAACCTTGCATTCAAAGAGCCCAGGGATCGAGTGCCTACTTTTTTGTGCCCCATCATATTGCCCAATTGCACTTGTGCCCATTTCAACCAAATCTGAATTCCTAATAAGAAATTCAAACTATTGATCTTGTTCTATTTAAAAAGCGAATGCAGGAAGATCCAAAAGTTAAAACTCAAGGGGCCAAAAGTCCCTATGGTTTCAATTTCATTGTAATCTGTAAGTAATTCAGTGCAATTCTTTGTCCCTTAGTCTTTGTAGTAAAAGAACTCTCGTATTTATAATTTTAACACACATTGCTTTTCTATGTCGAACAAATTAACAGTATATATTTTATGAGGTGGGCTACATTGCTTTGGGAAGTAAAGCCCCTATTTTACTTCCCGCCCCTATTTTGCCATTTTAAAGTCCAAACAGTCGATCCGAACCGTTCAACATGATCTCCATATTAAAATGTGCTTGATGACCAAATTTTACATTTTTGGAAATTTTTTACTATTTTTTTTAGAAATTTTGAAAATCACTTTTTTTTTTATAGTCCACAATTTTCTAAAAAACAGTGATTTTCAAAAATTCTTAAAAAAAAGTGTAAAAAACTTCCAAAAAATGTAAAAAATTTGGTCTCCAAGCACATTTTAATATGGAGATCATGTTGAACGGTTTTGATTGATTGTTTGAAATCGCAAAATATGGGCGGGAAGTAAAATAGGGGCTTTACTTCCCAAAGCACCATAGCCCACCTCATATTTTATTTGGATATTTTAATGGAAAATACCAATCGGGACATGACAGTGCACGTAAAATAGACATTTGATTCCTCATCTTATTTAAATAAGACCCCACCTTTCCTGGTATTTGGGACAATGTCATGCTTCTCATACTAGAAACAATAGCGTGAACCTACTTTGAGGTGCCCAAGTTCAAACACAGCTTGTTTTTCATTATGGTAAAAAATTAAACTCCGTTAAATTACTGAAGATGAAAGAAGGGTCTTTTGTCAACAAACCAGGACAAAGGGGGTTTAGAGAAGTGAGGGCAATTTAGTAATTTTTCCCTTAGTCTATGTTTGAACTTGGATCTAGTTTTAAGTATGCTAATGATAGCTTCACTTGTAAAAAGATACTTCTTTTTTCGTAATTAGGAAAAATCAATGCTTACTGGTAAGGGAACAAATTCAAGCCCGGAACAGAGAAACGGCTTTTCAAGGTTGCTTTCAATAATTCTCCAGTCAAGCTGAGCGACTCGTCTCACCTCTTGCCCTTCCTTCAGATTTTTAGTTGCTAGGTATGGGAATTTCATAGCGATGCTGTTACAAATATGAATAACATTAAAAATAAATTTACCAATCTTGAAAGTGAACATTACATGCTATTGTAATAGTACGATGAATCACATGTAAGGTATTGAGCAATTTAGTCCTTTGTATTATTTTTTCTTTGCAATTAGCACCTTATATATCTCATGTTTGTACTGACAACCAATCATTTTGAAATATTTGCCTACAACACCATAACTTAAGATTTATATGGTAGACCCAATTTTGCAATGAACAACTTACAAATTAATCTGATTTAGTTAAGATGAAGGGGGCCATTTAGTCAATTTTTCATAAAAATAAATTTTTTTGATCAATATTGATCAGTGCTTTTTTTAAGAGATATTTTGGTCAATGTTGCTCTCAGAAAATTCAGATGTAAATACTGGTACTAAAAAACAACAGCAAACCAAATGATGTTTAGATTTTCCAACACAATCAGCTGTACTTGCTTTTTTCACAAAGAAGAAAAATGTACCTGTCCATAGCAAATTGGGTGAGGTATATAGGAGTTGGATTGATATCATTTGTTGGACTAAACGGCTGTACCACCCTTATGTCATCAAGTCCCAAGATTGCATCAGCATGCTCATGTGTCAGAATAATCTGTGTTTGAAAAAGAACATCACAAGTCTGTGTCTACTATAAGCATTCAAATCACTTTTCTATTTATAATTTAATTCATTCAATTATTTGTTTATTAATTTTATTGCAGAGAATGAACTCTTCTAATCAATTGTTTTGGGATGCCAGTTTTTATTTGCAATCTTACAACTGATAGGGTCTTTCATGCAAACCGAGAATAACCTGATATTTGCAATTTACAGAAAACAATTTCTGAGGTATCTGCAAAGTACCAAATGTAAACAAATTGCCTAACTAAATACTAAATAAGAGCTTGCTTTTCCAATGATCGAATCACACCAAAATCAAGCCAGATAAATTCTGATTTTCATTTCATCTTGCTTTGGGTGCGTAGCTAATAGATAGTAATATCTCAGAAGCAAAAGCAAATATAATACAGTAGTGTTTAATTTGAAACAATGATTTTAGCAATAATCAATCTAATCAACAGATTTGTTAGTAGACTATTATAGCTCAACAAATGAATCCCCAGCCTGGATTGACTTCACTTCAAGGAAAGATTCCACTTGATATAATTCTGGAAAAGAATCTTTCACTGGATCTTTTTCTCTGTATACTGGTATTAAAAAGAAATGAGAGCACTCACTGAATCGACACAAGGGATTTTGTGACGAACAAACCAGCGAAGGACTTGCTCTCTAAAACATTTTCCGACATCAATAAGGATATAGTGGTGAGACATGCCATCATCTTCCAAATAATCAATCAAAAGAGATGTATTGCACCTGACATTAACAAAAGTAGAGGAAAACAGCAAAATGAAAAAAAAACTGATGCAGGAATACTTTATTTGATGTTAGTAGAGATGAACTTAGACTAACACATATGGTAAGGAAGTGCAAATTAATATGTTAAACAAAGAAAAACCAAAGACAGATTTTAGAATTATGACAATATGCAAATACACGCCCGATTTGATCTCTCATGGATATAAAAAATAAAAGAACATCACCATTCTTCACCAGAACTTTATTTAACAGCTGAGATGACAAAAAAAAAGCGGTGAATTGAGCATTCGTAAACATTGTAATTAACAGCCGAGATAACATAAAGAACAATCATAAAACAACAACTACGATTGAAGAGGATTGTTCTATTTGGCTATGATGAGAATGGAGAGGATACAATTACAAACCTGTAGTTGGGATTTAGCTCCGGAGGGATGGAGAGAGAGTCGGAGCAGACCTTGCACGGCGGATCGGACGGCTGGATGAGGCATCGCGCATTGGGCACGGCGCTGGAGCAGCCCGTGCCAAGAAATATCAGCGAAGATCCGCCATTGGCGATGCCATCATCTATCTGAGATCCCATTTTCTAGTAAAAGTGAAAGAGGGAGGGTAGCGTGTGGACGAGTCGTCGACCTTACCGTGATTTTTATTTTTACCTAAAAAAAAATATATTTTAATATAAATAACCAGGTTTTTAAAAGATTTTTATTTCTACCCAAAACGCTAGGAATATCAGCGTTCCGAATTAAAAATTCGGACCGCTAGGAATATTAGCGTTCCGAATTCTTAATTCGGAACGCTAGGATTCCTAGCGGTCCGAATTCTTAATTCGGACCGCTAATATTCCTAGCGTTCCGAATTCATAATTCAAAACTACAGTCGCCAACCTTTTCATTTATTATTATATAAATGGTAATTTTTCACCGATAATATTTTTATTACAAAGAATTATATTATAAAAACTTATCAATAATATAAAATTTCATTTATTATTTTATTAAATGGTAATTTTTCACCGATAACCCTAAAGTTATTTTTATTACAAAGAATGATATTATAAAAACTTATCAATAATATAAAATTTCATTTATTATTTTATTAAATGGTAATTTTTCACCGATAACCCTAAAGTTATTTTTCACCGATAACCCTAGAAATTTATTCACCGATAACCTTAAAGTTATTTTTATTACAAATTATTGATGAGTTTTTATAATATAATTCTTTGTAATAAAAATAACTTTAGGGTTAGCGGTGAAAAATTACCATTTAATAAAATAATAAATGAAATTTTATATTATTGATAAGTTTTATAATATAATTCTTTGTAATAAAAATAACTTTAGGGTTATCGGTGAATAAATTTCTAGGGTTATCGGTGAAAAATTACTATTTAATAAAATAATAAATGAAATTTTATATTATTGATAAGTTTTTATAATATAATTCTTTGTAATAAAAATAACTTTAGGGTTATCGGTGAATAAATTTCTAGGGTTATCGGTGAAAAATTACCATTTAATAAAATAATAAATAAAATTTTATATTATTGATAAGTTTTTATAATATAATTCTTTGTAATAAAAATAACTTTAGGGTTATCGGTGAATAAATTTCTAGGGTTATCGGTGAAAAATTACCATTTAATAAAATAATAAATGAAATTTTATATTATTGATAAGTTTTTATAATATAATTCTTTGTAATAAAAATAACTTTAGGGTTATCGGTGAAAAATTACCATTGAATATAATAATAAATGAAAAGGTTGGCGACTGTAGTTTTGAATTATGAATTCGGAACGCTAGGAATATTAGCGGTCCGAATTAAGAATTCGGAACGCTGATATTCCTAGCGTTTTGGGTAGAAATAAAAATCTTTTAAAAACCTGGTTATTTATATTAAAATATATTTTTTTTTGGGTAAAAATAAAAATCACGGTCGACCTTACTATACAAAAGAGTGACGAAGAGCCGAAATTTTTATTAATAGGAAAATTAAAAAAAAAAATATCGATAATATGGAGAAGCTCAGAAATTCGATATACAAGGAAAAACGCCGACATTTTTATTAATATCCAAAGTTTAATACAAATTATTATTTATGTCCAGAATCCGAATCTATTTCGAAAAATACCCAAGCTGGTCAGAAAATGACCGGCTTAGGTGTAGGAGTAAGCCGGCCAAATAATGGCCGGCTTACTCGTTTTTTTTTTTTTTTTTAGAGACACTATGAAGAGCAAAATAATGAAATCTAACACTGAAAATTTGAATTTTTTTGTTTAAATTATTTGATAGATTACTTCTTTTGATATATAATTAGCATATTTATACTAAAATACGCTACATTAGAATTACACTATATTAAGTTAAATTAAACTAAATTACATTACATTACGCTAAAATACGGTAAATTACGCTAAATTACATATGAATAGGGACAATATCTTCACTGAAAAGG
Organism: Carex littledalei; assembly: GCA_011114355.1. NCBI lineage: Eukaryota > Viridiplantae > Streptophyta > Magnoliopsida > Poales > Cyperaceae > Carex > Carex littledalei. The sequence goes on from CM022102.1 coordinate 7,029,303, forward strand.
CGAAATACGACGGCGAAACTTCAAACGGTAATAAAACGGCGCTCGAGTGTCCGATTTCAGCAAATGACCACTTTTCGGAAAGCTTGCGAAAATGCGCATGCGTCCGTGCTCACGATGCTAGATTCCAAAATTCAGAATTGCCAAAAAACAAAGGGAAGAGCCTCAAAACTTGAGTTGAAGTTTCTGATTAAGATTTTCATTTCTATTATTCAATCCAAGTAGCTCAGTAAATTAGTTACATAATTAACTTGTAGAATACCAATTTTTACTATTTTTGGAATTTTTACTATTTTTTATGATTCATGAAAGATGGCACAGAATCGGTCTACTTTAGCGTAATTTTGCGTAGTTTAGCGTAATTAGCGAAGTTATTGTAATTTAGCGTAATTTAACATAATTTAGTGTAATTCAACATAATTTATTGTAATATAGTGTAATTTAACATAATTTCAAGTAATGTAGTGTATTTTAGTATAAATATGTTAATTATAAATCAAAAGAAGTAATATAACAAAAAATTTAAACAAAAAATTCAAATTTTCAGTGTTAGATTTCATTATTTTGCTCTTCATAGTGTCTCTAAAAAAAAAAAAACCGAGTAAGCCGACCATTTTCTGGCCGGCTTGGGTATTTTTCGAAATAAGCTCAAATTCTGGGCATAAATAATAATTTGTATTAAACTTTGGATATAATAAAAAATGTCAGGGAAAAACGTGATGGTGGACTTCAAAGACCACAGCGTTCTGATTAGCGAAATCAGATTATGCGAGAAAAAAAAAACCGGGACATTATAGGTAATAACGTTCAGAGTAGAACTGAATTATTTGCAGGGGCGAATCACATTCAATGAATTAGTTGACCCCATTCATTTTCAATTTTTTTTGTATTTATATCTTATTTTATATATTGTTAAACTAAAATATTATGGAAGTCCCATTCACGTTTGTTTTTATATCTTATTTATATGCTTGACCCATTCACGTTTGACTCCCATAGTCTGAAAGTCTGGCTCCGCCCCTGATTATTTGGTCTTATTATTTAACTCTCTAGACGTTCTCAACTATAACGTCTACAATTTTTTTTTTTACGTTGTTTCGCTAATCAGGGTGAGGAGTGATTTCGATTAACGGGACGTTGTGGTCTATAACGTTCTCTGGACGTTATAAACTATCACGTTTTTCTTATATATCGAATTTCCGAAAACTGCTTCTCTATTGTCGATAATTTTTTTAAAATTTTCCTATTAATAAAATTTCGGGACGAAGAGGGAACGGGATTTCTTTCTCGAGAGTCGAGAGAGAGAGTTATACACTGTAAACGAGGGGTCAGATCCCCTAAAGGAACTCAAATTTTAAGGTTTTATTTTGCTTGTCTGTTTCTTAAATTAGATCAAGTAATCTAGCGTAATTTAACATAATTTAGCGTAATTTAATGTAATATAGTGTAATTCAACATAATTTCAATTAATCTAGTATACTTTAGTATAAATATGCTAATTTTAAATCAAAAGAAGTAATCTAACAAATAATTTAAACAAAAAAATCGAATTTTCAGTGTTAGATTTCATTATCTTGCTCTTCATAGTGTCTCTAAAAAAAAAAACAAAGAGGATTTTATGGCCGGTTTGGACATTTTTGGAAAAACTCAGGAAGCATGGGTAAATTTATTAATTTGTAATTAACTTTGGATACTAATAAATATGTCGGCCATTCAACTATATAGGCTATATATATCCATATCCCAACAAGTACTACCATTGAAGTCGTTAATTTGATTTTTTTTAATAACAAATACGTGGGTACGAGACTAACTTTTCAACCTATTTTTTTTGCTAAAATTTGATATGGATTTATATTGTGGAAGACATATTTAGGTATCGATATTCATAATATCGATGGTATCACATTACAATACTCGTAAAAATTAACCTTTAGTCTAATGGTAAATACATCATGAGTTTGAAACTCGAATAGGAAAAATTCTTTATTATAATAATAAGAGTATGGAATTTAAAAGCTTGATTTTCATCACCATCTTCTTCTTTTTTCTTAAAAAAATTACAATCTTGCTTTAAAATATTAAGAATCATAGCTAATATAGTCAATTAAAATTTTTATGTAAAAAATGAGGAGTGTTCAAATAATTTTATTTTTAGTGACTTCATTGTATCTCTATTTTTTAAATTTTAATAACTTAAAATTTAAAATTTAAATATCAAAACAAAACCATTAAATATAATTAATTTTATTTTCTTCATGCACATATAAATGATTATAGCATTTGAACTTTATTTAATTGTTATCAAACAAAATACAATAATATAGAACATTTATAAATATTAATATTTTAATTTATTGATTCATATAAAAAAATTCAAAATAATAATTCTTTATGTACACGGAGAGACATCATTTCTTACTAACATATAAATTTTAGAATCCTCGTAAAAAATTGTACTCGTGAAAGTTGGATATGAATTTAAGCAGCTGATAGGCATTAAGATGCGTGCAAATTATCAAAATTCGTGCAATAATCAAAGATCAACGGGTTCCAATCGATACACGCCTTTTTCCGGCCCTTTTACTTCAGTTGATGCTCTCAACTCCCAACTCTCTTTCTTCCCAGTTTTCAGCAAACAATGCGTAAAACCTTCGCTCAGGGCTTTAGACAATTCCTATCAAAATCAAAATTCAGACCTAATAAATTGTCAAAATCTAAGCTCAATTCATACTCCACCTACACTAACCAAAGCACAACCAGATTTCTCTCATCTAATTCCAGCAATTCCAAGCATCAAAGAACCAGCCTTGACAATGAAGGCAAACCACGCATCAATCCCAATCCAAACGAAGCAATTGATCCAGGCCCATCTCTCCAATTCGGCAACCTAATCGAATCGGATGAAACCCATGAATCTGACGACGAAGAAACCGACGATGACAATGACCAATTCGGCGCACTTGATCTGTTTGACAAACGTACCGTGTCAGCGAACTCAGTCAGGGAAGAAGAAGATGAGGATGAGGGAGAAATGGAAGAGTCCAGTCACCCTCTAGTCAGGGAAATATGCCGACTAATCTCTCTTCGCCATGAATGGAACCCTAAGCTCGAATCCCAGCTCCTCCATTTGTTGCGCATGTGTAATTCCCGCCAGGTTCGTGCAGTGCTACGTGCACAGAAAGACGAGCGTGTTGCTATGAATTTTTTCTATTGGGCTGATCGGCAGTGGCGGTACCGCCATGCACCTGAAGTGTTCGATGAAATGCTCAAGCTACTCAGCAAGACGAAACTTTGTGAGTCTTCTAGAAGAATCATGCGGTTGATGATTCGCCGCGGGGTTAGAAGAAGACCCGAACTGTTTGGCTACCTAATGGTTTCTTACAGCCGGGCTGGTAAGCTGAGAGCGGCCATGCGGGTTTTGAACCTGATGCAAAAAGATGGAATTGCCCCTGATATAAAAATTTGCAACACAGCTATTCATGTGCTAGTTATGGCCAAGAGATTAGAGAAAGCCTTATTCTTTTCAGACAGAATGCAAAGAGTAGGTATTGTACCGACTGTGGTTACATATAATTGCCTCATTAAAGGGTTTTGTGAAGCTAAACGGGTTACCGAAGCATTGGATATGATTAAACAAATGACTGTTAACGGGTGTGCTCCTGATAAGGTCAGCTTTTACACCATTATGTCATTTTTCTGTAAAGAAAATAGAATCAAAGATGTTAGAGACTTGTTGAAGAGGATGCAAATGGAGGCAGGTTTAATACCTGATCAGGTAACTTACAATTCAATAATACACGTACTATCAAAGCATGGATATGCAGAGGAGGCACTTGAGTTTGTCAGAGAGGCCGAGAGAAGTGGGTTTCGGGTTGACTCAGTTGGGTACACTGCTGTTATCCATGCCTTTTGCCATAATGGGTTAATGGAGCAGGCCAAGGAAATAATGTCCAAGATGGTCTCAAATGGTTATAAACCTGATGTGGTAACTTACACTTCAATAGTTAATGGATTTTGCCGGTTAGGTCAAATTGACGAGGCCAAGAGGATGGTCAAGCACATGTATAAGTACGGGTGCAAACCAAATACAGTCACGTATACGTCCATTTTACATGGTTTGTGTAAGGTTGGTAAATCATTGGAGGCGTTGGAGATGCTTAACAAAAGTGAAGAGGAGTGGTGGGTCCCGAGTGAAATCTCATACAGTGTGGTTATGCATGGGCTAAGGAGAGAAGGGAAACTAAAACAAGCATGCGATTTAATTTCTCAAATGGTGAAAAAAGGCCTTTTCCCTACTGCAATTGAAATTAACTTATTCATACAAGCACTTTGCACAGAAGGCAAGGCTGAAGAGGCTAAAAATTTCATGCAAGAGTGTTTACACAAGGGATGTACCATAAATGTTGTTAATTTCACAACTTTAATTCATGGATTTTGTAAAAAAGGTGACATGGAGGCAGCACTCTCTTTACTTGACGACATGTACTTAAATAACAAGCATCCTGATGTGTACACATACACAATAATACTTGATAATCTCGGAAAGAAAGGACGATTCGAAGAAATGACAAATATGATTGAAAAGATGCTACATAGGGGTGTGGAGCCCAGTCCTGTCACATACCGTACCGTCATACATAGATTTTGCTGTAATGGTAAGGTTGAAGAATTAGTTCAGATTTTAGATAAGATGTTAACCAGGCAAGAGTTTAAAAATGGCTACAATATGGTGATTGAGAAACTATGTAGATTTGGCTATGTGGACAAGGCGTATGATATTTTGCCGAAGGTTTTGCGCACAGGATCAAGAAATGATGTGGCGAGTTGTGATTTGTTGATCGGGGCTTATTTGAAGAATGGATCGGCTGTTAAGGCATATAATGTTGCTTGCCGTGTGTTCAATAGAAATTTGGCGCCGAATCTAGAGATTTGTGAGAAGGTTAGTGAAAGATTGGATTTGGATGGGTTTAAAATTGAGGGGAGAAAACTCAGGGAGAAGTTTGTGGAGAGAGGAATCGTATCTCCTCAGATATTGGAGCATTCGGGTTAGCGGGTCGGGTTGTTGAGTTGATATTTATTTATGCGGATAATTTATTTTGATTATAAGGGAATTCAAAATTGTAAATAACATTGATTTGAGGTTGAATGATTAGATAATTATTTTGGTCCCAGTATAAGCACAAACAAATGTGCAATAATGCCATCAGTACTGTTATAAAATAAAGATAGAATAATAAACAAGAATAAACAATATAGAGAATACATAAAAGATGACAATCTCTTTATTCATATATTTTTCATGTGTGTACAATACAAAGATTACAAAATTTTTATTTATAGATTACAAATTGTTAATGAAAAACTATCTAAATTAATTACAAGAATAAATGAAAAAATGAATTCCAATAGTAGTGAGATATCAATTTCGATAATAGTGTGAGTAGTGGAAAATTGAATATTGGATGTCATGGACATCCAGATTAATAATTTTATTCATAATAAATACATCTTTATTTTTTTTGTTTGTTTAAATAGGCGTAAGCTCTTGATCCAGTTTATATTATTAGAATGCATCCTTCTAATCCAGTAGAATAATTATTATATTAAAAAAAATTATATGCAAGTAAGTTTCCTTTTTAATTTGCTAAAGACATATATAATGATAAATAAACTCAATTAGTTACACGGTGATTCATGCAGACGAATATAAAATAGTTGTATTGTTTGTAAGAGTTAGTATCTTAGGTACATCATACGTTTTTCCTTTAAATTATGAGAGAAAAATATGATATATGAGTCATTCAATCAAGAAAGATGATGAGAGAATAATAAAATTTTAAATGGATGAGAGCATTAATAATGTAACTTCTTATGTACTATAATTATGCTGTCATAGCTTTAATTGAGTGAGCATATAAAGTAAGAGGAAAAACCAATTCCTCTTTTTGGACATCTATTAAAAAGAGACTTTTTTTGTGCCTTAGTTTGTAGAATTAGTAATGTGCATTTATTAGAAACATAGTTAGGTGGAGACGGCTAGTTGTGCATGCTATAGAACTACTCATTTTAATCGTAACAATGAAATGTAAGTTGGGGTCTACTACTTGCATTTATTATGGAATCTTGAGCTCAAAAGTTACCAAACTTTGAAGTTAGTTTCTTGACTAACTTAATTTGACCTTCCAGCCAACTTACTGTTTATAAAACCTATCTAACATTCCCCCCACCAACTTGTTGCTCCAAAGACAGTTAGTTCCTTGACTCCCCCTGCAAAAACCAATACCACTCAAAGACTGACAAGTAAAACATTGAAACATGAGACAGTCTATTCTTCCAAGTACATATATATATACACACGTAGGTTGCACAAAAGATTGAAACCCTCAACTGTTTGATATTTAATAACTGAACTATTTTAGTGAAAGCTAGGTAAAGGCAATTATGGAAGAGAATGGGACTACACAGGCATTGTTACTAGACATGGATGAAGGCTCGAGGAAGTCAGAGGAGTTGCTGCAGTGGGAGCCAGTGACGTGGCGGGCTGGGTGGCGGCTTTTCAAATGGGAGTCGAAGAATCTGTGGAGACTTTCATGGTCTTCAATTATCATTCAACTTGCGAATTTCACTCTCAGTCTCGTCAGCCAGATGTTTGTCGGGCATCTCGGTGCTCTTTCGCTTGCCGGTGCATCCATTACCAATATTGGGATACAAGGCCTTGCTTATGGCATTATGGTAAACACAAAATATTAAAGAAATTAAGAAAGTAAAACAATTTAATTACTGTTTTCGTTCTGTTAAATACTTAAAAGTATGTATCTATTTTGATATGCAAGTTTTGTGCAGTAGGTTGAGGACCTATGATATAAAAATATTACCACTGTACATTTTTGCAGTAAGATTTTAAAATCGATTTATAGTATAAAATCAAACCATTCGCAGCGCTGTTTTTATTCTCTAGTCTGCGAGCTGCATGAAGCCAAAACTGTTATGTTAACATCTTTACCCCCAAAATCGAGTTCTCCCACAGTAATTACAGGGTCATAACCAACAAGGCAATCATGTATTGAGGTAACATTAAATTGAAAATGTTATTTTCAAGATTGGCATGGCTAGCGCAGTACAAACAGTCTGCGGGCAAGCATATGGTGCAAAGAAATACAAAGTCATGGGCATCATCTGTCAGCGGGCCCTGATCCTCCACGTCATTGTCGCCATTGTCCTCTGCTTCCTGTACTGGTACGCGGGTCCCTTCCTCCGTGCTATCGGCCAGGAGGCTGATGTGGCAGCCACAGGCCAGACGTATGCACGCGGGCTGATGCCACAGCTGCTCGCATTCGCATTTTACTGCCCCATGCAGAGATTTCTTCAAGCACAAAATATTGTGAACCCAATGGCGTATTTGAGCGTTGCGGTGTTGATCTTCCACGTCATCGCTTCTTACCTGGCGGTGTTTGTGTTCAAGTTTGGGTTGCTTGGTGCAGCGTTGACTCTGAGCATCTCTTGGTGGATACTGGTGGTGCTGACGTGGCTTTATATAATCCTGAGTCCATCATGTAAAGCCACGTGGACCGGATTGTCGATGAGGGCTTTTAGTGGCCTGTGGAGTTACACAAAATTAACCTGTGCCTCAGCTGTTATGCTGGTGTAAGTATTTAATTGATGTGCTCAATCTTTCTCAATAAATTTCATGTTGTTTTGGTCAAATTTGTAAAAGCACTCTGCATACTGCAAAATTACAAAAAAAAAAAAAAAAACCTGCTCTCTCTCATTTAATTTAAGTATATCTCTTACATTGATTTTGAGCAGATTGGAGGTTTGGTATGTACAAGGCTTTGTGCTTTTGACTGGTTTCCTCCCTAATTCAGAGATTGCTCTAGATTCCGTGTCCATATGGTAGGTTTTTTAAAATAATATTTTGGTTTCTGGTATATAACATTCGATTATTCATATAATTTATCATTTTTGATTGTTAACAATAAACTTAAAGTACAGTATCAACTACTGGAACTGGGATTTCCAAATCATGCTTGGTCTAGCCAATGCAGCAAGGTGAGTATTGCACTATTACACAAAAACAAAAACAAAAATAAACAAGTAACCAATAAATTGTTGTTTCGTTCTCATGTAAAGTTCTTTTTTTATCCAGCGTTCGGATTGGAAACGAGCTCGGCGCATCACATCCTCGAGTCGCGAGATTTGCAGTTATAGTGGTGGTGACAACAAGCATAATTATTAGTGTAATTATCAGTGCTTTGGTGCTAATACTGAAAACTCCTTTAAGCAAATTATATACATCCAGTACAGTTGTCATAGCTGCAGTAGCAAATCTAACTCCATTGCTCTCCATATCTATTTTCTTGAATGGAATTCAACCAATCCTCTCTGGTACATCATATTTTCAATTTTATAATTTTTTTTTTGTTTTGCTTTGTTGCAGTTTATTTTATTTGTATTCCTGTTTCTCTAATTATAGGGGTTGCAATTGGGAGTGGATGGCAGGCAATAGTTGCATACGTAAATGTCGGTGCATATTACGTAATCGGTCTTCCAATTGGATGTGTTCTCGGGTTTAAGACTACGCTATCTGTTGCGGTAAGCCCTACACTTTTATCTATTTCTATCCTTAGCTTGTTTGGTGTATAATGAATTCATTACACAATTATGTACAATTTATGGCAGATTTCTTGGTTACACTTAGATCTTCTCAAATTGCATTTAAGAATAAAAATGAGCAATGAAAATGGGATGAACCAGTTCCGACCAAACTTAGAAGGGTAGGCACCAGTACCGGTACATGTTGAGATTAAGATTAGTATCAGATCCAGCTTCCCTGATTATTTTCTATTGATCTATTATAACTGAAATTTTCTTTACCAGGGAATTTGGTGGGGTCTGATTATTGGAGTGTTCCTGCAAACAGTGACTCTTATAATTTTGACAGCCAGAACTAATTGGGACAAGGAGGTCATAATTGCATTTTATATTACTTAATTTCCTGGACTTGTTCACTTGACAATCAAATCCACATTTTTTGCTTACTTGCCAATTTAATTGCTAATCAGGTGGAGAAGGCAGTGCACAGGGTGAAACACAGCACAATTGAAGAGCAGGCTCTTTGTATAACAGACATCGAATAAGTACACTGCTTATTGGTTTTAATTATTTTTTGGAAATGTGATGTTGGCTTATCTAAAATTGTGCTTTCGTTGTGTTCTTGAAGAGTTTATGGGAGTAAATTTTAGAATGCTAGTGATTGGAATTTTAGTTCTTGGCACCTTATTCCAAAAAAAAAAAAAAAACCCGGCTCACTTGGGATTTTTTTTTTCATCTTTTTCCTTTTATTTCTAATGGAATAAACTGGCCTTTTCAAATTAAGGAACTTTTCTGTTTATTCTTTGAAACAAGTGGCTATTGCTATTGCAAAAAAATTGAATTCCCTTTAGTCGATAATAAATTCCATTTCATTACAAAATCATAATTTACCATAAAAAAAAGTTCCTTAGCCAAAATTAAAAAAAAATCGAATACAAAGGTAATAAAATGTGGAACGTGTTTGTCAAAATGTAAATTTTTCCTAAAATTTTATAGAAAAACATGTGGCCATAATACGCCGAAATTTTTATTTCTAACATTTAAAAAAAAAAAAGATAAACCAAATAACCATCGTTTGGTGGAAATTCGAATTCTAGCACGGCCGCACCGGTATTCTGCGGACCCATTTCAACGAGGCCACATAATGCCGCTGCGGATCCCAAAATGAGTCCGCACCGGCATTGTGCGGACCTAGGGCGGCATTTTTTTTTTTAATACTATATTGAATCTATTGAATTTTTTATGAACTTTGACCCATTTTATTGAACTTTGACTCATTTTATGAATCTATTTTATTAACTTTGCACTTTTTTAATACTATATTGAACTTTGCACAGATATCGAGGCATTTTATGAATCTTTTGAATTTTTAAAACTATATTTATTAACTTTGCACATATATCGAAGCATCTGAGATATCTCAAAGTTTTGAAAAAAAATGCGGCACTGGGTCCTCATAATGGTTATGCGGATCCATTTTGGGATCCGCAGCGGCATTCTACGGCCCCACTGAAATGGGTCCGCAGAATATCAGTGCGGCCGTGCTAGAATTCGAATTTCCACCAAACGATAGTTATTTGGTTTATCTTTTTTCTTAAAATGTTAGAAATAAAAATTTCGGCATAATACTTGCCCTGGGAAAAATACTGCACAACTAATTATTCTTGCAACATGATATCTTGTTTATACGGTAAACCTATCTGAATAAAAATTAGCATTTTGATATATACAGATATCGAGCAAGATATACTACACTTCTTTATATATATAAAAAAAAAAAATTAAGCATCTTAGGGGCAGATTCAATATTTTCGTCACGGGGCAAAAAAGCAATATTTTAACTTATTGGATTTAAATAGCTAATCGGATTTAAATCTAATGAGGAGGGTTCAAATGCCTCCATTTTTTGTGCCTCTATCATGCCTCCATTCTTTAAAACTTTAATAACTCAAAATTTTAAACTTAAAATTCAAAATAAAACCGTTAGATATGAACTACATCATTTTATCTATGCACGCGTAAAAAATTATGACATTTCAACTTTGTGTTGGTTGTCATCTTGAGCTTGTAAAAATGTATATTAATGTGGATAATTTCTAGACGTTGATTTTTCAACTTATTAATTCACATAAAAACAAAATTGAATGTGATAATTTTTTATGAGCACATAGAGAAAATAACATAGATCGCATCTAATAGTTTTATTTTGACGTATAAGTTTTAAACTTTGAGTTATTAAAGTTTTTAAAAATAGAGGTATGATGGAGGCACAAAAAATAGAGACATTTGAACCTTCCTTAATTCTAATTACCAATTAAAATTCAACAAATTTATTTCAATTTTAATTCTAAATTTAATCCAAATTACAAATTAAATATTCGAGAAGAGCAAAAAAAAATTTCAAAAAAATAAAATCAGTCCGAACCGATAATTCTCTGCTGAAACTCAAAATCGAGAGGCAGACTGGGTCCGCCTCTGATCTTACCAGAGGAAGTTCAGAACAAAAACACAATAAGGTATAGGACTATAGGTGAAGCGGTCAACTATGAATTCCTTCTTCCAGGGGTATACGTTTATATCACCTAAGGTAACAAGATATTTCTGTTTATATTTGGTCCGTATGATCAGAATCCGCACGGATATTATGTATAACGGACGGTCCATATCTAAAGTGAAATATTCTGTTACCTGAGAGGATATGGACTCGGCTTTCATACGTGTTTTGCGACATTGCAGGGGCAATTTGGAAAATTTGTTGCCAAAACCCTTTCGATCTTTGCACCTGCTCCAAAACCTCAAGCGCAGAGAGACTAAGACCAAACACAATGGCGTTGGTGGCGGGTTCATACGAGAAATTTATCTGGGGCTTCTCTCTTAAAACCCTAACCCCTCTCTTCTCCTACCCCTCCCACACCGCTCCGATCAAGTGCGCGGCCGCGGCGGGGCCTTTAGCTGCCTCTGGCGGCGCCGACGACGCTGTGCATATCTACCACCTCCCCTCATCCTCCGACGCAGGCTCCCTTCTCGACCACTCCGCCGCCGTTACCTCTCTCTCTTTCTTCTGCGCCCCTTCCACCCCCTCCATACCGAGAAATCTTATATCTGGTTCAGACGATGGTGTTGTTCGTATTTTTGACGCCGACCCTTTTGTTCTTCTCAAGGAGGTATTCTTTCTTGATTTTATTTATTTCTTGAATTTATTTTGTTGTTCCAGTGAAATTGATTGGAAAACGTCAATCAAATCTTCAGTTGAGTGTACTGAGGTTGAATTATAGCTGACTCGCTGGATTCTTTATTTGTACTGTCAACCTAGTTGTAAAATCAGTGATTGTTGATGAAGACGAAAGAATGTGAATTAATTAACTGAATTATTATTAGTACATGCTGGGCTGTCGATACCAGTCATAAGAGTACAAGAGGTACCAGTACTATGATATGTAAATTGGCCTTAGTTTGATTCCTACATATAGTATATCCCCAAATAGACCAAGATTTCTAAACGCCCATGTACACCATGGTAATATAAATTACTCGAAAAGCACAAATCAAAGAAACAGAATTGACGGGATTTACACATATTCCACTGAAAAATGTTGTGCAATGCTCTGATCAGGTCAAAGCACACAAGAAGGGAGGTGTTGCTGACTTGGCAGTGCACCCATCAGGACGGGTGGCACTGACAGTTGGCCGTGGGGATTCCTCTCTGGTGATGGTTAATTTGGTGAGGGGAAGGAGGAGTTTTTCTTGTCGAATAGAAAAAGAGGCATCTGTTGTGAAGTATGGTGGGGAAAGCGGGGATTGGTTTGCAATGGCATCAGAAGGGAGGATCACAGTGCATAATTCCGAGGATGCAAGGGTTATACAAGAGATAGATTGTGGGAAGAAGATTCTCTGTGTTGCACATGGAGAGGTATGTGTAGTTCCATTTGTTTTTCTTCTTTTATGATGAATTGTTCCTGGTAATTTATGTGAGTTTGAAAACTTCACCCTATTTTAATTTACTTTTCCTTAAAATTATCCCAATGTTTTGTTATTCACAAATATGGGAAATCTCTTCTAACACTATGCCAAACAAATATTGCAAAAATTTTCCCTGACTTGTAATCCAATAGTAATCCTCTTAGCTTGATTATTAGTTCAATTTGAGCTGCATGGGAGGATTGTCAGCAGTTTATGGAATGCATCTTTTGTTCTTTTGTTCTTTTCATACCCATTAGTTCGGCACAAAATATGCAAATACCATAAAAATATCGTTAGATTAAGTAATAGTTGCAATATAAATGTGTTGGGTGTTATTAGCAAAGATAGTTAAGCATTGGTTTTAATTTTTCAAAGATAGTATAGCACTATTACATTTTTGAAAGATACCAACTTCAAATTACATGGAAAAAAAAATCTCATAGTATAATGGTCAGGTACAGTGATCCACTAATTTGTGCTGTACCGTTGCCAAGTACAGTCTTTGCTAACAAATTAGATCTGAACTATGTCAGAGTGGGACCCTCTACACAGGTGGCGAGGACCACCATGTAACTGCCTGGGACACAAAAAGTGGCAAGAAGGCATTTTGCATACAAGATGCCCACAAAAACCGTGTGAAAGGCCTCGTCTCCTTCAAGGTAGAATCACCTAAGTTAATTGCTTCTGCATCGTCAGATGGAGTTATAAGAGTTTGGGATGTCAACATGGCCTCATCGACTGACAAGTGGGCCCCTCTTTTAGAGACTGACACAAAGTCTCGCCTGACTTGTCTGGCTGGTACATCAATCAGATGTAAGTTAATCTTTCATTCTGACTATTCTTCTTTGTAGATTGAACTGGTTTCCTTCAATGCTTCTTTTTTGGGCCTGAATAATTTAGCCTCAATAGTAAGCAGCAATTAACTATAGAGAAAAAAACAATTTAACACTTTTTTAACATTTTTTTCTGTATTTAATTTTTTTTTTTCCATTTCTTTGGTCACAGGAATTTGGTTAGAATGAACAGCTTGGATTTCACCTCTTCATTGCTACAGTAGAACGATACTGGTGTGTTAGGAATGATGAATGTAGTCTTGTAGTATGTTGTAATTATAAGCTGCTTCAAATTTTGATTAGATAAAAGTTCAAGCTATTATTTACATTTACTTAGCTTTAGTCTGTTAAAGGTTTTATTTTATTATATGGGTAACTCGTTGGCTGTTTTATTGTTTGAGATAGAAGTTTGTTTCTACCTCCTGAACTACTGTGCTAAGTCAAATATGCTTTTGAAGAACTTTCGTTTGAATTTACCACATATTGTTGCACTTAAATTCAAATAACATTACTGATGTGGAACTGACGTGGTCATTGAGGATGCTGACAATGCACTTCATGATTTTGTTCCAAAGTAACAACGTTGTGTTAATCTGAAATTTAAGATAAGAATGTGGCGACATCACCGGTTGTTCCGATATTTTTATTAATACCCAAAAAAAATACAAATTATTAAATCTGCCCCCACCCCAAATTTATTTTTATTTCTAACCCAACCGCCCGTCCACTGGACGGTCCAATTTCCCCACCTGACCGCCCAGCAGCTGGGCGACCCCCCCACTGAACCGCCCATCTCTCTCTCTCTTCTTCTCTGCCGCCTCGCGTCGCCGCCGCCCCGCCGCCCGAAACCAGCCACTGTCCCTCTCTCTCTCCTCTCTTCCTCTCTCTCTCTCTCTCTCTCTCTCCCTCTCTTCCTCTCTCTCTTCAAATCTGCCACCCTCTCTCTCTCTTCCTTTCCCTCTTCCTCTCTCTCTCTTCCTCTCTCTCTCTCTCTCTCTCTCTCTCTCTCACCCGAACCCTAATTTTCGGCCATCTCAGACAATCCGATTATTTTCGAGTAAGTTTCTAAATAATTTTTTTAATTTATATTTTGTATCTTGTATTGGCATTGGAACGATTGGTAGAATTGAATTGTTAATTATCTTGTGCGGGTTGTTGATTTTCCCGACACGATTGAATTGTTCAAAATTAGGGTTTCCAAGTTTAGGGTTGAATTGTTAAATTAGGATTTAGGGTTGAATTGTTAAATTAGGGTTGAATTGTTTAAATTAGGGTTGAATTGTTAAATTAGGGTTTATGGTTGAATTGTTAAATTGTTAAATTTGGGTTGAATGGTTAAATTAGGGTTTAGGGTTGAATTGTTAAATTAGGGTTTAGGGTTGAATTGTTAAATTAGGGTTGAATTGTTAAATTTGGGTTGAATTGTTAAATTTGGGTTTAGGGTTGAATTGTTAAATTAGGGTTGAATTGTTAAATTTGGGTTGAATGGTTAAATTTGGGTTTAGGGTTGAATTTGTTAAATTAGGGTTTAGGGTTGAATTGTTAAATTTGGGTTGAATGGTTAAATTTGGGTTTAGGGTTGAATTTGTTAAATTAGGGTTTAGGGTTGAATTGTTAAATTTGGGTTTAGGGTTGAATTGTTAAATTTGGGTTTAGGGTTGAATTTGTTAAATTAGGGTTGAATTGTTAAATTTGGGTTGAATGGTTAAATTAGGGTTCAGGGTTTAGGGTTGAATTGTTAAATTAGGGTTTAGGGTTGACAGAATTGGAGTTTATAAGTTAGGATTTATAAATCAGGATTTATAAGATATAATCTTCTGTTTATTGAAATGTAGTATGGTCAGAACTAGACGGGGACGTGCATGGGATGCCCCTCTGGAGACGGGGGATAGTTCACATGATGCAGAGGATTCCGGTGTAGAGACATCCGGTGCAGCGGCATCCGGTGCAGAGGCTCCCTTTGGAGATTATCCCCCTCACCATCCTGACACATTTAGTCCTCTTCTGTGGACCCCACATGTCAGGCACCGTGTCTCACTTGCATCTATGGAGGTACGTTGGTTTTGTATTCCTAATTTAAATAACATTATTTAATTAGACGTTTATATTGAAATAATTGTAAAATGCAGGACACGACGATGATGACAGTGAGGCATCGCACCCCCGAGATACCATACGTCCGTCACCCGTTGATGGAGCAGTGCATCCTTTAGCTCGGGTTGTATCAGTTGGCCACCATGCCTCACTGTGATATTGACCAGGCCCTCGTTTGCGGTCTAGTGGAGAGATGGCGACCGGAGACGCATACATTTCACCTTCCGGTTGGGGAGATGACAGTCACACTAGGTGATGTCAGCGCCTTGTGGGGTTTACGGATAGACGGCGACCCCATCGGTGGTGTCTCAGACCATCCAGACCTGATGCACATGATACCGGAGCTGCTGGGGGCCGCTCCGACGGACTTGCAGAAGGATGAGGAGGAGGAGGAGGAGTACCGGTATTCACAATACTGCATTAGTCTTGCGGCGCTCCGCAGTTACTTCCACCGGCGTAGGATCACCCCCGATACACGTGACGAGTGGGCCGTTCTGAGGTAATCACAAACAGTTGCAAATTAAAATATGTTATGGATTCAACAAAAAATGTAATTATTTATGTCTCTAATTTATATTGCAGGTACGTGAGGGCGTTTGTCATGGATTATGTGGAAGCGTCATGTTGTCGATTCCAGCGGTGACGCAGTCCCGATTATGTTCCTCTCTCTGCTGAGGGACATTCAGCGGCCGTCGAAGTGGAATTGGGGAGGATCCGTGCTCGCCCACTTATACCGGGGCTTGTGTCATGCTTGTCTGGTAAGTTTGTACAAATATTTTAATTTTTTTATTACAAATATTAGGGTTCCATATTTACCAGAAGTGCACCGCATATCCAAAATTTAGGCGACGAACAAGCAGATTGCTGGACCGCTCCAGCAGTGGTCCTGGTCACATATACCGGTGTGTCGACCTGTTCCTCCAGCTCAGGCGGGGTTATGGATGGGAGATGACCCCGAGAGACGTCCGGGGTACGGTGCCATATGGGGTACTCCCCACACATACGAGGACACGGGCAGGGGGAGGTCCGTGGGGATTTCGTATGTCCGGGGTCAGCTCCAGATGCTTCACGAGGCGAGCATCACCTGGTACCCCTATCGTCTGTTCTACGATCAGGGCCTTCTGTGCCAGCTGACATTAGAGCAGAGATATCTCTCGTTTTATCGGGGGCCGTGCGTATGCTTCTGGATAGTTGAGTATCACTATCCTGATCGAGTGCCCTGTCAGTTTGGCTTGGATGCCTATGTCCCTGATTTTCCAGAGTTGGGCGAGCAGCAGACCACCCAGCTGCACAGGTAACTACCCACTGCCTTATTGTTTGTCTATTTTATTACTTGTTCAGCCATACACGTTACTAATTAATTTATATGCAGCACTAAACACAACAAGCCCAAAGTCGACTGGAGCACGCGTTTATGGGAGCATTACCAGCGTGCTGTAAGGCCGGAGGATCACTTATGGACCCCACCTCCAGCTCCAGATGCCCCTATGCCGGTCGGGCCTTGGAGATTGCGATATTTAGTCTGGTACCAGAGATGGGGCATGCCAACAATTTATCTATAGGGGGACTATGGTGATGCTCTACGACGGAGACTCACGGGTGACGGATCTAGGACTTACTTGCCTTTCGGCCCGATCCATGCTCGTTCGGTATGTTTAAATGAAACTGACATGCTTAAAAAATTGTAGTTATTTATTCATCTTCTAATAATAATAATGAAAATACAATGTGTGCAGATTTTGACGGGTATTAGAGGAGTGGCACACAGCTTGGTGTGCATGGCGAGAAAAAGTTGAAGAGCGATAGGATGTCAAATGCTCCAACACAGTGCACCGATCGTGGAGGACTCTGGCTGGGACAGGCGTCTAGTTGGTATGTTACACGATACTGGGGAGGACATCAATTGGCGCGAGATACATGCCCCACCACCAGATCCGGAGTAGCCTAGAGCCCCTATCTACGCTGAGGAGATGCCGCCACCTCCTGCAGGTAATAATATGTCATACAAATGATCATTATTAAGCGTCTCTTTAAAAGATCATTCTTATTAATTTATCTTCATTTCTGCAGATGATGACTCGGGTTGGGCGATCCACCAATGGGTGTTGAACAACAATGCGTGGAACGCGTACTACAACGAGCATGGAGTTCCAGTGCAGCATACCGAGGTAGCAAAAGTTCATTATTTAATTAATTTACTCGTTACTTATATGTCTCTAATTTAACATTGTTTACATGCAGGATGATCATGCCGCCGCCGCCGTTTTCTCATTGGATGACCTCACTGGAGATGAGGGCGGATGGGAGCCAGCTAGCTCCCACAGACCGCAGTATATGGAGCCCAGACAGCACGACGGCGAGGCCAGTGGGAGTGGGGCACAGACTGCAGATGGCTTTGCCTCTGCTATATTTGGCACACCGCCTCCGGCCACGTATCCTCCTACTTGGGAGGCCGATCCGTGGGTGTTGCGTACACAGGCGGGGATCCATGGGGAGCATGCATTACACCTGGGGGAGGACCCATGGGAGCGCGAGGCCGTACACGATGACATGCAGGTGGATGAGGTTCCCCAGAGGCGTCCACCGTCGCAGAGGGATCGCCATGCACCTACTAGGTTGGAGCTCTCCGGACCTCGCCCTCGTCATCGCCGTTAGGGTTTTTATATTTTTTTAGTTTGATAGATTTCTAGTATTTTATGTTTGGATTATTATATTTCATGTTTGGACTGTTATGTTTCATGTTTAGACTTACCATTTAGATTACCTACTTTTGTTGTTTAGACTTACTATTTAGATTACCATTTAGAAACATTTAAACATTAACAAACTTAATATAAAACTAATCAATTATATTAAAACTACACAATTACATAACATATAAAAATAATCGTCAATTATAAAAATATAATCGTCAACAAATAATAAATATATATCATACGATTTAATATAAAACATTCAAACAAATCATTACAACAATTTAATATATAACATTCAAACAAATTAAAACATAAAACCGCCATAAAAAAAAATAACAATAGCGGACCGCCCAGCAGCTGGGCAGTCAGCTATGAAGAGTGGACTGCCCAGCTGCTGTTAGTTGTAACATAAGTTTGGAGTGGGAGCGGATTTGATAATTTGTTTTTTTTTTTGGGTATTAATCAAAATATCGGCCGGTTGTTAGTTGTAACTTGTATGTTCGACTTGAAATGGACATTGACACGTATATGTACAAAATATTCAGAAAAAAATGGGAACTCTTTTAAAAAATGGAACAAGCTTTACACTTCAAATGCCTTAAAATTACGCAATTCTCCCTCAAAATCAATATACTGTATTTAAAGTTTTATCTTTTATTAAAAAAATTAATTTATCAATTTATCCTTTATTAAAAAATAAAATATATAATCAGGGTAAAAAAATTAAATCTTATAATTGATTAGTTTTTAAAGAGCATCGATCGGAGCCGTTTGATGTGCTTTAAGATTCATGCACACGAATTTTATTGTATATCAGACGGCTCTAGTGCCCATCGGACCTACGTTTGTTTTCCACCCGTATTAAGTTGAAAAAAAAAGCTGCTAGTGAAACATTAAATGCTAACAAGCAAATTACTCCAAATTATTAGAAATCATCATTCCCAGAAAAAAGGATGTTAGTGAAACATCGAATGCCGAACAAACAAATTATTAGAAATGCATCACTTTGCCACGGTCACTAACAATCATACTAAGTTACAATGGTCTGTAATAGCAACCATCTGCTAAAATAAGCTAAATGAATATCAGAGCAATATATTCACTACACTACAGTTTCTTCAAACCAAACCTCTGGTTCCAACCCTTCTCCACATCCCTGCGTTGCAACTGTACCTGCCGACCAGTAGTAACTCTGCTGGGACCACCGCCGCCATTTCCATTATTGGTAAGCACTCTCCTTGCACAACCTATTGACATCCGTGGCCTCTCCACACCACCTCCCGTAAGGCCACTTACACCCTTTTTCCCAACCTGCTGCCAAATCGGTGGCCTGATAATCACCTTCTTTTGCAAACTCCTCCTAAGAATAGAACTCACTTTCTTATTACTTCCACCGCCGGCACACATATTGCTACTACTTGGGATCAGAGAAGGACGCCGCTGTGCAAGTACATTTACTGCAGGAATCGTGGCAAGTGAGTTGCGGCGAAACTGCGGCTTGTTGAGCGGAACCCGCTTGGCACTGGGG
Organism: Carex littledalei; assembly: GCA_011114355.1. Classification (NCBI taxonomy): domain Eukaryota; kingdom Viridiplantae; phylum Streptophyta; class Magnoliopsida; order Poales; family Cyperaceae; genus Carex; species Carex littledalei. The sequence continues at coordinate 7,049,006 of CM022102.1, forward strand.
CATAAAGAGAGACGTTTCACAGCAGGCCGCGGTTCAGGCTTGTTCTCTTTCTCCTTAAGAAACAGTAACTCCCGGAAAATGGCGTCATTTTGTTTGGTGGTTGTAGTAGGTGTGGTGATGTTTAGCAACCTTGTGTCAATCTCAGTTAAGGGTTTCATGGAGAGCCGGTGCCGGACCCGCTCTATTACAGGGCTGGAATTTTGTTCTTCCTCTTGTTCTTTGTTCGGTTCATCAATTATTTGATGTAAAGTATGTTGCTGTAAGTTATTTTCAGCTATCCTGGTGTCAACGTGTTGTCGTGCGAGTTTTCTCTCGACAACTAGCTGTGACTCGAGCTCCTTGATCTGTGCATAGAAGAAAGCATAATCCTTTAAGTTGTACTCAAAATCCAAGGCACAGATAAAACAAATGAAACTCAAACAACAAAGGAAAAACAGGAATCCTAACTGGCACCTGACAGGTAAAGAGTAGTATGCCAGTATGTGCTACTACTGAGATGACGAATCACATTGAAATGGGTAAATTTCTAAATCTAAAAGTAAAAGTGAAAGGACAATTGTATACTTTGTCTTGGAGATTTCTGTTGAGAACATCTTTTGATCTATTCTTCATCTCGAGGGATTGAAGGGTCTCTTCCATGCACTTTATGTGTTCGTCTTTGTTTTTGTTGTCTTGTTTTGCCTTCCCCACCTGAGAAAACAACCAACAGAAATCAGTGCTTTAATCCATACCCATCATCAAAAAATCTAAATTTCATTCTTGGAAACATACACGAAAAACAATGCAATGGGAGCTTTAGAGGGGAAAACACTAATACTTGTGTTGACCCAGTATCCTCAGAAATAATTATATTCAAGTACAGTTCATGACCAGTACTTAGTAGTAAAGTTGAACTTGAAAGATATACTTGGAAAACACGGACAACAAATTCATGAAATATTACTTATGAAAATCATAATCATACCATGAACTTATATCTGGATAATTCACTAACATCGACTTGTTTCTTGGCGGGGCCCAGCTCAATTCCCCTGACTCGGCTCGCAAAATTCAAAGAGCAAAGTGTTTCTCCCGCATCATTTTCATTGGGGCTAATTTGCACAAACATTAAGGTCTTTGAGTCTCCACCTACAAGAATATCAAGGTTGCTTAGTTTAGCTGTGGCTGAAGAAACCTGATAGAACCTTGCTTTAGAGGAGTAATGCTAGCCAGAAGCAGTACTTACTCAGAGAGTCCTGTAGCAAATGTGTTAGCTTTGAGTTCCTGCATGTAATATCCAAAAGGATAGAATAATTAATATTTCATTGAACTTAATTAATCATAAGTTTTATTGGATATTTTGCATGCAGATAAGTGAATTTTATAAAGGTGCCAGTTCTATACTGGCAATGACATATTTATTTTACCGTTTGTGTTTTCTTGAATATGGTACGTGTGCATGAATGTTCTTTGATATTTCCTCTTGATTTCTAAGTTTAACAAGTTTCAAGATCAAAGGAGGCTCTATATCAGTAGTCACCTCAGTAGTGGTACGTGCTATTACTGAGATGACAAATCTTATTATCATCTGTACCCACCCGTACATAATTTATTTCAAACATAAATTCAGAAATCCCATTTTTTAACAAAATTTTGGGGAAAGGGATGAAACAACAAACCTGAAAGGAATGTGAGGACTCTTAGTAGCAAGTGCAGATATGACATCTCCCAATGCCGAGAGAGACTTGTTGATGTTTTGAGCCTCCTTCAGCCGCTCTCCTTGAGCATCTGTCTTTGCCACTCTCTCACTGCCAGCTAGGTCGATAAGCCATAGCTTACTCATTGTGCGCTCGCCACTCACCAAGTTCTCCCCTCTTACCATCACACAGTGCATGCTAAACCAGAGCAAAATTTACATTAGAGTCCTACTTTCTTAAAACATTAATAGTAAATTGCATTAGTGTCCTACATAACATTGCAAACTAATGTTAACAAAATTGCACTAGTGTTCAATGGATAACAACTTTTTGATGGAATTTCCAAGAGAACATAGTATTCAGCCTCACTTAGAAGCCCCTTTAGGCCATAGAATTAAAATGTACATAACATTGGAAACTAATCATCAGATAGAACCAAATCAGCCAGGGAGGCACTAAACAAAACTGGCACAGGGCGTGGAGGAGACTTTCCTAGCATTTACTGCTCTTTAATATCAGTGTTTTTTAATATTTAATTTCTGGCAAGTTGTAATAGGGGAGAGAGTAGTTAAGTAATCTGTAAATACTTTCCTTTATTAATTTAATTTGTTGGTGGGTAATCTGCCCACCAACCTTAAAAAAAACACTGAAAACTAATGTTAACAAAAGAAGGCAGGACATGTGGGACCTATCTTACTAGTTTGCTAAAGTCGGTTAACTAAATTCCTTGATTTCAGACATATCAATCCTGAAAGGTGGGTTTGTATAGTACAACTACTACATGTACAGATAAAAAAAAAAATTTTAAAAAATGAGTATATAGGAAAATGAGTTGTAGTTAACCAGTGTGATCGGCTGCTATGCTCATTTGCATTTGTGGACCCCACAACCCTCGCTTTACTTCCTGCTTGTAGCACACCCCATGCCTCCCCCAGGTTTGAAACTGGTGCCTCTACAAGACCTGGGACGTGATGCACTCCTGATTGTTGTTTTATCTCAAGCCTAAAAGGATAATAAATGTGATTTAAAACTAAATTACTAGATTAAGATCAACCCATTGCATGCAGCTCCAATGTTGTTTAGTATGTTATGAAAATGCAAATAATGTCGCTGGCTAATCTGTCAAATAAAAATGGTTTTCCTTTCTACTGTTCATTGAAGATTGGAAAACTAGGGAATATAAATTTACCTAGGTACAAAGTAATACTGTCTATATGTTAGGTGTTTTCTTTTTTGTAGGTCCTCCAGAATCTAAAACAGTATGCAAAATATTTAGAATTGCATTTGAACTTATCTTACTACTCGTTTAGAATTCACATAATACTTTCTTGATGCAAACCCGAACATCAGCAAAATAGATAAATATATATTTTGTTGGATTTACCTTTTGGAAGCTGCTCCACTAGGTGGAAGCTGCCCCGATCTCAACAAATCACGAATTTGCTCATTGTACACCTCAAGCACACTTACAGTAAGCTCATAATGGTAAAGTCCCTCTCTTTCTCTGATGATCCTAAAGAGTTCCTCGACCGTCCTGTAGTTGACCCCACGCTCATCTTGAGTCCCTTCCATTGTAAAAGTTTTTCCCGTGCCGGTCTGACCATAGGCAAATATGCAAACATTGTACCCATCCAGCACTGATGTGGCTAGAGGTGCTGTTTTTTCAAATACTTGTTCTGTAACACAAAAAAAGGGAAAAAAAATAGTATAGATATAAACATAGCAAGATAATACCAGGAAAGAAGCCTAAGAGAAATTATATATTTTCTTTTTTGTATTTTGATGAGAAACAGGAAAAATGGACTTGCAATGATATATCAGGATTCAATGGTAGGTAATCTAATACATATATCAGTTCATTTCTACGTACCTTGGCTTTCTTCTGGGGCGAACACGGAATCAAATTTAAAAACTTTTTTGGAAGAAACTTGGCCTTTTACAACAATCTCCCCATCCTTTGCCGATTCAAAATCCACTACCATTGTATCACCAGCTTCCACTTCTTGCGCATTCATTGGTCGGCACCGACAAAAGACTCTAATATTACCTGTGAATCACTTCAAACTCTTAGTTCAAATGTGACCCTTTTGCCACAAATGGCATAACTCATTTGAAAAGATTAAATATTTAATCTAGTAATCATTTGAAACTTTTAGTATTAATATTGGTTTCTTATTCATATTTTAGAATGTAATTGGTTTTGTTGGCACCCGTAACCCAAAAAATCCTTCAAATATGGTGCGTTCAATTTGCTTTCATTCCAATTTGACTCTTTAGGTAACATGGGTAAGAACTACTACTTGACACAAATCACGTATGATAGAAGATTAACTGACAAAAACTGTATCTTATTGGTAGATGCTCTAACATATCTACAATACTGGTGATGACAGGTGTATTTTAGGGTCACGTGCACCCGTGCACACAACAAAGGAGAGAGAGAGAGATCTTCTGGATATGTAAAAGTACACACTGTGCGGGTGGGTGCGTGTGTTGTGAAAAAGGAGACCACCTTTCAGCTCTATAAGGCTGTTATATAGATCTTTTCTCTCCTTTGTTTCCTGCAGGAACTTTCTCTTTACATCTTCATGCTCCTTTTCTATTTTCAAACAATGATCCACTGTTCGATAAGAGAGATTTATAGTTAGTCCCTTTAAATAAAGTCAAGTTATTTAAAAAAAAAAAGTAAATTATTTAGTCTATGGTCCTACCCTTTGGATGTAAACGGGAAGGAAGGGGTGAATAGAATATGTACTCGTGTTTTCACAATGTTATATCCAATAATTCTACATTTATAAGTCATTTCTTATTTTACAAGTTCATACATGGTATTTGACATTTGTCAAGAATATACATGGAATTGTCACCAGAAGAACTGATAATGAAATCCAAAGAGAAACAAAAACACCATTTTCACATAAACAAGAATTAATTTTGTATATATATGGAACATTCATCCTAAACAAAAACAAGAAAAAAAATAATTTTGACTGGCATGCACCAGATTGGAAAGATGTGAATTTGGTCAAACATTCAATCAAACTTTGTCAAAGGCAGTTTCTACTCAAATAACCTTAATTCAAGAATTAAGGCTTGACTCGTGCCTCAGTTACAAAAATGAAGCATACAACATGCCAAATGCAAGAAATTAAATGGTTTAAGAAAACAAACACCTGTTCTTGTTAGTGCAGTGCTCAGTTGCAAAAAATCAGTCTCAAGGCACTTCTTGTATTCTTTCGCATCCTTTAATAACTCATTACGCTCTAGCTTCAGCATCTGTACAAAAGAAAGTCCCTCAGCGAAAGAAATGGGAGGAGGGGGGCAGTAATAACATGAGCAGAAAGAGGGAAGCTTTACCTCAAGTTTCTCACTCATGCCATCGAGGCATTGGAACCAATGGCTCTTTTCTTTCACTTGTCCCTCCACAGCAAAGGCTGCATTTAAGACATGCTTTAATACATGAAAATATGAATTTTCAGATTACCAAATTATGATCAAGGTTCACAATTAAATAACTTTTTGAATAGGTCCTGAGATTTATTGGCTCAATTGAGGCCTAAACAGAACCTATTCATAATTCTTTACTTTATAGCTAGGAATAACAGTTCCGCTTGGAATTCATACGGTCACTATATAATGGTATAACTTTGTGTATGCCCCTATAAAGGATTAAAACAAAATTTGCACTTGCAATAAGAAATATCTTATTTGACCTTATAAAAACATGGTAAGAAACAATCATGTATCCATCATTCCTCAACCAGTACTAATTATGTGCATTTCATACATATAAGGTATGTAGATTTGGTGGTACGCTTCATATGAAATGGAAAGATCAGGGATACAGATCACAACTTAGGGTTATAGGGTACATTGTTATTTTAATATTTTGCAGGGTATAGCTGAAATTGCCTTTAAAATGAGAAGTAGAGGTACCTAAAGAACCAACATGCATTGATTTGCGCATAAGTTCCATTTTAAGCTCATGCAGCGAAGTCAAAGCCTCATGGCATTTTTTGCTTTTGGCCTCATTATCATCTTTCAAATTATCCATTATTTTTATTATTTTTTCTTGTTCTCTCAATGCCATCTCATACTCCTTCTTTATCTTCTGACAGCCTACACAATTGTCCTGAAAAGAAGCACATTGTAACAGTGAAGTTTACTAGCAGGAAAAACCTAGTTGGCGTGTCATATCAATACCAACAGTTCATTTAAAATAGCACACTAACTGGTGTATTTAAAATCTGTATGATCCTTTGCAACCCCTGATACTGCTACTGAGTCTTCCAGATTTGAAACTGTCAGCATTATCCAGGGTATTATCATAAACTGTAGGTACAGTACCAGTCATTGTGCACTAAAGTCCTACATGGTATTAGTTAACTGGCAGGTATTGTATACAATAATTTGGAACACACACAGCATAAGGTAATATTCATATTTTCGTACTATGCTTGCTCATAATTGAAGTTAAAACAAATAATATGATTACTCCTTATTTACCTCTCCTAATATGGGCACTACTTCATCTTTAATTCCTGAAGAAGAGCGGCATGTGCGTTGCACTGTAATGCCACAGACAATCGGCTTCCCCACCAAGCCTTCAAATCTTATAGATAAGCCTTCTTTTCCTTTAACATACGCTCTTAGATTTTGTAGAACAAATGGCTTATTACCACCGACCTTTCCATACACGTCTAACCCAGAAACCACCTACACAAACATCCATATGTTAACAAATTGTGAAATAGAAGAAATCAGATTAAGCTTAACAGCTTATTCAAAGGCATTTTGATTTAATATCACCCTGCAAAATTAGAGATCTCATTTATTACCCCCAACAACTCTCTCAACTTAAATTATTCAAAATATATAAAAACCAGATTAAGCTTAACAGCTTATTCTGGTTAACGTGTCAAATAGAAGAAAGCAGATTAAGCTTAAGAGATTATTCAAAGGCATTTTGATTTAATATCACCCTGCAAAATTAGAGATCTCATTTATTACCCCCAACAACTCAACTTAAATTATTCAAAATATATAAAAACCAGAACTGAATCCCCATTATTATTCATGAAAAGAGTTATACTTAGTAAGAGAGCTTGCTTGGTTATCTTTTGAAGAAAAGGCAAGTGACTAAGTGTAGTATGGGGAGTATAGCTCTACTTTATAGGGATAAACATGGGATGTCATATATTTTGGCAGGGTGATGTGATGCATCAGATTCCATATATTTTGAGTAACTGAAATTTTCTGCCTTTATAGTTGAAATTTGACCTTCTTTTCTTGTATGAAAACATCAAAAACTCGCATCCCAGGTGGGCCCTCAGTGAACATAATCTCAGCAAAATGAAGATCGACCTCATAGTCTCCTTCTTCAAGTTGATCAAATCTGTAGGAAAAATCACCGACTCGTGCTGAGCAGTATAAACTCTCAATGCCTGCATCAATACAAGCTCTCACAACATCTCCCCCATCATAAAACCCATCCTTTTCTTGCTCTCCAGAATTGACGGTGAGTACAGTTGCACTGTTTTCAGGTGAAATTTCATCAGAGAAGAGCTCAATTGGTGTGATGATGTTCCTTTCGTTGCTTCTTCTTATGTAATCAGGTGTCTCTTGGATTTGATTTGGGGATGATAAAGAATTGCCTAGAGATATCCATGAGTTAGTAACTTCAATAACTAGGGTTTGTAGATGAAATGTGCAAAACGAATGTCTTACTGGAACTAGGGTCAGAATCAGAAATTTCTATCAATTCAACGGACTTCTTGATCTCTTTAACTGGTGAATCACCTATAAAGATCAAACCAGTATAATAAGGGACTAGGCATTAAAGATTTGTTTACAATTTCCAAGATTTGTGAACTTCCAAGATATGAACAAAGCCTGATAACAATCGTAAGATCTAAATTCTGAAGATTCCGTATCTCTTCATACAAAAAAAAAAAAAATTGTTTAATATTTAACTACAAAAAAAGAACTTACAATACTGAGGAATATATTCGCATTTATCAGTGATTCTAACCGATTTTTTTATCTCTTTCGCTGGGGATGAACCTACAAAGGATCAAATCGTTTAGCAAATAAACAAAAAGGGGGAAAAACGTCAAAAAAAGATCGAGATCTGTAACAATACCACCGCTTTTCTCCATTTATCCAGTCGCGAAACTGCTAGAAGCTTTATCCCGCCGAAAATTTTCAATTTCTAGAGACAAGATAGCTAGACGCGAAAAGGGGAACGAATTGTCCAATCGAAAAAAAAGAGAAAACAAGAGAGAATTATCAGAAGAGCGAATGAATCCTTGAGAGAAAGAAGAGGTAACGTTCGCTTATTTGAAATTTGAATGAAGGCGGATCTAGGTCGAATTTTTATTATATACCTAAAATGGACCAGAATGGAAATGTTGATGGAAATGATTTTGTGAGGATACGGTGGTGCCCGTTGGATTAGAAATTCTGATCCCAAAAGTAACATAAATTTTGTGTTTCCATCCGAACCGTCCGATCTGTTTTGGCACAAATATTGAACGAGCTCGTACATTCCACCTAGGGCCAGATTGGCCCGGATTATTATTGGACCGTCCGGATGAAAACTCAAAATTTAGGTTACGTTAGTGGATCCAGACCCATGATTTTGTGAGGATACAGAGAACACGGTGGTGCCCCTTGGATCAGAGGGTCCAAAGGGTAAAGATTTTAACGGAGTAGTTTTGGCTTCACGTAGCACGGACTATAAGAATCAAAACAACGCTGCATCTGGTTAAGTGCACTGCATGAAGACAAAATCGCTCTGTTAATATACTTACCCGGTCACGGAACTGATTAGGCATGTTTATTATTACGCTCTTGGATCCGCTGTTTTCGAATAAATAGCGAATACGGTCAAACATGGAAACGACATGACACGCGGCAACAAACAAACGGTCATTAAATGTTTTTTTTTTCTTTCTTTTTGGAAACCTACTTTGATTTAGAAATATTTAAAATTACCTGGAAATATTTAATATTTAATATATTTTTCATAAAGTGAGTCGTTTACTTTGACCCCACCGAACTTTTACTAGCACCGTATTTCAATCGTCAAAAAAGTTGTATAAAAATAGTTGTAAAAATAGTGTGATATATTAAAAAGTGTTAGAAGAATATTATTTCTATGTTATTAATAAAATACAAATATTATTATATAGATTATATTCTATTAGTTCAAAAATAATTAATCGATTATTCCTACAAAAATAAGAATATAACTTTTAACTCAAACGATATTTTGAAAAAGAGAAATATTTGAATTGTATTAAAATAATAATAACAATATTATTCATCATAACATATCCATCATAAGTATAATAAGTTCAACATATAAACTATTAACCTTGCTGTAAGATATTTTGGTGACCATTGTTCTAAAGTTCGGTGAATCTACAATAAGCTCTCTTTTAATGTATATTTCTTAAAATTAGTCAGAATTGGCTGAAAGAAATGTAATTATATCCAAAAAAAACTAAGTCCCACAAAAGAAAGACCATAGAAAACAAATTCAAAGCAACAAATCTTCAGTCTAGTTCATTTTTAATTATAAATTTTGTAACAATTAATTAATCTCCCAAAATCTTTGTTTATCGTGCGAAATTATATCTTCAAAATGATAAGTATATTACAAGGACCTTGTTTTTTTATTATTACAATATGTGGACCTAGTTGCATGTAAAAAATTTTAAAACCCTTTCCACGCAAATAATTTACATCAGTTTTTTTTTCTCATATCATATATATGCATTGGCCACCACTCAAATTTTGAAAAAAAAAATTGCACATTAGCGGCTGCATTCGACAATTCAAATGACACTTCTTTTGAAAATAACATATATGACATCAAAATATGGCTGCATATATAGGATAATGGTTTATCTTCTCATTTCAAATAGGAGTTGAAAGCGAAATAGAAGAGACAAACATATATGAGGAGGGTTCAAATGCCTCCATTTTTCATGCCTCCACTATGCTTCTATTTTTAAAAACTTTAATAACTCAAAATTTAAAACTTAAAAGTCAAAATAAAACTGTTGGATATGATCTACATCATTTTATCTATGCACGTGTAAAAAATTATGATATTTCAATTTTATTTTAGTTGTCATCAAGAGCTTGTAAAAAACGTACTAATTAATGTGGATAATTTCTAGACATTGATTTTACAACTTATTGATTCACATAAAAACAAATTCAAAATGTGATAATTTTTTATGAGCACATAGATAAAATGATATAGATCATATTCAACGGTTTTATTTTGACTTTTAAGTTTTAAATTTTGAGTTATTAAAGTTTTTAAAAATGGAGGCATTTGAACCCTACTCTTTATATATATATGAGTTGGGCTACGGTACTTCGCGAAGTAAAGCGAGTGTTTTACTTCACGTCTATATTTTTAATTTCAAAGTTCAAAACATCGATCCGAACCGTTCAAGTTGTTCTCCATACTTGGAGACCAAATTTAAAAAAAATTAGAAATTTTTTACTATTTTTTTGGAATTTTTTAAAATACTGTTTTTCAGAAAATCGTGGTCCGTGGACCATAAAAAATCAGCGATTTTAAAAATTCCAAAAAAATTGTAAACAATTTCTAAAAATTGTAAAATTTGGTCTCCGAGCACAATTTAATATGGCGATAAACTTGAATGGTTCGGATCGACGTTTTGAACTTTGAAATTGAAGATATAGATGTGAAATACTCGCTTTGCTTCGCGAAATACCGTAGCCCAACTCTCTATATATATACAAGTGATATATATAAATTAATATATACACATAAAATATACATGCATGTACATACGTAGTACTATTAAAATACTTTACAAGATGCAAGGTGGGCATGCTCCAATCGAGCACTTAATCGGTGTCAATCCAACTCTCAAAGTACATACAAATCGGTAAGTTAAGTAATTTGCTAAAAACCCCTCCATAAAGCAGCATATTTTAAGGAGCTAATTAAGTAGTGTAGCTATTAATTAATTGTACCGACACTGGCAAATGCGTTAAATATTACCAAGGCCAACAAAATCATGCTTAATTTCGTCGACTCGATCAATCTAGGGAAGCAGTTCATGCCATATTATATATACACACACACACATATGCACAGTCACTCAATGCACGCTACTGTGACATATATGCAACGTTCCTTCGTTGACACGATGCCAAGAAACGCACAACATACTCCCTAACAATGCCGAAAAAATCCCCGACACAACCCCCATTACACCTGATCATCTGGTCTTGTCGTAGCCACACCCCCTCCATGAAATTTTGATCCCGAGTTGCGATCAAAGCCGCTGATTGCAGATAAATTGTGGCAGCGTGCCTCACTACTGGGTTGCTAATGTTTATTTTCGACGTGTCTATGCCAGGGATCAACTCATTGCCACAGCTGTTATAATTGCGGCGGCTTCTACGGCCCCTCGGTGATTCAAGGATGTCTTTTAAGCTTGTGTATTCGTAGTGGCCATGGCCCCGGTTGGTAAGGCTGCCGCCGGATGATTTTGATTTCCTCAAGTGAGGGGAGATTTTTAGAGACTTCATCTCAGTCTCCATCTATCTCCCGCCGGCCGACGACAAAACGTGCTTTATGAAGTTCAGGTATAATTTTTATAACAGAAGGAACGGAAGAAACGAGAATTGATTGATTGATTGAATGCAGGTGGTTTTCTTGGTATAGTACTTTTCAGGACAGAGAGAGAAAGGAGGAGGAATTGGTGGTTAAGTTTAGGTTTGCTAAATTTGGTATATTCAGACTATTGTTTTACAACTGTAATAATGCACAAGGACAACTCTCTTGCATGTTGATTTGAGTCTTGCTTTCTGCTATTTTGAGTCGGTTTAGTGCACTCTCATGTATTTCTAAAGAGATTTAAACAAGGAAATTAAGAAAATTTTATCATTGGGAGACAGATGCATGTTTAGTTAAGATAACTATAGAATATTGATTATATAGAACATGTGAATATTATAAGAAGAAAAAAGAAAAGCTGATTATTGTGTTTTACTAAATATATACTAAACCACAGAAAAAGAAAGTTTTGAAAAACAGAAATCCTATAAAAGAAGGTTTTTGCTACAAATTTGCTGCAGCAGAAAATGTACTGAACTGTTCTTCAAAGCGAAACAATGTTGACCTAAACAATGAATTTTCATTTAAATTTCCATATCCCCATTAACAGAAGAACAGTACACTAAGCAAATAAAGAAATGCAACTAAGTACTGTCATGCAGTAGTGCTGAATAGTCGATAATCATCTTAGCCTCTATAATTAAATCGGTTTTACTGGTTCGAATTTACTGCAGTTATGTTAAACTAATCCAGTTCTATTTTTATATGTAACTTATAAATTATAAATTCCAATTACAAAGCTAAGGGGTTTATATATACAACTTCCTTCTCCTTGCTTGTTAGTATCTCAATAAAGGGGATGGTTTATAAATAATAAAAAATTAAAAATGGATCTTCCTTAATATTTCAGGTTGTATATCAAATTTTCTACAATTTAAAAAAAATTGTCATTCGTCGAGCCATGCTGTGCTATTACATTAATAAGTAATTGCAATAAAAGATTGTATTTTCTAATTCTAAAAGTAAAATTGAGCTTCAAACAAATATATATTGGTGATAGCATTCATAAAAAGCTGCACATAAGACAATTTTATTACCGTAACCATGTTCTTGAACGGTTTTTTGGCATTTTCCAAATCAATCGAGCAATAAACTGACTTAAATGTTTAAATTGTGTTTAATCTTAGTGTTGTTGGCTAATTATTGAAGTAATCTTCAGTATTTCAGTCACTGGATTAGTAAGTTGCCATATAAATTACATTAACATTATCATTAAGCCATTAAGCAACTTACCCGTGTGAGTTCCCAATTTTTTTTTTGGTCTAACCAGTACCAAATAGGGAATAATGAACTTCGTATAGTAATTGATATTTCATGTGCTCTTGTAAAACTTTTGTAATTGTTGCACTTTATTGTGCCCTTGATATAGTGATATGATTTGAATTGCCAATTAGAACTACATCGGTATATAGTACAATTTCTATTAAGTTTGGTTATGTTAGAAGTGAAGTTGGATCCTTAAATCCAAACTATCAAGTGCAAAAACCAAGTCCAATTTTAGCAATAATTTTGCTCCAATTTTGATTAATGTACAACTTAAAACTCATGTACTTGTTCTAACGATGTCATTTTTCTTTAATAATATTGTAAGCTGGATCTTTTTTCACCAATCAAGCCGTAAAGATATTTAAGTTGATAAAAGCACGTCTCAGTTAACTATGATGTTCACCAATAAATTTCCTGGTTTTGAATTATCTGTGTACCAAAGTATTAGCCGATATTTTTATTAATACCCAAAAAAAAAACAAATTATCAAATCTGCTCCCACCCCAACTTTATTTTTATTTCTACCCTAACCGCCCGTGGGCTGGGCGGTCCAGTTTCCCCACCTGACCGCCCAGCAGCCGGGCGGTCCACTCTTCAAACCTGACCGCCCAGGGGCTGGACGGTCCACTATTAATTTTTTTTTTTTATAAGCGGTCCGCTGGGAGCAGACCGCTATCTCTCTCTCTCTTTCGTCTCTGCCTCCAGCCACCCCGCCCCGCCGCCCGCGTCGCCGCCCGAAACCACCACCCCAGCCGAAACCCCACTCTTCCTCTCTCTCTCTCCCTCTCTCCCTCTCTCCCTCTCTCTCTCTCTCTCTCTCTCTCTCTCCCTCTCTTCCTCTCTCTCTCTCCCTATCTTCCTCTCTCTCTCTCTTCAAATCTGCCATTCTCTCTCTCTCTCTTCCTCTCCCTCTTCCCCTCTCTCTCTCTTCCCCTCTCTCTCTCTTCCTCTCTCTCTCTCTCTCTCTCTCTCTCTCACCCGAACCCTAATTTCGGCCATCTCGGCGACAGTCCGATTATTTTCGGGTAAGTTTCTAAATAATTTTTTTAATTTATATTTTGTATCTTGTATCGGCATTGGAACGATTGGTAGAATTGAATTGTTAATTATCTTGTGCGGGTTGTTGATTTTCCCGACACGGTTGAATTGTTCAAAATTAGGGTTTTCCAAAATTAGAGTTTGTAGTTTAGGGGTTTAGGGTTGAATTGTTAATTATCGTGTGCGGGTTGTTGATTTTCCTGTCGCAATTTAATTGTTAAATTATGGTTGGATTGTTAAATTAGGGTTTATTATTGAATTGTTTAAATTAGGGTTGAATTGTTAAATTAGGATTTAGGGTTGAATTGTTTAAATTATGTTGAATTGTTAAATTAGGGTTGAATTGTTAAATTAGGGTTTAGGGTTGAATTGTTAATTTAGGGTTTAGGGTTGAATTGTTAGATTAGGGTTGAATTGTTAAATTAGGGTTTAGGGTTGACAGATTTGGAGTTTATAAGTTAGGGTTTATAAATCAGGATTTATAAGATAAAATCTTATGTTTATTGAAATGTAGTATGGTCAGAACTAGACGGGGACGTGCATGGGATGCCCCTCTGGAGACGGGGGAGAGTTCACATGATCACGATGTATAGGCATCCGGTGCAGCGGCATCCGGTACAGAGACGTCCGGTGCAGATGCTCCCTTTGGAGATTATCCCCCTCACCATCCTGACACATTTAGTCCTCTCCTGTGGGCGAGCAGCAGACCACCCAGCTGCACAGGTAACTACCCACTGCCTTATTGTTTCCCTATTTTATTACTTGTTCAGCCATACACGTTACTAATTAATTTATATTGCAGCACTAAACACAACAAGCCCAAAGTCGACTGGAGCACGCGTTTCTGGGAGCATTACCAGCGTGCTGCATCACCCCAGTTTCACTTATGGACCCCGCCTCCAGCTCCAGATGCCCCTATGCCGGTCGGGCCTTGGAGATTGCGATATTTAGTCTGGTACCAGAGATGGGGCATGCCGACGGTTTATCTACAGGGGGACTATGGTGATGCTCTTCGACGGAGACTCACGGGTGAGGGTGACGGATCTAGGACTTACTTGCCTTTCGGCCCGATCCATGCTCATTCGGTATGTTTAAATGAAAATGACATGCTTAAAAAATTGTAGTTATTTATTCATCTTCTAATAATAATAATGAAAATACATTGTGTGCAGATTTTGACCGCTATTAGAGGAGTGGCACACAGCTTGGTGTGCATGGCGAGAAGAAGTTGGAGAGCGATAGGATGTCAAATGCTCCAACACAGTGCACCGATCGTTGAGGACTCTGGCTGGGACGGGCGCCTCGTTGGTATGTTGCACGATGCCGGGGAGGACATCAATTGGCGCGAGATAAAGGCCCCACCACCAGATCCGGAGCAGCCTAGAGCCCCTATCTACGCTGATGAGATGCCGCCACCTCCTACAGGTAATAATATGTCATACAAATGATCATTATTAAGCGTCTCTTTAAAAGATCATTATTATTAATTTATCTTCATTTCTGCAGATGATGACTCGGGTTGGGCGATCCACCAATGGGTGTTGAACAACAACGCGTGGAACGCGTACTACAACGAGCATGGAGTTCCAGTGCAGCATACCGAGGTAGCAAAAGTTCATTATTTAATTAATTTACTCGTTACTTCTATGTCTTTAATTTAACATTGTTTACATACAGGATGAAGCTGCCGCCGCCGCCGTTTTCTCTTTGGATGACCTAGCTCCAGATGAGGGCGGATGGGAGCCAGCTAGCTCCCACCGACCGCAGTATATGGAGCCCAGACAGCACGACGGCGAGGCCAGTGGGAGTGGGGCACAGACTGCAGATGGCTTTGCCGCTGCTATATTTGGCACACCGCCTCCGGCCACGTATCCTCCTACTTGGGAGGCCGATCCGTGGGTGTTGCGTACACAGGCGGGGATCCATGGGGAGCATGCATTACACCTGGGGGCGGACCCATGGGCGCGTGAGGCCGTACACGATGACATGCAGGTGGATGAGGTTCACCAGAGGCGTCCGCCGTCGCAGAGAGAGCGCCATGCACCTACTAGGTTGGACCTCTCCGGACCTCGCCCTCGTCGTCGCCGTTAGGGTTTTTATATTTTTTTTAGTTTGATAGGTTTCTAGTATTTTAGTTTGGATTATTATATTTCGTGTTTGGACTGTTATGTTTCATTTTTAGACTTACCATTTAGATTACCTACTTTTGTTGTTTATACTTACCATTTAGATTACTATTTAGATTACCATTTAGAAACATTTAAACATTAACAAACTTAATATAAAACTAATCAATTATATTAAAACTACACAATTACATAACATATAAAAATAATCGTCAATTATAAAAATATAATCGTCAACAAATAATAAATATATATCATACAATTTAATATAAAACATTCAAATAAATCATTACAACAATTTAATGTAAAACATTCAAACAAATCATTACAACAATTTAATATAAAACATTCAACCAAATCATTACAACAATTTAATATAAAACATTCAAACAAATTAAAACATAAAACCTTAAAAAAAAAAAATAACAGAGGACCGCCCAGCAGCTGGGCGGTCAGGTATGAGGAGTGGACCGCCCAGCTGCTGGGCGGTCAGATGGGGAAACTGGACCGCCCAGCCCACGGGCGGTTAGGGTAGAAATAAAAATAAAGTTGGGGTGGGAGCAGATTTGATAATTTGTTTTTTTTTTGGGGTATTAATAAAAATATCGGAAGTATTAGTAAATGCACTCCATAAATTGGTAAAATAATTTTGCAAAGTCGCAATATGGAAACAAAAAATCCAAAGTCTACAAAAGTGAATACAAAAATTAAAAGCATATATTTACTGATTCCAAAATGCCAGCATATTCTGACACACCAAACAAAACACATGAAATAAGTTTCCAGTTCTTTATAGAACCTTTAATCATTTTATTGGTAATCTAGTTCATTGACTGTATCAAAGAAAAAGAAAAAGAAAAAGGTTGAGAGCAAAAAACTCAAGATTAAAGAAAACTAGTTTCTCTCAATTGGAACCTCATGCAATGTGCTCAGCAAGTGCCAGAATCTTGACGTGTTTCTTTTTCCTCAACTCGTGCGGGACCGGGCCGAACACGCGGGTCCCAATAGGCTCACCCTGCTTATTTACCAGCACAACTGCATTATCATCAAACCTGATCTGGCTGCCATCACAGCGGCCACGCTGCATCGCTGCACGAACGACCACACCATAAACGACATCACCCTTCTTGACCTTGCCACGGGGCTGTGCCTCCTTGACAGACCCAATGATGGTGTCACCCAGCTTTGCGCCTTTCTTGCTCTTCAACGCTTGGATGCACATCACGCGCTTTGCTCCCGAATTATCTACTACTTTGAGGTTTGTTCTCATCTGGATAAAGGTTCTTTGTTGCTGTTACAGAAAGTGAAGGTACTTATCATTTATAGTTGAGAGAACTTCTTAAGTACCCATGAGACAAAAGGAATTGCAAAAGGAGAGCCGAGGGTATAGAGAAGTAAAAAAAAAAAAGGTTTACTAGAGATATCAGGGGTTGAGCAAGCAAAGTTTTAATCATGCCCAATATATACCCAACAAAGGAAGTAAAGATGTAAAATTGTACTGATGATCATATCAGTGTAAATGTACAGGTAAATTGTGTAATAAAGAGATCAAAGATAAAATAGGATATGGAAGAATTTAGCAGTTGAGGGGCAAGTTTGCAAAGTGATATTTTGCACAGGTAAAAACACAATATATGAATCCTCAGTTCCAATCAGAATAATATAGTTCTCAATAATAATTTCAAAAACCACCTAGGGGCAATATTACAATATTTGTATGAGCTTAATATAATAAATCATCAAATCAGGTCTGAAAGACTTTTTCTAACCATTCTTAATCTGCTTAGAGCCATGTGTCCCAAAAATTTATATTTTTGAGTTTGTTTTGCACATGATCAAGAGGTTGAAAAAAATGAAGGTCGAAAGAAAATAGTTCAGGTGCCACGGCAAGGCAAAAATAACATATCCAAAGGAAAATAGTTCCAGAACAATACAGGTATAGATAAACTTCATCGCAAAAAGGTTTTGCAAAGACAGAGCGAAGAATACCTGAAAAAAAATATCACTGTAGTTGAGCTTAGTCGTCGCCTCACGGGCAGCTGAACCGACTCCAACCAGACTGGTACCAAGAGCTCCAAGCAAAGTATGACCCACTGTACATAATAAACACAGTAAAAAGTTAGTGCTGTCCATGGCGCTTATTTACGAGTTTGAGTACAAAAAATGATGGTAATTTGGGCTAATAATATGATAAAATTAACCATAATTGTGGAAAAAATGGATCACTGATTATGAAATTAAGCCAAACTACAAAATTTAAGTTTGCTTGGGCCTCAAAAATTGCACAATTCGGAGAGTTCGCACAGACTGCAGTGGTAAACTGTTCACTACAACATAAATGAGAAAAAAGGCTTAAGAGAAAAGAGTGCCGCCAAGTAGCATAATTTACCTGAAGACGATTTTGAAAAAAGACGTGCAGCCATTTCAAGTAGATACTAGATAGAACCCTGATATCCTGCAAAAAGAAAAGCAGATTGCTAATAAATTGCTGTAATTAGGAAAGATTAAGGCACTTTCCTAATTGCTGCTATTAGAATCATACAGCTCGTAATTCAAAATAAGCAATCGGACTGAGTTGCTTTAAATTTCATAGAAACCAAGTTCATACAAACCACATTCAGTAAAGAAAAACTGAAAGCATCGATATCAGATTTATGAAATAAGCAAATGTAGTTGATTAAATGAGAAGATTAAGTTAACTCAATACGAACAAATATCAACATTTAGCCACCAAATCTCAATTAAATGAATAAATGAGAAGATTAAGTTAATTAAGCAGTACCTTGCTGTAGTTGAAACAAACAGGAATGTTGTTTTCAATGCCAACTGTTAAGGAAGATCACACTAAGCTTTAGAACTCATCTGCAAAAGAAATAAGCAAAATGTCAGATTTACGAAATGAGTGATATGCATCACTCAGGTAAAACAAGTTAATCTATATCCAATTTCAACTATGTCAGATTTAATTATGACTCTTGATGTGGAGTTGGTGAAGTTATCAAACTTGGAAACAGTTGATTTCATTGTAGAAAGCGAAAGCTAGTTAAAAGTTATCACACTTAGACCTTAATTGTTGAACACGATGCTGAAGTGGCCGGGTATGTACCACACAGAGAGAGGAGACAGTATGTGCTAGAGAGAGAGAGAGAAGTTGCCTTGACACCTGAGAGGATGAGAGTTCACCGAGTCACGGGGAGAAGCGTGAGGGGTAAAGGAGCTGCGAGTCGTCGGGATCGGGGACGGTGAGATCGGATCTAGTTTTTTAGAATTTGGAAGCAAGGTGGAGAGGTGTAGGCGGGTCGGCGACGAGAGTGAGACGGAGAGGATGAGTCCGGAGACGAGGGAACTCGATGTAGGGTTTTACTTGAACGAACGGTTCAAATTGGGCGATAGCGAGGAAATATGGACGGCCTAGATTATTCATCCGAACGTTAAGGAGCCAACCTAGTAACGCCGTCGCTTGAGAAAGCCGTGCATAGACGATCAGATCCGACCAAATCGAAAGCGTATGCTCATAAAGCGACGAGAAGAGGTAGAGCTCAAATCAACATTTATTTATATTGCCATTTAACTACCATAAAAATAATAATATGGTCCAATGAAAATGTGTGCTAGATATCCTGTGTTCACTACTCTGCAACATAGTTCACTGCGAAATAGGAGGCACGAACGCTTAGAATTATAACAGTAGTAGTTCTCACACACACACACACAATGAAATTTAACAAATTTGTAATTAATATTTTGAACCCAGTTCATACAGAATTTAACAGAGAAATAAAAGAAAGCTAAACAATGAAGACGTCGATCCCGATTGCTTTTTTACATGCCCCCCATGTAACGATTACTGGATTTTCTATGAATTTCTTTTAAAAGAGTGAAATGAATTCCTTCGACACATCAACAGACTATTCGAGTTTCATCATCTCTTTAATAGATCGAACCATAAAAGCAATGCAAATTTACAAACGAAGACCTCACCTGGAGGAAGTACACTACCCTTTGGGTTTCTACAACTTTTATTAAAACTAACAATAATCACTTAATAACAAATTTATTTGCTTCCTACAATTATTCTACTAATATCCCCACACACAGGTCGCCGCGATCCTAAAGCAGGAGTTACACTTGCTAGTTTTAGGCCTACACATATCTGCCACATCTGTCACACGATTCTTTCTCCTTTGGTGCCTCAGCTTTGCTGCTTTGCTTTTTTAATTTGGGCAAATCGAATTCCAATGCATCATTGAGCGCCTTTGATGCTTCAGTAAGCTCCTCAATACTGCCCAAGGAAACAGAGAGCTTTTTAAACAGTAAACAATAAAAGCACTTTCTTTAATTTTATTTTTAGCAATATTGCATAATTTCAATTTGAACAGATAATGAGCACTGATTCAGGCTACAGTATCATGCATAAAAACACAATGTACATAAATATATCAATAATACCCCTCAAAACTTAAAATTATGACCCCATCATTCGTCAAGGGATATGTGCTACATTTATAGATGCCGAGGGGAATAATACATAT
Organism: Carex littledalei; assembly: GCA_011114355.1. Classification (NCBI taxonomy): domain Eukaryota; kingdom Viridiplantae; phylum Streptophyta; class Magnoliopsida; order Poales; family Cyperaceae; genus Carex; species Carex littledalei. The sequence continues at coordinate 7,069,317 of CM022102.1, forward strand.
TTCCTCATAATGTCTGGTCCTTTAGGGTCACAATTGCAATTCTTTGATTAGTATCCAATAAATCTACATACCAAAGTTTCGTACCTGATTGACAAAGGTGGGGCCAGGCGAATTATAGTGTCATGAGTTGGCTTAGCTAGTATTCCTCTTTCCTTTAACTTAATACAGATATCATAAGCCGAGACCGGTGCAAGAGCCTCTGCATTTAATTCAACAGCATTTAATAACCCTCTACCACGCACGTCTCTTATTATATCAGGAAATTTGTTTTGCACTTTCACTAGCTGGTTCCTCAATTCCTGCCCCATATTGGCCGCCCTGAGAAGAAAGAAAAAGTGAGAGATGAACTAGCTTTTTATTTCTTCAGAAAACTTTTGCTATTTGGGGACACAATCATATAAATTCAGAGTCTTGGGCTATATAATTAGAGGCAAGAGAGGAAAGAAAAGGAAATACAAAATATAAGTTGCAAAAGGGCACCAGGTAATTAGTCAACTGGAAACAGACTCTCATGTGTAATTAATGCACAAAAGCTCTCTGCCCAGTTGGAGATTATAAAGTAGTCTTTTGAGAATGTCTTAACAAATTGTATTAGTATCTTCCATTAATAATTGAGACAATGGATACGGAAAGTGATAGCTTAATTTTCTTCCCAAGGATATTTGTTATTTCTCATAACTACCCTCACTATAATATAGCACCCGTCTCCCATTTTGGTCCTTAAAGTTTCCATTTTGCACAATTGATCCTACCACTACCACTGGGTCAAAATATTAGACCAAAATCCATGTTAGCATCCATATCATGATGATGTCCGTGGTAAGAATGAATGTAATATTTAATTAACTTATGATGATACTCATGTCAATGCTAGTTTTTTTAATCAATACGTGATATTGAGGATAATAATATTAGCATTAATGTCATCTGTATAGCCAGTGCAACTATATCAACATTATTTGCATTGATGAAAGGACACCAGAAGGGTGAATATATATAACTATATCAACATTATCAACATTATTTCACATCCATTCTTTTTAATGGATGTGAAAGGTAGGACCAATTTGGAAAAACAAATGGAAACTTTAATTACCGAATTGATACTTATAGAACTTCAAAAACCATGAGGGGTAATGAGTGATACTATAAGAACCCTCTGTGCATTAACTTGAGGCAGTATTAGCTTATTGGGACAAACCTTCGTTTTGTTCTTCAGCAATTCGGGTACCTTTTTCTTATTTAAAATATTGATAAAATAGGAATCTTTTAGCACATTTCTTAACAGAAGCAATGTACCTCTCAGTTAGTCTTTCCTCTTTGACTACGTCCAATGCCGCAATCGCCACTGCACTTGCCAAAGGATTCCCTCCAAATGTACTGAGTATATTAAATAAAATAAATAAATAAATGCTTCTGGCCATGAAACATCAATGCGTCATGTATAAATACAAATAACAATAAGCCCGGCAAAATTTTTTCTTCATTGTAGCCCAAGCAATCGGAAAAATGAGGAATCTTGGTCTCTTCAAGTAATACAGAAGAGAGCTTATGCTGTATATTATTATGTTTCTTAGGAAAACAAGTCAATTCCATATGCACTGCAGGGGGATGTACAGTTTTATTCAATACATCACATGATAAGATTTTACAGGCTGACACATTAAATTATCAGTAATTATATCTAAAAGAAGAGATGTGCTGACCTTCCATGTTCTCCTGGCCTGAAACACAGCATTACGTCCTTGTCAGACAGTACTGCACTAACTGGTAGTACTCCAGCACCTAAAGCTTTTCCCAATATCTGTTTGACATGGAAATAGTGAAAAGATTATAATTTAGATAAAAATATTACAACCTTAAGTATTTTCGAGTCAACCAATTAGTAATATCTATCTAATTAAATAAAAAAATTAACAAGAAACTGCTTCTGCAAGCCAGCCTCAAAATAACTCAAGTCAGGCTTCTATTCACTTCCATTTTCCTTCAGTTATCCAATCAAAAAACAGAAAAAAGGAAGGAAAAGAACAAATCTAAAAAAATAAATTTTCAGAAAAAAGTGGAAGCAAAATTCAGTTGACTAGCAGAATGCCTGATCTGCTGCCATATCACTAATTCTAAGAAAAGGAAGAGGCAGGTAAACTCACCACTACATCAGGACGAATATTTTCCCACTGACAAGCTAACAATCTTCCAGTGCGGGCTATGCCGGTCTGGATTTCATCTGCAATCATTAGTATGTTGTGTTTGGTGCACAGAGATCTCACGGCTTTCAAATAACCGTCAGGTGGAATTATTACCTGTACAAGTTCAAAGGTAGTTTAAAAAAGATTATTACAGTTGCCATTACACAATTATAACATTATAACAAAGGTAGTTTGAAAAGGACAGTGAATCAGTAGGACTGGGAACGGTGTTACAATTTGTTGTCTAAAATATAATATTAAACCAAAATAAACACCAAAACATAGCCAAAATAGTAAACAAATAAAAGCTCAAGATTTACAGGTAACGACGACTCTCTATGATATATTTCTTGATATGGATTTAATATACACAAATATCACACAAGCACCGGAGTATCAAAATCAAAGTCTAGTGTTAATCAAGAAATAAACTATATCTTAAGATACGTACCCCTGCTTCTCCTTGAATCGGTTCAAACAAAAACCCACATATCCTATCTCCATGCTCTGAAGGTTGCAAAAAAAAAAAAAATGAGTGTTATAAGTCCTTCAAAATCTGACAAGAATGAAACCAGAATAAAATAAATATTGCTGATAGCCATGGCACAATTCACTTGCTCAACAATCATACATTCAAATATCTTAATTGATGAACTGGTAGTCATGTACCCTCATGCAAATGATCAGAACTTAACCTGATGCAATTCATCCCGCATGTAAGCCCAATGTGTTATTCAAGACCTCTTACTGCAGTAAGTAATCATTTAACTTAATCTTAAAACTCTGAGACAGTTCACCACTGCAGTTCACATAAACCCCAACCAAACCAGGAAAGACCAAGACTTGAGTCAAGTGAAGGGAAAAAAAAGGTGGTTAAGCCAGTGTCTGTAGCAAAGCAAGAATAGCAAATGATTGATTCACTGCTTCAATCAGGCCCAAAAGCTTAAGCCAATAGAGAAACACACTTTTATCTTCTATATCCTTAATCAATATTTGCTAAAAAAAATCCTTAATTAATATTAAAAATGGGAACAAAACTTGACCTTCAAAGATTTTCTCGAGAGCTGTAATATCTCCAAAGTCAACTTTGACGTGCCCCGGCACAAAGGGGCCGAACCCACGAGTAGCCTCGTTGTCGCAACTCATAGAAATCACGCCAAGTGTGCGGCCATGGAAACAACCACAACACGACACCATCAAAGCCTGAAACAGCATATTACTTTAACTACAGTAATACAGTTGTATGAGGTCCATGTACACCAAGTATATGCTCCTAAACAGTATTGACACAACACACAAAAGATTTCAAATTTGATTCATCACTGAAATTTGACTGTCTGCCAGATGTTGTAAAGTCTTCATGTATAGGGTGAAAGTGACGTAGTACTGACCTATTTCGTATTTAAGACCAAAGTAGACCTCAATTTGCCCCTCAACTAACCTACTGGTAAGTGCAACTCAAGTAAGCCTCAATTTAGTCTACTCTCTTTGGACCAACAACCCCACAACATGCAAACTATGCATCAATTTATACCGAGTCACAATTCATAAGCTTTTGAGGCTCGATTTGGCATAAAGTACGCGATTAAATACAAACCAAACAAGGAGGAAAGCAAAATTCCACAAATGGACAAATAATGTGGCCAATTTCATAGGCAAAATAGTGCTACACCATACCAGCTGGTACATAGAATTCTCACCAGTAGCATACTGCTACATACACAGACAAAATGATACCAAAATCTGAGACAAAACCTTTACAGTAATAAAAGAAAAAAAAAATAAAAACTATCAAATAGTTTTGGCACCCTCACCTCATTCTTTGGTATCTTTTTCTTTTCATATCCCCATTTTCTTGCCAATTTGATAGCTGTCTCCACACCTTCAGCTCCAGTATTCATTGGAAGCACCATCTCATACCCAAACATACTTGTCAACTGCGCAGCAAAGACCGGAAACTTGTCATTGAAAAAGGCTCTAGAACTAAGAGTCAGCCTCTCTGCTTGCTCAACCAAGGCCTTCGTCACTTTTGGATGGCAATGTCCCTGAAAAGAATAAACAAATTTCACTGTATTATTAAAATTATCTAAAGAGAATTTTTACATGGAACTCGAGTATCTGCTTTAATATTTTGTGTAAATAAAGCTGATATGGCTAGAAATCCATTTTTATTTATATGATTCAAGGAATGAAGAAATTAACTGGTATAATAGATGAACAGATGTTTTGATTTCTAGAATTGGGAAAAAGTCATAATTAAGCTGGACACCGGATTTAAGGACCTGATTGTAAAATAAACAAGATATTTTGGTTCAAAAAACCCTCTTAACCTTGGATTCACTTGCGTATCACAGAATGCCATCTGTCCGGAATCTCCAAAGGCTTTGTAGCCTAAATTTCCCCGGGATCAACATACCATACTTGACACAAATTAGGTTGGCACTTGTTAATATAAGTTTGATACACAAGTTTGATTGACACTTGTTGATGCAGGTTTGTTTAAAAAGTTGATATTAAAAATTTAAGGATTAATACCTGATTAAAAGAGAGCCAAAATCACTTCCCCAAAATAAAAAATTTCAAAGGTTAGAACTTATAATAAATACCTGATTAACTGCAGAGTAAGCAGATAAAAAATCGATGTACTTGTTCCCTTCCGGGTCCCACACGCAACTTCCCTTTGCTTGAGAAAATACCATGGGAATTGGATGGTAACTGCATAATTGCAAATTATCCAAATTACAACAAAAATACAGAAAAAAAAAGCACGATAATTCCCAAATGGCAATCCTATACTTGTGAGCGCTGTGTTCATGCTCCAAGCGCATGAGCTCCTCAGAAGACAAGGCCGACGATCTCTCAGCTAGGGCACACATGGTCCGCGTGTACGCAAGTTTCTTCACAACTCTCCTTGCCAAAGCTGCCATGTTTCTCCTCTCTCTTCCCAAAAATTGAAAGAGGAAATTTAAAAACAAAAAAGTTAACAGAGAAAGGATGTATAATGATTAATGAAGGCTGGAGAGTAGAGAGAGAAAGTGAGTGGAAATGGAAATTCGGTGCCCCATGCCTAGGCGCTTCTATTGTTATATTTTTTATTTTCAGTTTCCCATTACCAATTCTGTGCACCTCCATTCTGTAATGAAACATGTAACGAGTGGCAAAAAAAAGATCACATCCGCACGAGGGCCTCCTCACATCAGTAAATCATTTAGATCCAGTGCAATACCTGACCATGTAGAATTATTTCTGAGACGTCCGTTTTAATCTGATACGAATATCAAAAGCGAACTTTTTATATTTTAAATAGGTTTTGAATTAATTTTGACTAGGTTGAAAATATTCTATTCCTGTGATACTACTGTATGTAATATTTGTGCTGATGTATCCGAATAATTAAATCACTTGATCGACAAAATTATCAATCTTATATTAAAAAATAATAACTGTAACAAGTGATTCTAAAAGGAGAAATCTTATATATAAAGGACAAATTTTCATTAGATTCTTAAATAATAAGGGTGCGTTTGGATGAATCAAGGAATAGCTCGGAATAGCAGCTATTCCTGTGTTCGGAATAGCTGCTAACCCAACATTTCATAGGAATAGCGGAATAGCAGCTAACCCGAGCTATTCCTTTGTTGAGAATAGCGTTTTTTTCACCCAAACGTGTTGTGTTAAGAATAGCTCGCCAGAAATAGCAGCTATTCCTGGGTTAGCGCTATTCCTGTGTCACCCAAACGTACCCTAAATGTTTGGTCTAAGAACTTAATCTCTTTTCGCAATGATTTAATGTGTTGGTCATAAAAAATAGAGGAACTTGTCTCTACAAAAATAATAGGATCTGAATTAATTGAAGAAAAATGATTGAGAGAATTCATAATTTTATTTTTCTCGATCTTATTTTAACTCTTGTAATACTTATATGCAAAAGAGATTTCAAATGTTATATTATTAAATTAAAAAATATATATGCGAATGACATTTTGAGTAACGGAGTGAATTTTGATCTTCTACATAGATAATGGATCAATACAACTCGAAAATCCGGTCAAATCTGACTGAGGAGGGTTATAGTCCTAATTGCTTCATGTGCAGTTTTCTGTCGGTATATCCATTTTGTCTATAAATTGGATCGTTGAAATCCTGAAAAGATGTAGAATTTAGATTTTATGTCATTGGAGATATTCATGTTTGTTAGAATTTTAATATTGTATTTTTGCATAGTAAATCTTAATTTTTCCACTACAGGGAATTAAGTCTGCATATTGAGAATCTCGAGGTGTTTGACATCTAGATTGTGAAATAGAAGGACAGACTCAACAAATCATAGTCTATCTCTAGACGGTGATCTAAGAGATATGTGTTTCGAGTTGGTGGACGTGTAGATTCAACAAACTTAAAAACAACCGCTTTGATTCAAAAGACTCCCGCTGCAAGGTATAACATTACCTAACTATTCGAATCAACCAACAAAAATTATAATCACATTTTGTTACTTGCTAAAATTATAACATTACTATTGCTGCACTAAACGATCTTATTTCACAGCAAAGTGCCACAATGTAATTTTAATTTAGCTATAATAAATATAATAAATATACTAGTTATTCTTCTTTGACTAATAATTGATTCTCTTTTTTACTACGCAAAAATTACAAAATAATTCATGAACACTCACAAAATTATTCTTTTGATTATGAAAGAAATAAAAGTAATCTATATTTTGTTGTTTCCATAAACTATGAGGCTACCTCCAAATCTATATTTTCAAATATAAATTGCTTTCATTTCATTACTCTTTGAATGTTTTATATAGATATCAAATTTTTGTACCTTTGAGATGACAAATAAATTCTATCACCAATCGTATTAAATATGATATACACAAAATTTTGACATATTTTATTATTTTGCTAGCATATTCCATTATTATTCAATTCACGTGTATTTTGTTTAGATGTCTACAAAACATAAATCCGTTATGACTCGCTACAAGTAACGATGGTTTTGGAAATTCCACAGAAGAACCTGACTTTTAGTTTTCTCACATCTTCTCTCTCATTTGCAATTGAACGGAGCAGGTCCGATGCCCATAGGACCTACTTTTAGGTTCAACGAGCACGATGACCGTTCGATCTAATTTAAATTTGTGAGCGCGAAAATTGAAACGAAACGCACAAAGTTTCAAGCATTCTACACGAATCTTAAAGCAAATCTACGGTGATTAAATCCATCGAACCAGAGTAGGTCCGATGGGCATCGGACCTACTCTCAGGTGAATTGCAAAAGAGATCGTCTTTTCCGAATTTAGTTTACAGAGAGAGCGCCGCAGACGCAACATAACAGTGACAAAGGCATAAATGATAAAGCTGAGCTTGTGAACCCCACCTCAGAAAAAAACAATGAGCTACCTTGAAAATTGATATAAAAAATAATAAAATATTACCAAGCAGGTCCAGAAAGTGTATTCCTCTCCATTTCTTGAACAAATGGATAATACAATTTAATTTTTCTTGTTTTCTTTTGATCGAACATAAATAATTATTAATATAGATCTATTGATAAGGAATTAATATGATACTTTTAGAATTATTATAAATAATTTCAATTATTTACAATCTACTATATGTACATCGTATATTGACATATACGACAAATAATGGAATTTGTTTTTTTTTTCCATCAAATGACTTAAAAAATTTAGATGATTAATATTTAAAGTCGATTGTATTTTATTTTTTATCAAATAATATTATATTGAAATCCATAATTTCCATGAAAATAGAAATCACCAAAAATACTACAACTAATTCCATAATATCATAAAAACCCTAAACATTGTATTGTCTTGTAATTAGTTCCTAACAACATTGTCAAGAACTATTGTAGGTTGAAAATACTCCGGGCAAAATGAAATAGCAACACCGACATTTTTATTAATATTCAAAGTTAATTACAAATTAATAATTATACCCCGGTTTATCGGGTTTTTCTAAAAATGTCGGATAGCAACAACAAGTGAGAGAGCGGAAATGACGATTTAAAATTTTCGTCCTTACGCGAGAGAGGAGGTGGCCGGAAAAATAAAAAATATATATAAAACACTCTCTCTTATTTTTAGATCAGATTGCTAATATTCAATTCGCTCTTTCGTCTTTAATCACGATCATTGTCAAATTAGGACACAAGATACTTAATAAAGGGGTAAAGATAAAAATAGAGATACCAATACTACTAGATGTTTATACATAAACTACTAACTTTTTAAACTTGTAGGTATTTTAACTTGCAACAGTGAGTCCGGCTAGTATGACATTGGTGTTATATGACATCAATTACACAATTGATTGGATAGACTTCAAACGACTAATTTAAACCGTTCAAACCGATTTACTTTATGAGTGATGTGTTACATGCAAAAAATTTATATTTTATAGTTATTTTAGTTTCAAATCAAGCGGTCAAAAATGTTGAAAAATGAATGCATTAAAATTAACTTAAAAACTCACATATTTGACCGCTTAACTTGATACTAAATAAATTCGAAAAATTATAAATTTTGCATGTAAACACACAACTAATGAAATAGATCGGTTTGAACGGTTTGGATTCACTGTTTGAAGTCGATTTGATAGGTTTTGCAGTTGGTGTTATATAGGCTGAAATGACACTGATGTTATACTAGCCAGACTCTGCAATAGTATGATGTTTATATTTTACTATTTGGTATTTAAACTTTTAATATGTGATACTTAAATTTGTGCGGTCATATGTTTTATACTTGATTGTGTTTAAACTTGAATTGTTTGATGTTTTAATAGAAAATTCAATTTAATTAGTATTAAGAAATAATACACTTGATGTTTATACTACGTAGTCTAATATTTAGAGCGACACTTCTAAATTTCAAATTTTGAAATCAAATTAACTACATAAGTTGCTTATATGCGTGCAGAATATATTTGTTCTGAAATATGGAGGAATTAAAATTGCCAGGAGATTCGAAACAAACCCAAAAAATTAAAGCTCTTTACTTAAATCCTTTCCCCTTTTTTGAAAAAAAAAAAATTGAAACAACATTTATTTATTTAAGAGGAGGGCTCAAATGCTCCATTGTTTCATGCTTTAATCGTATCTCAACATTTTTATTTTCGATTTCAAAGTTCAAACAAAAGACCTGAACCGCTCAACATGATATCTACGTTTAAATGTGCTTAGAGATCAAATTTTATATTTTTTAAGATAGGTACAAAATCATTATTTTTAGATGATCCACAATTTTCTGAAAAATAATGATTTTGTTTCTATCTCAAAAAATAGTAAAATAATTCCAAAAAATATAAAATTTCATCTCTAAGCATATTTTAACGTGAATATCATATGGAGCTTTCAGATTTTTTTTTGTTTGAACTTTGAAATAGAAGATAAAAATATTGAGGTACGCATTGGGGCATGAATCAATGAGGCATTTGAGCCCTCTAAATTAATTGAGAGTGTCTCTGTCAATCACCGGACAGGCCAAGTCGTTTAGGGACACCTCTTTTTAAGACTTGACTGGAGAGGATAATCTCCATTTTTTTTTAATGAAATAAAAAGAGAATGGTCTCCACGCGACAAATTGAAACGAAAAGCATAATTTAAATCTCTTTTATTTTTGGGATAGAATAATGTAAACGCACGCCTACGGGCGAAAATTTTTTAGTTACCGCATCGTAAAATTAAAATTAAATGAATATCATTTTTGTGGAGATTTTTTTAATCCTACCACTTATGCGGATTCAGTTTGCGCATCAAAATGGATTGGTGCGCGGACTGGGTTGGCGCACCAAATGGTGCTCTAACTGGGTTAGAGCACTAACTGTTCCGAAACTTTTACTGCTCTTCGGTGCGTTTCACCCCGTTTGAGCATTAATTTTGCACTAATTTTGGTGCGCTAACCCAGTTAGATACGGCAACCCAGTTCGCGCACCAACCCAATTTGATGCGCGAACTGGGTCCGCGTGAGTAGTAGGATTGAAAATAGCTTGGGCCAGATAGTAATCATTTAATTTCTATTTTATACTGTGGTAACTAAAAAAATTTCGGTGCCTACGGTTGTATTTTTTCTTTCCTTCAATTAATAGAAGATATTTAAAATTTCCTTAATTCGGAACAGAATAAAAGCATGTGCTGTGTTCACTATAATATTAATCATATGAATTTAAAAAAAAAAGTAAACATACATTTTCAATTTTGTATTTCTACGCACCTGTATGTTGCAAAATTAAATTTTTTAATATGGTAAAAATATAATTTAAAAAAAAAAATCTGAAAACAGTGATTTTAAAAAATAAAAAAAGGTAAAAAGTTTCTCAAAATGTAAAATTTGGTCTCCAAGCATATTTTAATATGGAGAACACATTGAGCATTTCACATCAATTATTTAAATTTGAAATTACAAAAATTCATTAGGTATAACGAATTGCTTGATGCCAATGTTAGTATATCAACCAACCTATATTATATATATATATATAGGGTCCGGCTAATTTGCTGCCGGCAGCATTTTGGCCAGCTGCTGCCGGGGGCATTTCGGCCATTCTGGTGTTCAAACAGCCGATCCGAACCGTTCAACGTGTTCTAAATATTAAAATCTACTTGGAGACCAAATTTTACATTTTTTGGAATTTTTTTACTATTTATTAAGCCACTTTGAAAATTCCAGATCACATGGTCCAGAATTTTGTTGCACTGTTTTTACTGTTCACCCGGATCAGCAATTTTCAAAGTGGCTTAATAAATAGTAAAAAAATTCCAAAAAATGTAAAATTTGGTCTCCAAGTAGATTTTAATATAGATTGAACATCTATATAAAAAAATTTATTGTTTGAACACCAGAATGGCCGAAATGCCCCCGGCAGCAGCTGGCCAAAATGCTGCCGGCAGCAAATTAGCCGGACCCATATATATATATATAGAGTTGTCTAAAGTTTTTTTTATCTTTGCTATTAACTTGTTAACTTTTTTTTTTGAGGAAATTAACTTCTTTTATATATATATATATATAGAGTTGTCTAAAGTTTTTTTATCTTTGCTATTAACTTGTTAACTTCTTTTTTGAGGAAATTAACTTGTTAACTTGGTATACAGACATACACCGACAATAATTGGCGCATGTTCTTGGGCCCATCCGATGCGTTTATCCAATCAAACGGTCTAAAATCTCATGTGCCTCACTGATCGGACGGTTAGGATCTAAACTTAATATTCGTGCTCAATCTGATCAGACAGTTAGGATCTAAACTTAAAATTCGAGTTACTTTAGGGATCCGAGTTCTCACTGTATAGGGTTCGTGATGTAGAACCAACCTTATATTGTGAAAAAAAGGGCGGGAGGTCTCTACTCCACGACAAAATAGAGAGGGAAACGCTTACTCATCTCGACGAGTTCTCTCGCGTTTCTACGATTCTCTGCGTAAATTGAGATTAACTAGTGCTACCATAGCAAGGTGCGAAGTAGCGGCAACTCCATCTGCAGGAATTTCTCAAAGATGCATTTCTACAAGCAGATGGTGGGCTCCTTTATGCATAGTATCGTAAGCCCTAAATTCTTCTTTTTCTCTCTTTCCCAATCATAATTGCGCTATTGTTCGAGTTGAGAATCGACTCATAGCATCTCTTCTCAGTAAAAATAACCTAGAGGGTTATTTGTCAGCCAGTAATTCACAAATTCTCATGTCAGCCTAGCACGAATCTCGAGGTGTATTTTATTTCTTAGTTCTCATAACTAATCTATATACTGCATCAACACAGACCTTACCAGATAAACTGACGCCACACATTCCAGAAGAGCTTGGCAGCTTGATCAAGCTCAAACGGCCAAGTGGAGCCACGTGGCATGTCGGGCTTACCAGGTTGAATGAAAAGCTGGTAATCCAACCAGGCTGGGAAAATTTCATTAATGAAAATGGTGTCTCAACTAATGATCTTCTGGTATTCAAGTATGTCAGTGGGACCGAATTTGAAGTGCTAATATTTGACCCGTGGGGCTGGGAAAAAAGTGACATAGATGAAATTACTAAGAATACTTCCACACCACTGGTACGGAGGAATAAATCTAGTATGTCTGAACCAGAGACTGCTAAAATTAGTTACACCGCGACTCCTGCTAAGAAGCGACCGGATACAAAATCAAGTAAGCATGCCATGTTTCCTCTAAAATAAGTTGGTTTTACAAATAACAGCCGGTATTATATTGTAATTGCAAATGTCTTCCAACGTCACTCACTGTTGCCTTGTGTTAGAATTTACAACATTATGAGAACTTGCTACTAGCACCGGGCGTCATCTTGTGTTAGTATTTAGAACCGTGCACTTTTTGTGAGCACTTTTAAGTTTTACACAGGACAAAGCAGGTCAAAACTAAGAATTGCTATACTAAAAACTTGGATTCTGTGTATATGAAATTGCTACCAAATCAGTTTTTTTTGGAGTTAAATGCGAGAAAGATGAGTGTTATATGTACTGGGTCTTGCTTTATGATTGGGTGTTGCTTGGAATCAACCCCAAAATGGGGGTGTTAAATCGCATTTATGCGAATTACTGGGTTCTATTTTGTGATTAGATTACCTTTGAAATGGATGTAGGAAAGAGAAAGGAGGCTCACACAAGTGGGCGTGAAAATAGCAGTAATGTACAAAATGAAATGAGAAATGATCTTGGGCAAGTTGTGGTCTATGGGGCTGAACCCATCAGATTCAAACCTGATAACTCCAACAAAAAAACCAGTGAAATTGAAGCTTCTGGAAACACAATGGAAATTGTAGAAGGATGCAGCACAGGTGGGAGAGTGCAAATGAATTTTTTTTTTTTTTAAAGCTAAGTGAATTTCTACAATGGTCTTTTACTAACATGTATGGTAACAAGAAATTTGAAATGATTGCAGGGAATTATTTTCTTCGGACTGAACAACTTGCATACGGAGTTCAAGGAAATAATCCATCGTTTGTACAAGTTCTGAAACCGTCCAGTCTCAACATCCAATGTGGCATTGTGAGTTTCATATATTTATTTCTTCATTTCTTTTGATTGACTTGAAAGTACAAATTTTTGCATTTGTCTCCGTAAGGGTAATAAAGGTAAGGATAGTAGATCTGTAATAGCAGAATAGGGTTATCTTTTTCAGATTTTGAGAGGAATTTAGGGGAATAAGAAGGATGTAGATCTGGAATAGAGATTCTTATTCTAGCGTAGAGAGGGTTAACACTAGAATTGAGGCTTATTTTTTGCATAAATCTTTTTATTTAAGTGCTGTACATACTTTCTCAGTTATTAATACAATCGTTAGTAGGCATTTAGGCCACTAACCTTAAAAAAAAGGGTTATAATAGAGGTAAGCTGTGGTTGGAACTTTGAACCTTTTTTACTCGTGTTAGCTATTATTCGGAGAAACTGTTACTTCTGAATTTTTTAAGGAGTTTCTTTTGGAACAGAGTATTCCTAAGAAGTTCAGTGCTGAGCACCTGCCGAAGGAAAGCCAAGATTTGGTGCTCTTTTTCCCCGAAAAGAGTGGAGTCTGGGTTGTCAGGTACTTCTACAGCCAACACCAACAATTCATCCGGTATGCCGGATGGGGAAGGTTTGTGAATGAAAACAACTTACAGGAGGGCGATACCTGCATGTTTGAACTCATTAAAATTTTACCGCCAATTACATTTGTAGTTCGAGTCTCTAGAGCTTCTTGAGATCATGTCCCTGTTGAATGTTAATTGCTTTTGGATGTTTATAGGTTATGTTAGTGTTATACTGTTATGGTAGGTTTTTTTCTACATAATATATCTTTTGTGGATAGAATGCCTGCTTAATGTAGGTTTAGGTTCAAATTCAATTCTGGAGAATAACATTTAAATGATTCTGGAGTGTACCAGGATCATTATCGAAACATAAAAAAAGTATCTTTTGTGGAACTATTATTTTGGGGTGTACCTTTTCTACTTGAATCAAAATTGCTGTTTGTGCGGTTGTGCCCTTGGGCCATTTAATTATAGGTGTTGTTTTAAGAATGCAAGCATCTGATAAGCAGTGGCGGAGCCTAAAAAGAGTGTTAAATTCTCTATAATTAATTTTGTGAAAGTACCTTTAGTTCATGAGAATAACCGTGGTCTTTCGACATGACTACATGAGCTGCCGAATGGCTGATGCAGCACAGTGTGCTTTGGACACACTCCATGCACTACAGTTTGCTTTAGGGGGGTTTTATACTCATCCTCCTAAAAACTAGCTGTAAAATTATTTAGGTATCTAATGTATACTTAGCAATTCTATAATAGTTGACTGCTATCACATGTTTGACTTTGACAAATAACTTGCTTTTTGAACAATTTAAAATATATGCTTGACTATTATAAAAGAGTAGGGTTAAAATTTCTTATTTTTTTCGTGCTCCAATTAAGCCTCACATCTTTATCACCATGTTCAAAGTCTAAACAATCGATTTGAACTGCTAAGTATGATCTTCATATTAAATTATGCTTGGAGATCAAATATTTTTATATATTTGTGATTTTAAAAAAAAAATCTATTTAAATAGATACAAAATCATTGTTTTTAAGAAGATTTTGAACCATCCAAAAACAATGATTTTATACCTATTTGAAAAAATTGTAAAAAAAATCAACAAATATAAAATTTGGTCTCCAAGCACATTTTAATATGGAGATCATGTTGAGTAGTTGGAATCGATTGTTTAGATTTTGAAAACACAAATAATAATGCAAGGTATGATTGAAGCTAAAAAATAATGAGGCGTTTTAATCCTACGATCATTATGAAATGTATGCTTACTAATTACATAATGCATACTTATAATTGTAAACTTTCACAATCATTATTCAAATTATATTATTATACAATGTATATTTGACTATTGCCTAATTTATTTTGGATATTGTACAGTACATGCGTATGTATTCAATAGTTTTTAAAATACATATGTACATATTCAGTTTTTTTTTTTCCTGTTTTTTTGTGGAAGTTGGCAAATAAATAAATAGATGGGTTGCTCGGGAATTATAAACTTGGAGGATAAATATAATATTCTTAAACAAATTAATAGTTGATATTTAATAAGTAGTGATATATATTTGTGTTATCATATGATATGCAAATGAGGATAGAAAAATAATTGAATATATGATAACACAGGGCCCACCGACTTCAATTTTTTTCATGTACGTAAACAAGCCTCGAGAGGCCGCATTCGCAATTTGTAACTTTATCACAAACCCTATATATCTCCAGACCTCCGATCTCCAATTCAATCTCGAAGTTTCGACGATGGATGTGGATTCGTCCATGGCGAAAGAGCAGCATGAATCGTGGCTGGAGAGGAGTCGGAGCTTCTATACATTCGGGTTTTCATCGGCTCAAGCGGCAGACGCTCCATACCCACATGGCCTTACACCCGAAGCTCTGATAGCACTTGGAGACCAGGGAGCCCAAGTCTTAGTGTACTCTGGGTCCCGCCTTATGATGTTCCATGGATCCAAGGCGATTCAGGGGAACTCGGTTATGCCTTGTTTGCTTCACCTCGCCTGCTCTGAATCTACACCAATTGGAGAGGTGGTTCTTGGTAGTCCTGATGCACCAACAGTTAATGAGTCTGATGATACAGATATATTCGCTGATGTTAACCCCGACTATCATATGCTAATAGTGCAACAGGAACAAAGGTAATTTCTCAGTTGTACTATATTGCATTATTGCTTCCTTTTGAGACCTCACAATATCTATTTGGGTTCTGGTAAATAAGATTTCTCTGAGTCTTCCAGGAAAAATGTTGCTCAAGTAGATAGAGCCATACTGCATTAAATTAATTCCAGTATATTTGTCAAACCAAATGAGTTACCAACCTGAGCCACATGGGGTTAAGGTACTGGTTTTGGGCCCTTTCATAGTTTCATGTTAGTTTGTTATCGAACTGCTACGCCATTGAACTGTCTTGGTTTACCATTCTTCTCTATGTCGGTGTACATCTAGGAAAGAGCATTCCCAAATTAGAAAATTACTCTGCACTAGATTATATGAACTTTTTTAAACAGTGCAGTAGCTCTGATACAATTAAAAGAGTTTGACACAGTGGAAGCAATAGTTTTTGTTTTAGAATTGTTTGGTCAAGTCGGGGAAGATATTTTTATATTTTAGATATTTGGAAGTCAGGAACAGAAAGTTACTCTGTATGTCAAGAAAAACTGAATTAAGCCATCTAGAAAGTCCAAGCAGTCAAATGGGGTTAGGAGAAACAATTGAAATTGTGAAATCGGTATTGCACAAAAAAATATGATTAAATTTCATTTATCATGATCTGCATGGCCACTAATTTAAAGCTGTAAACTTTTGTACCTTTCAATTTAGCACAATGCGCTTCTGGAGGCCGACATAAGATATGGTATGGATCATTAAGGCAGTGATAGCTCGGTGTCTACGTACTAATGGGATATTTACCGAATCATTTCCTCGGGCTAATCAGAAGAGGAAGCAGCAACTGCTAGAAGAGGAGGGGGGTTCATGCGAAAAACCTGATGTAAAACTGTCAAGCACCATCAATAATTCTAGCCTGATAGTTGTAAGCATTCTATTCTTGGCCAAGCATTACCATAACCATTCTCGCTGGTACTCAACTTGTGGAGTTGGTATCGATGCGTAATTATGTAGCATACTGGATGTATATGTGTGTGTGCGCGCACGCGTCCCTTGTAAGTTTACAGCTGTTCTAATGACTCTGATTGGTTTTCTCCTTGACAGATAAAGAAAGCTTCAGGTATCATCAAGTTGTGCCCCAGCAATTGTTGTCAAAATCAAACTCCATTAACTAAGCAGATGATGAAACGGGCGAGGGAAAAGGATGAGGGCTGTGCAATGGTAGTTGTCTTCGGCAAACCCCCTTGTACCTTCTCTCCACGGCGATCTTCCTTGGTTTTACATGGCTAACCCTTTGACAAGCCGAGGTAACCACATTTTCGGGAACATTACGGCACAACAGAGCTTTTTGGTAGCCAATTCAGGTTTACAATCTAACTCTCATTTAGTGTACTCCAAAGATGGATGTTTGCTCTTGCGTGGGCGAGAACCATTGTATATTGGCCGGGGATCCCCGAGGTACCCAGTGTTTTTATTGAATCCCATTACTGGGGCCCGCATGGATTTGCCAAGCTTCCATTTTCCAATTGGGCGTGCTGCATTCTGCACCACAACCCAGGGCACTCCTGGAGTTGTTATTTTTGTTTGTTTTTCGACGACGATTGTGAGGGTCTACATGGTCCGACCTGGTGGTGCATACTGGGAGGAGCATCCTTATGTCTTCAGACATGGTGAAATTGGCACAAGTAAGAAGGTGTTATTATGTGGTGGCTCTGTGTACTGCCTTTTCACATTGCACACCCTTAGATATTAGCTGGCATCTTCTAACAGGTGGGGGCCTCAAGCGTGATCTCGTCCACTACGAGCCTCTTAAAGTCGAAGGAAAAGTTGTGGTGGTCGGCCATCCGGAGGATAAGTGGAAACAAGTTTGATTGGGTAGAGATAAATGCAGAGTTGGATGGGTGCATTTGGTTTATCCACAGTCTTCAATCCTTTTGTGTTAAGACTGCGGGCTCTGGGCAAAAGATATGCTGGTTGGCATCAAGAGGATTAAGTGCACCGAGATGTGGTACTGCATATGCATTACATTGTTTGAATTTGACTACACGTGCCCATTGCAGGCTCACTGCCGACTCGGTTTTCTGCAGCCATAATGCATGGGTTGACCTAGGCCGCCCTTCTAATCCTGGTCTCTTAGACCGCGGGATAATTGGCGATGACCTTCTTCCTGGCTTCTGAAAGAAAATAATATTTTTATATTTTATTATCCACTTGCTCCTCTTTTTCCTTATGTGACGCTTGTAAATTTTGTGTTCGATGCATAGGAATGCTTCTATGCTTGCTCTTTTTCCGAATGTTACTGACATTGCTTGCTGTGATTTGGCATTGCTCGTGTTTGCTCCTGGTAGAATGCTCGTGTTTCCTTTTACTTCATATTTTTCGCATATGAAGATGACTTCTTTAATTAGGCTAAGCCATCTATATATTGCTGCAATAGTCTAAATATTAATCTTTAGATTTTTAAAGTGGCTTGTTTAATAAAATATCTTACGCACCAAAATTCTGGGGATATTTTTGCTGTTTATGAGCTCTGATATTAATTCCTCTCTTCTGACTATGCCAATCGCAATAAGGTACAATGACATTGATGCTCTTGTCTTATGAGATTGAAGTATGCAATGATTTCTTTAAACCGCACACCTAATGACAGATATGCTGTGAATTACCACAGTACCATTCTCTTATAGGTACTGACTTGTGGGTTTGGTATCAGCATGTATTATGTAGCATATACGAACGAATTCACATCTTCCCTGGTACCGTAAAAGGGAATCTTGTAGAATTAGTGGATCCGGACCTTTCTTTTAACTTTGCACGAATCTCAAAGCACAAATAATACTGCCTCTGCACTAGTCCGAATCTCAAAGCATCTGAGAGTAAATCTCAAGCCGTAAAGTGAAGGGAATCTCTTACACATATTGGAGAGGATACTCTTCCCATTCAACCGGTATCAGATGTAAGAATCTAAGATGGCCGATTTAGGTTTATATATAATAATAATATTAATGTTAGTGTTATTTTTAATACATAAAATAAAAGAAATCAAATGATGAAATAGGATTTGAAAATAAAAGAAATCAAATGAAAAAAAAAATGAGATTTTATCCCGTCTGTTGTCTGAAAAAAAAATTTCATAATTCAGATATTATTATTTTATAAAAAAGGATTGAGGTCCGTATGGAACAATTTTTCAAATCAAAATTGGTAAAACATTTTTTTTTTTTTTTTTTGAGAAAAAATAGGAGTCAAAGCCCCCATTTGATTTCATTTAACTGTTACAAGAGTCTTGTAACTGAGGATACAAACACTAGTCCAACTCAAGGGTGTTGAGTTGTTAAAGAAAAGGAAATTTTAAAAATAGCAAATACAAATCGGATAATAAAACAAACTGAAATACTAATTCCTCCACAGTTCTGACAGTGTTTCTGACTCATTTCCTGATAACGGGTCTGGTACCAGTATCGGATCCTGGTACCGGGTCCCGTACCAGTACAGTAGAAACACACTGTACTTGGTATATTCCGTACCAGTAACTCTCTTCCTCTTGTCGCTGGTACCAAGAACAGTATGGCAATATGTAATAACTGGAACATCCCCATCATTTTTCTTGGATTATAACTTGGAATCGTTGGATTTGGACCCAAGCTTAATTAGTTCCAGTGAACAAACAAGGTTAATTACGGTTGACACTGAAATAAATATACATAGCTGTTGGAATTAGCAATCCATACTGTGCATCACATCACCTCATGTATATTCTTGGGAAACTTAGATTTTGTTTGTCTTAGCTACTAGTGATAAATAATCTTCAAAAGTTGTACAACCCAATAATTCAAGGTCTTGGCAATATATAAAATTGGAAAGAATCATCGGTTGTATTTCTGACATCCTATATAAATAAGACAGGACAAGTCAATCCTATATTGTTTGTTATTTGAGAGATATCATAACAGTAATTCAATTGTTATGAATATATGAGTAGGGTTATAATGCATCATTATTTTGTACTTCAATTAATTATGCTCCGCATTCTTATTTTTTTTTCAAAGTCTGAATAATTGATCCGAACTACTTAACATGATTTTCATATTAAAATGTACTTAGAGACCAAATTTTATATTTTTATTTACTATTTTTTTAGATAAGTACAAAATCAATGTTTTCAGATGATTCTGGATCATCCAAAACAGTGATCCGGACTTTAAAAACAAAGATATTGCATTTTCTAATCAAATCCATCTACATATTGCATTTTCTAAATTACAAAGATCATAGAGCTGATTGTGTAAAGTCATTAAAGTTCTGAATTTGTCAGAGATCCTCTTCTTGGTGATCTTCAGTATCTTCAATATATATGAAATTAAGGGTAAAACATTTAATAAATGTAATTTTTATAAAAGTTTAAATATGTAAATATTTAATTTTTATTGGACCATTGGTAGTATAAAATTCTGAAAGTTCTGTTCTAGAATTTATAAAATTTCTGTGGAAAAGATAAGGATGAAACAAGAGTCAACTTTAAGAAAAATGTGAAAAAAATGTTCTTATCACAACTTTTCTATTTAATTATCTAACCTCCAAAATTACACTTTTACTTATCTCTTCTTTCTTTGCTTGTATTGCTTGATTGGCTTAAAATAGGAACCAAAACCTCATATTTATACTTGCTATAGAAATCTCTAGATCCTATTAAAGTATCAATAATTCTAGAAAATTTCTAACAAACATAGTAAAATCATTTTCATATAAATACTTGATTCTTCTATAAATTTTCTATTTATAAAAATTTGAGCTAGGTTGGACTAGCGTTGCACAAATTAAAATTATGGGCCTGAAAGAAGTTTACAAAAAAGTTTGGAACTTGCTAAATGTTTTCCGAATCACACCTCTTTTACACAGGGCCTATAAAAGCCCAATTAAATTGTCCAGGAGAACTTAATAAAGGCTCACGGATCTGGCTATTGGGCTGTGTGGGGAAGTCTTAAATGCTGCGAGTTTTAATTGGATTTTTGTTGTTGAGGTCCTACTGAGGATTATTCAATGCATAAGACTAGAAATAGGTCTTCATTGATTTGTATCCAAGTAACTTTAGTTTATGATTTATAATTGATGCAGAGCAGCCTAACATCAAAATTAATTAGCTCAGGATGTCTTTGAACAGAAGGCACTCTGTGAAAGAAACAGTGGCTAAATGTAGAGATGATGAGCCATCAATTTAATTGCCAAAACTGTCATTATTTACATCTTAAAGCAAAGATATTTTTTTAGAGAATTTGCATGAATTGTTGCAATTGGTAATTAGATATGATAAGGGAAGCTAAAGTTTCCTATTTCCATGGAAAGAGGGAAGCACTTTGACCATGGCTTTAATGGGAAAGATTATCAATTCATGCTTAACCAAGTGATCATTTGCCCTGTATCAGATGCAACATGTTGTAATTGATCACAATTCAAACGGTCACCATTCCCACCTAACTGGCACCCACCAAGTACCATACAAATAGCATTATGATATGATAATTATATATGATATTTTGTTTGTGTGTGTTTCTGCGTAAACCATTGTAACTAATTAATATGTGACATGAGATTTTTCATATTATATTGATTCTGATAATAGTATTATATAGAGACATAACAAAAGGGATGTACTATTGAAAACTTATAGGTGGCCACCGAATTTGGGATCGGACTCTGCTGCTCTTCCGATCTCAATCATTCAAAATTGTTGAGATCTGTGCATGAAAAAGTTCTTTTATAGAGATACGTGAATGAAAATTTTTGAATAGTTGAAATCAGAAGAACAAGACCCTGCTCTTCTCTTAGAAGAGCAGCAGAGTCTGATCCCCGAATTTGTACTGTACTGTTAAAATTGGTAAAACAGTACTAAATTTGTACATGCACTGTGATAGGAAGATTTGGCTTTTTGTTTCCAAAAAATCCCTTTACTAATTACCACTCTTATATGCTATCCCAATCTTTTAAATAGAGTCCAAGTAATCACAAAATATCTTCTCTTCTCTTGTACTTTATTTTAAATTTTTATAATAATGTCTAGTAGAACGTTCTGGAAGAATAAAACAATTGTTGCAAGAAGAAATGTTAATTTTTCACGTACTGTGCCGTGACTAAAATGTCAAGGAATGATCACGCTACGCGAATGGTTATGCCACGTGAGTCACGCCATGCACAAACGTGCCGTGACTAAACGTGACTCGTGTGACCATTTGATCATAATTTATGTTAGTTTATTAAGATCCACCCTGGTCAAGATCTAATAGTCCTAATTACACGTGATTCACGTGACCACATGTCGTGCCGTGACTAGATCTCTCGTGTGACGTGCTGTGCTACATTTTCTAAAGATGATCACGGCACGGAACACGCGAGTCACGACACGTAACTGACACGCATGCCTGTACCGTTCTGTACTATAACCGTGCTGTTTCGTGACGGATTCGGCTCCGCCGTGCCATTTTTTCTACTCTACCCCAAGATATTATAGAGCAAACTTGATTTGCTTTCCCAAAGAATTTCACAAGTTAAATCTTGCATTACTGCCAAAAACTTTATCAAAAAAACTACTATCAAATGTTCAAGGAACTATCATTGCTTGATTGAACGAAGAGCAAAATTGTAGAGGTTCACCAAATACTTTTTTTTTTCAAATAAAAAAAGGAACGTTTAATGGACGGTTGAACAAGTGCGATTGTTCAGGGGGAAACCAGATTTGCTTCAGAACAAACACTTACTCAAAAGCAAATTTACCATTAAAGCCAGCCACCTCAGGGGGGTCAATGACACTCTTTTATCTGTTTATTCGACCCATATCATATTTGAAAAGGCGAGTAAGAATAAGAGTTTTTTTCCGTAAACTTATCGGGTACGGATAAGGGTAACAATTTTTTTTCGTTATCTTACCCGTTATTCTATAGAATAATTTTTAAAAATGACATTATATATATAGATATATATTTATATGAAGATAATCCATGATATAATAAAATTTTGTATTTTACTAAATTTTTATAATACAAATTAGTTGTATTTATTTATTTATTTATTTTAAAAAATATTTTATCGAAAGCATAAACTGAGATATCAATAGTATTTTTTTATCCGTTTACTTGACTCGTACTATATTCGAAAAAACAAATAAAAATAATTTCCTTTTCCATTATTATAATAGTCAGGTATGAAAATGTTTATACCCGATCCATATCGTAGCCGTTGACACCCCAAACCTCAGTAGTTCCACAACAAATCCACGCTAAAGTACAAAATTAACTTTATAGAGACACATGACTCAATATATACTTAACAAGCCGACTTAAAATCGGAGAAATGACGCGTGGAAACAAATGGTCCCGCCGCTAAAGGAAAGATTTGAGGACTAACCGAATGGCAAATGTGTACTGTCGTTTATCTCATTTACCATATATGTGACTTGATATGACAATATCCAAATTTTTGCTTTTAGTAAATTAAACTTGCATGTGCATGTTGAAATCTGTCAATCCATGTCCAATTGAGTCGGTGATAATATTGGTGTTTAAAAAAAAAAAAAATGAGGATCATGAGAAACAGTTATAAAACTATCACAAGGTGCACTTGAGAGTAGGTCCGATGGACATCGGACCTACTCTGGTTTAATGGGTTTAATCACCGTCGATTTACTTTAAAGTCGTGCATAACACTTTAAACTTCGTGCATGTTTGTTTCAATTTTCGTGCGCACAAATTTTAAATTAGATCGGATGGTTATCATACTTGAACCTAAAAGTAGGTCCGGCATCGGACCTACTCCGTTCTCCACAAGGTGTGATCATGGTGAGAGTATATATTTTTAAATTTTTAATAGTTGTGCTTTCAGATATATAAATTGCTTAATGAAACTTTTTTTATGTAATTTTGATATCATTTATTGTGCAATAAGAATCATTTAATACTGAAAATGGGTAAACATATATAACATTCAACAAATCTCATGATTTTTTACAGAAAATGTTACATGCATCATAAATTTCACCAACTCACTTCCAATATAAATACTAAATTTCAAACTTGTAACCTCACACATAAATTTTAATTTTTCTTTCTTTCCCCGTAAAACCTTGAATAATTGACAAACATATTGCCTTGTTCACTACAAGTCCAACTAAAATCTTATTAAAAGAAAAATAAAAAAATAAAGGGTTTAAATCTCAAATATGCTTTGCAAAATCGGGTGAAGATATTGACAATATTGTTTTTGCTTAATGCAGTGTACATATAATAGAGTTAAAGTGAAAAAGCACATGACTCGTGTGTTACGTGAAGCTAAAACAATAAGGTGAATATCTTTATCTTATTTTTCGAATCATATAAAAAAATAGAGTGATAAGATAATATATTCCTTCATTTTCATAAATATAATTTTGTGATATTTAAATGAGCCAACTGTGAACTCTAATAGACCGGGTCCATTTCTGATATTTTAAAGAAATGATAGTTTATTTTAAAATCACCGTCGACACGACTTAAAATGATTTTCTAAGAGATATAATCTCTGAATCTTACAAAAGAGTATTTCAAAATCAAAATCATTGAAAAAAAAGAAGTGCATAATATTAGAGACAGCTGTGATTAGCATCCCATGGATATAGACAGTCCATTTTTTTAAAACCAGATGATTCGGTTATAATTTCTTATTTTTATTAGTTTGTACTTTTCATATCCTAAATCAGTGAGACTTGATTTGATTTAATTTAATTTGTCAGTCCAATATCTATCTTGAATCGACCATAATTTTCATAAATTCTTTTCGAAATTTTATGATTTTTCTTATGTGCAAAATATTTTCACATAATTGGGATTTGGGAGGGGCCTTATTGAGATGCCAGTATGCCACATATGTAGGGATCACATTAGGGCTGTAAATGAGCCGAGTTTGAGCGAGTTACCTCCAACTCGAACTCAGCTCGTTATCAACTCGAGTTGGCTCACAACTCGTTTAACCAGTTAATTATATACTACTAGTAAAAGAAATTTATTAGTATCTAGCAATTTTTCATACAACAATAGTACATAAACACCAGCAATTTTTCATACAACAACTTAGTACAGTAATTTTTCATACAACAACTTAACAAAAACAATTTCTGAGATTTATTGTGACCAATGCTATGTAACTTGAGTTATAAATGAGCGAGTTGGGGTAAGCTCAAACTCAGCTCATTTATTAAACGAGTTAGCCAACTCGAGTTGTAAATGAGCGAGTTACGAGTTTGAGCAAACACTATCACAGTCACAAAACTACAATTTTGCCAGAAAAAGAGGAGTAAAAATGTAAAAACAGCAACAGACGAAAGAATAGGAGTAGACTCAGAGGCTCGTAGCCACTTAGCCAGTGTCCCCGGTGCATATGATTTCTGGATTGATGACACGTGGAATGATTCAACGCCATAACTGG
Source organism: Carex littledalei (assembly GCA_011114355.1). Classification (NCBI taxonomy): domain Eukaryota; kingdom Viridiplantae; phylum Streptophyta; class Magnoliopsida; order Poales; family Cyperaceae; genus Carex; species Carex littledalei. The sequence goes on from CM022102.1 coordinate 7,094,630, forward strand.
TTATATACCTGCTCTCTCGTCAAACTCCCTCAATTCTTAGAAAAATGGAGGTCTCCTGTGGCCTAGGTAATGAAATTCAGCATTTACGGTATTTTAGGAAGTAGGAAATAAAACAAAAGATAAATAATTGTCTCTTCTTCTCCTATTATCTGCTTATTAACTCTATTTTTAAGAATATATATTAATTGTTTTGATAGCTTTAACTTTTTGTTCTAATTATTCTTAAAAATTATATTTTACTATGATATATTTTTCTTGAGTAAAAGTTGGAGGTCAAACCACCTAACTATTAATATCCATAAAGAATTCTCTCATACAGATTTCGAACTTGCAACCTCCTATTTTATTATGATATTATCGGATACTTTTATGATAATTCATGTAGCACAAAATTTGCGAATTAATTTCAAAAGGCGATAAATGAATTAATCAACATTTGACATCTTATATTATTTTAATTATTTTTATTAAAGGGTCTCAATATATCCAATATATTTTAGATGTTTTTCACGAGAATTGAACTTGCATCTTTTCTCAGAGAGACGGAATTCATGTCCTTACACTAAGTCTGTAGTTCAAGACATCTTATATTGTGTTTTATTGTAATGCAAGTTGGAAGCTTTGTTTGAAAGAATGATGGGGTCCAAGTCATTGTCCGTTTTTTTTGAAATGGAGAGCAACGAAACCTTCCTTTCTAAGCTCATAATATCTGAATTGCTGCTTTAGAAAGCACTGCTCATGGGGCCCTGTATGATTGAAATAAACCAATAATGCAAGGTGTTTGTCCATTTTTGAGACTCTAAACGCCTAGCTTTTCTCCTAGGCAACTTCAGCCGATGATTGTCAGATCAATTTGTCAAATACATCATTTAACATCAACGTGTTATGTACCTTCGGAAGTAAGGTACTTAATTCCCTTTTTAATAACTTTTACAAATACATTATCTACTTAGTTGTTGGAAAATTTATATCTTCAAATTATATTTAATCAGTTTACAAGAACGAATAAAATCATAGAATCAAATGCATTTTATTTCAACGATATAATCTCATGTTTGAATTTGATCTCAAAATTTTTTTATTAATATTTTACATATTTATATTAACATTTTTTTTAACATACATATATTTTATTTTTTTAGAGAGATTGTCATTTTTGTTTCTTAACCGGCATCAAGAAACTCATAATAATTTTAATATTTTTTTATTCTATCAATAAATGAAGAGTGAGGCTATGGTGCTATGTATAGCACGGATTGGGTCCGTGCTACGGCTCAAAATTTGACTTTTTAAAATCCTAACGGTCGATCCGAACCGTTCAACATGATTATAATGAATATGTACTCGCAAACCAAATTTTACATTTTTTCGAATTTTTTCACTATTTTTTTAGATAGGCTGTTTTTGGATGGTCCATAATGTTCAGATCAAGTGATTTTCGAAAAAATAGTAAAAAAATTCGAAAAAATGTAAAATTTAGTTTGCAAGTACATATTCATTTTATAATCATGTTGAACGGTTCGGATCGACCGTTAGAATTTTGAAAAGTCAAATTTTGAGCCGTAGCACGGACCCAATCCGTGCTATGCATAGCACCGTAGCCTCACTCATAAAGGAAACTCAAAGGGTTATCTTGATCTGGATAACATGTTTCTCTTTAGCCATTGAAGATTAAATTTAATGATTAGAGCAGAAAAATAATTGAGTTAGATGTTGGTGAGCTTAGAAGAGCCACATGTCACGATAATTATCAAATGTGTTTTATGCAAATGAGGTTGAAGTGACATGGTACACATCATTATAATATTTACCTTGACATTTTTAAAAAGTATTGTAGTTTGAATGATTACAAATAAAACCGAAATACATGGAGATAAATATAACCTTTGGTTCTCAAAATTTGAGATTATTTTTGGGATAGTGATGTTTTAAGAGAACAGAGTAGATCCGATGTCCATCGGACCTACTTTTAGGTTCAACGAGCATGATGACCGTCCGATCTAATTTAAGATTTGTGCGCACGAAAATTGAAACAGACACGCACGAAGTTTAAAGTGTTCCGTACGAATCTTAAAGCAAATCAACGGTGATTAAACCCATCGAACCAGAGTAGGTCCGATGCCCATCGGACCTACTCTCAAGTGATTTTTTAAACATCACATAGCAATTAAAACTTTTATCAAACTGTTGGACATATTTTTTAATAATACGCAGATAATATAAATCATTAAATTAATATTCTCTCATATCCTATTTCAAAATTAAAACTTATACATAATATGATAGATAAAATATTTTTTGTTATTAAATCTTCTGCTATAAGATAAGCTAGACTTTATTTGCTAATGATACGTGGATAATATAGATTATCAAATTAAAGCTTCGTTTTTAAGATTATTATGATTGGCAAAAGAGAAAATTGTGAAGTGATATCTTTTTTTTTTCATATATAACAAACAATAACTATTATCATTCTTGTAATTCATGTGATACTAAGAAAATAAAAATAAGCAAAACTTCTCAATATTCAACACATTACTTATAATTAATTTCAGTAAAAAACATACATTAAATACGACTAACTAATATTTTTTCTTTGAATAATTAATATGTACATACAAAAATTCCAATAGAATAATTTCTATTAGATATTAAATAGTTAGATGACTTGACTTCCAATCTTTACTGAAAAAATAAAATTACATAAAAAAATAAATTACGCTGCAATGCTTGAGAACCGGCCGGTGGAAATAACTACCCAAATGTGTGAAATAAAAAAAAACTTCATTAATAATGCGTTGAAAATATTTTTAATTGGATAACAATTCTAATAATTCTCAATTTTCGTGGAAGTGGGATGCACATATAGGGGTGAAAATTGAGCAAATACGGAGCAGATAGTGGTAAAATCATATCCATATTATTTTTTAATTTTCCGGATACGGTTATGGATCGGATATCAGCTGAATACAGATACGGATACGGATCATATTTATTAAAATAATATTAAAAATACTAAAATTTATAATATTTATCTAATTTTAATAGTGAATAATAATATTTTTTCATAATATATATTAAAATATATGATATATATCTACCATTCGGATACTGATAATTGAACCATAAAATCATATCAGTATCCATATTCACACGAATATTTGGATATCAAATATCCACATCTAATTTTTCGAATACGGATTGAATACGGATCGAATATCATCCATACCGTTTTCACCCCTACGCACAGAACATGACCTTTTTATTGTAATTTAATTTGATTTATTCGATTTTAGTATACTGAACTTTATTTTTGACTAAATTATGTCACTATATCTATTATAAATACAAATTAAAGTTATACAAAGATTGTAAAAATAGCTTCCAAATATTTTGCTTCTAGATTAATTGTATTTATTCATAAAGCCCGATGTGAAGAGATAATCACTCACTAATTTGAAATTATTTGATATTGATTTCTGGAAAGATTTTACATTTGATAACTCATTTACCTAAATTTTTTTTCCAGAATTATCATCATTATAACAAAATAATTAATTAGACATAATAAAGTTTAATAAATTTCTTTTAATAGTTATAAGAATAAGCAGTTACTAAAAATTAATTAAAAAGTAGCAATAAAAATAAGCAGATGCTTTTGATTCCGAAAAATAATAAACAATAACGAGAACAACAATAACAGTAGCAACAATAATAATAATAATATTAACACAAATTTAATAATTAACAATACAAAATTTGTTTAATAATATACAGAAAATTATAATATAAAACATATCGGATTACACATAATTTTTACGGATAAGTGTGACAGTAAGATATACTTAAAAATATTCTAAAGGGAATCTGGAATCGAAAAAAATCAATCCGAAAGATATTTATTATAATAATAAAAAATTCTGACCAGGAGACTTCTTTCCTTTAAGAAATAAAAGGAGCTGAGCAGCACTTGAGAGTAGGTTTAGTTCTTTCCTCAAATCAATCAACCTAGCTAGTAGCTACTAGCTAGCTAATTATTATTCTTAGTTTTATATCTTTCAATTCTTGTTGATTCACTTGTCTGATTGGCTTTATCCCAGAAACAATGAACGACCACCAACCCAAAGTCTACTACACTTACTCGGTGCTTATTTTATTTTACACTTAATTGAGCTTATGTTTATTTGCGACGTTGTAATTCCTGGCTTTACCTAATTTTAATTGCATTTAGTCCATTAACCAAAAGTCTCTCTTTGGAGATATTGTTATTTGTGGAAGATAGATTAACGGTGCACAATTTAGCCGTTTGATCTTCTTTACGATTGTGCTGGGGTCCGGATCCCTAAAGTAACTCAATCTTTGGGTTTTGGATTGAGACCGTCTCATTCGAATTCGTTACTCGAGATTATCTCGGAATTCAAATTCGTCGTTGGAATATGTGCGCTCACCAGTTCTAGTCGTTGCCCCGACAATTCAAACCCGAGCATGTGAAATTGTGATTCCATCTCAAATGGGCCACTTCGGCTTTTGAATCTATTCGGCGCAATCCATGTGTGATGTTCTTATTATTGTGAAAAACGAATTACAGCTAATAGAAATTGTCGTTTAATCACATAAATTGACAAACGGGTTAGTCCTGGATGGTTCACAATAAAGAAACAGCTAATAGAAATTGTCATTTAATCACAAAAATTGACAAACGGGTTAGTCCTGGATGGTTCACAATAAAGAAACAGCTAATAGAAATTGTCGTTTAATCACAAAAATTGACAAACGGGTTAGTCCTGGATGGTTCACAATAAAGAAACAGCTAATAGAAATTGTCGTTTAATCACATAAATTGACAAACGGGTTAGTCCTGGATGGTTATCAGGTGCTTACTGTTCCGATTTTTTCCTTCAATTTCTATTTCAACGAGCTCAACAGATCCAAGGCAGATTAGGGCTACTCGTGATGAACTATATTATTTTTTTATGGTTGGCGGCGAATTGTTGCCAACAGATATATTAATACTAAAAAATGTTTACTGGTAACCAAATGGCCAAGCCAATCACGGACCCCACAATCATAACACAAACAGTTAAAAACTAAACTACAAAGAAAAATCGTGATGAACTATTTGCTTCTGCCTCAGGAATTTCTTTACAGACTTTTTCCGAGGAAGAAACGAGCCGTAGATTGCCCGTGGCTGCCATAGTGAAAGATACATTCTACATGTGCAACAGATGGTCTGTTCAGCAGCGACAGCCGTAGATTGACCGAGTTTTGCAACATATGAGAAAACGTTGGAAGAAAGCCGCAAAAATACATTTGGTGCGTTACACGCACGGCCAAGGTTAGTACCAAGTTTCATCCCCAAATTAGTACGTTTCTTGCACCCATGCCAAATGGGCAATATGGAAGCCACTCACAGGGAGTTCATGTACATTGTGACACGCGGTCCCGACAGACAAATGGAATGTACTTGCAGAGGTATCTAATTAGCTTCTATTCCGTGCGCTCATGTCTTAGCTGTTTGTCATGACCGGAACTGGTGCGAGTATGACTTTGTTGCAAGCCAGTATACTGTGAACTATCTTGAATGTACTTAGGATCATGTGTTCGAACCAATTGGCAATATGCTAGACTGGCCTCCTAATACTGGAGACAAAATCCTTCCGAGTAGGGGTTGGATTAGGATTGAGAGGCGAAAACACATCCGTCATATAATGACGATGGATGAAATGAAAGGTAGACGAAGGGGGCATCAGTCTCGCCGTTCCACTTCCGACAGGCAACGAAGAGGTATGTAACATTCATCAAAAATTATATTTTTTTAATTTATACCAACTTACTAAGTAACACATGCAAATGCAGAGGCAAGAAAAACAGCAGATACGGCAGAAAATGAGCGAATAATGGCAGAGGAAAGTGGATTCGGAGGGTCACGGCGTAGCATAGCTACAAGCCGTTTAGATGCAACTGCTATGTATGCCGAAGCAATGTGAGAGGTAGTTGCCATAGGAGGAGAGGCGGTTGGGGTGCAAAGGGAGCCATCTGTAATTCAACTGAGGAGGTCAACTACTAGACGTACAACAAAGGCATCTACAAACCAAGCAAGGCCATCTACAAGCTAAGCAGCGCCATTTGGAACCCAAGCATGGCCATCTGGTAGGTCATCTTTTGGAAGTGGTTTATTTCGCGGATTTAGTTTTAGACGTGGTAGTAATAGGTGATTCATATGCATGTTGTGAAAATTGTGTATACTCTATTTGCAATTTGTGTGTACTTTATTGTACGAGACTCTGAATTGTATGAACTTTATTTGTAATTTAATTGTGACTCTGAATTCTTTCTCACGCCTTCATTTTCAAAGGAAACAACATGGGACTACTCAAAGAAATTAATACTTAAAGAAACAACATTCCACTACTAAATAAAAAGTAATTCTTATTTAATTAATACTCGAAGAAATTACAACTTAATTCATCCAACTACAATAAAATACTACTTCTTACAACTAAGCTCAAATGCATTCAAATTTTAAACCCTACTAATACTACTGCATGAAATAAAGTCTACAATATTAATTCTTAATAAGTAGTACTACTTCTTACAACAAGCCTTGAAAGTACATGAAACAAAGTCATTATTGGATTTTACCGAATCTGTATCAGTCACAGCAGACGAAGTGGTAGCCTTACCAGTATAAGTACACGAAACAAACTCATTGTCCCATGTTGGAGGCTTTGGATCAACCTTCTTCTTTTTCAAACCAAAGCCGTAGGGGTTTTCTACAAAGTCATCGTCTGAAATTTCATACCGAATAGGCCGTCTCAAAAATTCCTTCATCGTACATACATGACAGTTCCGGGGATCACGGCATACTTCACAGTTGTTCTTTTTTCCCTCATTTTTACCTCGATCACTACTTGATCCTCCTCTCGCTAGGCCACGATTGGACGACCTACCTCGGTTGCTATTGTTCATCCTTTTGGCCCCTTCAAATATCGGCCTTTTCGCCTCAAAAATCGCATTCTCTTTCTCTCTGTCCCTTCCTCCCTTTCTCTTTTGTGAGTTGAGTGAATTGTGTGAAGGAGAGAGAAAAAATGGTTATTTTATAGTTTAATTACTGCAAAAAAAAAAAAATTGGGAAACAGGCCACAAAATGGCCGGCTTCTGGGAAAGAAGAAACCAGCCATTTTGTGGCCGGTTTGGGCATTTCTGGCGACCAGCGAAATCTGGGCATAAATATTAATTTCTAATTAACTTTGGATATTAATAAAAATGTCGGTATTTTTGGGTAGTGATGTTTTAAGAGAATGGAGTAGGTCCGATGCCCATCGGATTTACTTTTAGGTTCAACGAGCATGATGACCGTCCGATCTAATTTAAGATTTGTGCGCACAAAAATTGAAACAGACACGCACGAAGTTTAAAGTGTTCTGCACGAATCTTAAAGCAAATCAACGGTGATTAAATGTATCGAACCAGAGTAGGTCTGATGGGCTTAGGTTTGATGCCCATCAGACCTACTCTCAAGTGATTTTTTAAACATCACATAGCAATTAAAACTTTTATCAAACTGTTGGACATATTTTTTAATAATACGCAGATAATATAAATCATTAAAGTAATATTCTCTGATATCCTATTTCAAATTCAAACTTATACATAAGATGATAGATTAAATCTTCTGCTTTAAGTAAGTTAGACTTTATTTGCTAATGATACGTGGATAATATAGATTATCAAATTAAAGCTTCGTTTTTAAGATTATTATGATTGGCAAAAGAGAAAATTGTAAAGTGATCTTTTTTATTTTTTCATATATAACAAACAATAACTAATATATTCTTGTAATTCATGTGATACTAAGAAAATAAAAATAAGCAATCGTGCAAAATTCTTCTTACTCGATCTTTCTCACATGTAAATCTTTCTCGGTCTTTCTCTTTCTGCATATGCAAAATTTCTCAATATTCAGCACATCACTTAAAATTAATTTCAATAAAAAACATACATTAAATACAACTAACTAATATTTTTTCTTTGAATAATTAATATGTACATGCAAAAATGTTGTAAGGAATTCATATTAAATTTACTAAAGACCTACATTAAAATGCAGTTAACAATAATATTTTATGGGGGTCATTTAACTTTAATTACCTTAAAGGCAATGTCTTCTGTGTGAATCTTTTTTAGATATTAAATAATTGAATGACTTGATCTCAATCTTTGTTAAAAAAATAAAAATAAAAAAATTTCATTAATAATGCGTTGAATATATTTTTAATTGGATGACAATCCTAATAATTCCCAATTTTCGTGGAAGTGGGATGCACATATAGGGGTGAAAATTGAGCAAATACGGAGCAGATAGTGGTAAAATCATATCCATATTCTTTTTTAATTTTTTGGATACGGTTATGGATCAGATATCAGCCAAATACAGATACGGATCATATTTATTAAAATAATATTAAAAAATACTAAAATTCATAATATTATCTAATTTTAATGGTGAATAATAATATTTTTTCATAATATATATTAAAATATATGATATATATCTACTATTCGGATACGGATAATTGAAACATAAAATCATATCAGTATCCATATTTACACGAATATTTGAATATCGAATATCCACGTGTAATTTTAAAGGGAATCTGGAATCTGGAATTTATAATATAAAACATATCGGATTACACATAATTTTTACGGATAAGTGTGACAGTAAGATATACTTAAAAATATTCTAAAGGGAATCTGGAATCGAATAAAATCAATCCGAAAGATATTTATTATAATAATAAAAAATTCTGACCAGGAGACTTCTTTCCTTTAAGGAATAAAAGGAGCTGAGCAGGCAGAGCTAGTTCTTATTCTTCCACGTAAGAATTCCACAAATCCAAGAATTATGCTAAAAAAAATGTTTCAGGCCTTCAACCAACTAACTCTAACGGATCAGATCATGGAAAACTTAGCTCAAAAGTATTGCCACGTATTACATATTCTCTTACAATTGAAAAAAGTACATGTTTATAATTACTATTTAATCATGTGTGCATGGGCCCACAGATTCTATTATTTCCCCTTTATATATTAATTAATGCCTCCATTTTACCTTTATTAAAAAAAAAATTAATAACAAAAAATTAAAACTTATTTGTCAAAATAAAACCGTCAGATGTGATCTATAATATTTTCTCTACACATAATTTTTTTTTATCACTTTTCGATTTTATTTTTATATGAATCAATAAGTTGAAAAATCAACTTTCAGAATTTATCCAAATCAGTGTATTTTTTTCAAGCTCTTGATACTTATTAAAACAAAGTTGAAATGTCACAATCTTTTATATGTGCATAAAGAAAATGATATATCAAATATTGTGGTTTTATTTTAATATTTGTTTTAAATTTTAAACGTTTAAAAAATAAAAGCATGATACAGACACAAAAAATGAAGACATCTGAACCCTTAGGGCCTGTTTGGCGGACACATGAGCAGGGGAATGGGCATTGGGACAGAAAAATTTTGAACTGATTTTTACTGTTCACGTGGGGAAAAAAAATTCAGTCTGAATATTTTTTTTTTTTCCCATGTGAACAGTAAAAATGAGAGTGTAGCCGAACAAGCCCTTGTTAATTAATGGGGTATCATCGCATTATATGATCAGACTAAGGAAATGGCGTGCAGATTTTTAACACATGTAATTATTAATTTCGCTAAAATAATTTTACGTGTTCAACCAGCATAAAGCAAGCTGGAGATTCTTTTTCAAGAATCCTCTAGTAATTAACATGCATGTTCCAAATTCTTTACATAAGAAGATAAATCTGACTTTTACGATATTTTGTTTAAAATTCGGGATAAGTAGAAAATAAAACAATAATCTAGAACCATCATACATCTCACGGTGAAAAAAAGAAGAAAACATATATTATGCTAGACTATTGATTAAGAGCATTTCATCTTTAATATCTTTAATAATTATTTCTTAATTAATTTCATATCATCTCCTACAATTAATTTTAATTTCAACTGTGTTATTAATTTTACAATCTCAACCCTAAAATTTCAATTGAAAACCTTTGTTAACAATTAAGTTGATACTTTTAGACGGGTTATTAACTAATTAGCAAAATTAATAACTTAACTATTGCTTCTTCTCCTTACAATTAAAACTCTAATTGTCTCATTAATATGATTTTGAAATTAATTGCATGGATCTTTTTTCTAAGATATATATTCCTATAACACTAATTGGACTACAGAGTTTAACCTCATGATTAAAAAACAAATTATAGATGTAGACAATTACTTATCTCCTAGTCTCTAGATTTTAAAAAATAAATTTTAAAAGTAAATTTTTAATATATAAATAATTTAGCAATTCCCCCTCAATAAATTCTAATTTTTACTAGTGTCTATTAATGTCGTAATTTTAATTTTACATCATGTAATTTTTAATTGTGAACATGTAAGCAAATTTGATATTTTTAAAAATATTATTATTTTTTAGCGAACTTACTGACTTATAGCAGTTATTATTCCTACAATTAAAATTAAAATTCTATGAATTACTACTTTCCATCAACATTTTCAATTACTTTTCAAGTGGGTTGAAGATGCTCTAATATAATCTTGAAATTACTTGGGGGACCTTTAATTTTCTCTAAAAATATTTCTAGAACAATAATTAGGCTATAGAGTTTAATTAACCACATAATTAATGATATAACGAAATCATAGATGTAGACAATCAAATCAACTTAATTACTTCTCTCCGAGTCTCTAGATTTCCAATTACTTGCAACTTTACAAAACCAATGATTCTGTCCCGTGGGTCCCACCTTACCTTTTCTTCTCCTATATAAATTATGCTCCTCCATAGTCCATACTATCTAGTCAATTGCCAACAATTAAACACCAAAGAAATAATAACAACAACCAAGCAAATCCTTTGCTCTCTTCTAGTGAGACTTGCCTCAACAATTAATCATGGAAAAACCCTCCCTCTTCTCCTCAAAAAATGGAAACAATAATAAACCAATCCAAGCAAAGAACATCTCAATTTTAGTGCTGGTTATATCAATACCCATCCTCTATGTATCTTTTCTCCACATCCCTCCTTCCACACTCTTCAAAGACACCACCTTTTGGTTTCTCATGTCAAATTCAATTATTATATTTATCGCCGTTGACATGGGTACTCCCTTCGCACCTTCGCTGCCTGAAACATGCGAAAATAAATTATACGAGGATTTTATTGTAACATACAGCAAGCCGCGAAGCATGTACATCATGGAGGAGCCACCAAAGACTGTTGACAAATCTCTAGTTGTGAAAGAGAAACTAATAGATAATTATAGTACAAGTTCCATGAATGAAAATGGAGCAAACGATGCATATCGTACTGCAGAGGTCGACAAGGCGCTAGCATTAGTGAAAAATAACAATGGGAAGAAGGTTTTGAAAGCCAAGTCACTTGATCCAAAGGTGCATAATGAAAGAAGTATTGTCGCAACTGAGAAGACCCTCCATCGGTCGGTAACTCAGGAGAAAAGGAGCCGATGCAACAAGAGCGAAAGCCATGATTACGAGAAGCTTTCCGACGAGGAGCTTAACAGGAGAGTAGAAGAGTTTATTAGGAGGTATTATAGGGAGATGAAGCTTCAGTTGAACAATGAATCAGTCTAAATTTAATTAGTTGGTGATCATCGTTATAGTGTTATTAATTAATTTCCAATTAGTATATATCTAATTAGTAGTAGCATGGCCCCGTTTTTTCCTTTTCTTTTTTGGAGAAGGAGAACCCTCTTTGAGAGATTAATTAATGTAAATAATCGAGACTGTTGTTGGGGTCTTCCCTTGATTAATTAATGCTTCTACAATGAATGCTACGCTTTTATTTGGGAATTGGATTGTGTCATATGAGTTTTGGACAAATTTCACATAAAGTCGGACTTACACCATCTAATCTGCGTTTAGATTCGTGCAAATGATTTAGAATTTAAACTGTCACACAAATTTTGATGCGAATAAGATGATTTTGACTTGCGACGACTTTGTCCAAGCCCTTTGAACAATAACCCCCACCCTATCTGAATAATTAAATAAATCAAAATTCTATCTATCTGAATAATTAAATAAATCAAAATTCTATCATAAACATACTACATGTATAAATATATAACAAATAAGAACCAGCTTTTGATCTGACAGTAAAATTAAGTACATGTCATATCAGGGTCATAGGTTCAAAATCCGAATGGAGAAAATCTTTTGTTGTAATAACAAATTTTTTAAAAAGATATTGGATTACTTGATATCTAATCCTCTAATTAAAAAATAATAATAATATATATATATATATATAACAAGGGTCGAGTTTTAAACATTTTTGCCATGTTACATCACATATGTTCTCAACCGTCCGATCATGCTTCTTTTTTTATTTATCTTGATCGGATAGCTTTTATGTTTTTACATGATTATCTTATTTAAAGAAAAACTGTTTGATGTATCTCAGATGCAACAAAAACTTAAATTAATACGATTCTTTCTGTGTTTCTATATATAAGTTCCTTTTTATCGTATTATTTTTATTATACATAATATTATCTTTTAATATATATAGAGAGAATAGCTAATATCAAAACATTTGCTCCTGGACCAAGAAACAAACGCTTCAGTTTTTACATTTTAAAGTCCAAACAACCGATCCAAACCATTCAACATTCAATCTATATTAAAATGTGCTTGGAGACCAAATTTTACATTTTTTTAAATTTTTTTACTATTTATTAAGTCAATTTTAAAATCGTTGTTTTCAATGATCCAGAAATAATTCACTGTTTATTAAAATTAGCGATTTTAAAACTGACTTAATAAATAATAAAAAGTTCCAAAAAATATAAAATTTGGTCTCCAAGCACATTTTAATATATAGATCACATCTAATGGTTTGGATCGACCATTTGAATTTTGAAAATCGGAAAACTAATTGGTTGCACCACGGCTCCGGAACAAACGTTTTGATATTAGTCACTCACTATATATATAATGAGTGGCTAATATCAAAATGTTTGTTCCTAGGCCGTGGAACAAATGCTTCGATTTTTACATTTTCAAAGTCCAAACAGTTGATCCAAACCGTTCAACATTCAATCTATATTAAAATGTGTTTGGAGATCAAAATTTACATTTTTTTGGATCTTTTTACTATTTATTAAGTCCGTTTTAAAATTGTTGTTTTCAATAATTCAGAAAATTTTCACTGTTTATTAAAATCAACGATTTTAAATCTGACTTAATATATAGTAAAAAATTTCCAAAAATGTAAAATTTGGTCTCCAAGCACATTTTAATATAAATATCACATCTAACTATTTGGATCGACCGTTTGGACTTTGGAAATTGAAAAACCAATTGGTTGTACCATTGCTCCGGAAGAAACGTTCATAATTTGCTGAGTATTATTTATTTATGTCTTATTTATGGAAAAATGTTTCTATAAAATAATAGTTGAATTTTCTGCCATTTGAATAAATATGAAGAAATTTTTTGAGACAAACACAGAGAAAGTATATTGATGTTTTATGAGGTGGCTCATATTAGCAAGTTAATCGTGTGAAATATTTTGAAATTTTCATAGGGCGGCCATAAACATAATGTTAGACCAATATCTATCTTATTTTTTTTTTTTTCAAAACAATATACACTCTAGGCTGATAAAAAAACTCAAGACTTGATATAATTGGTATAATTGGATGCTTAAATAAATATATAGGTGCTCCTTTTATCACCACACATTTTAATAAATGATCCATATAAAAGGAGTAAACTCTTAGGGCCTATTCGGTTGCAACTGTGGAAAAAAAAAAATTCACTTAGAGTGAATTTTTTTTCCCACGCGCACAGTGTTTCGGCCATTCAAATTAGATCCGAACCCAAACCCATTACCGTTCTCGTTTGGCAGCCGAATAGGCTCTTAGTTTCGCTCAAGACTATGTATCCATCCTTTATTGTCACGTGTGGTGATAAAAAGAGCGCCTATTTCTATGGAAGCGTATCCTCAGTATTACCACATCGTTGTAGAACATGTATCCTCTGCATTAACTCAAAAGGAAATCTTTTGAGTTAATACATCTCGGCCGTCTGATATTAAACGGAGTCAATCTGGCTATTTAATTTTAAGAGAGGGCTCTTTAATATTAGTGCAGATCTAATTTGCACAGATCTTAAAGTAGATCGGATGATCCAGATACATTAACTCAAAAGATTCCTTTTTGAGTTAATGCAGAGGATACGAATTCCATCGTTGTATGCAATTTCAATCGAATTATATTTTTTTTTGGGTCAATAAAAAATTAAAAAATTAATGCAGATTAAAACGGACGGTGTAAATTTCTCATTCTAGTACTCTACTATGAATTAATATTTTAATTTTAAAATCTAATAGCCGATCTGAACCATTTAATATGATCTCCATTTTTTTAAAATGTATTGTAGTTCAAATTTTACACTTTTAGATTTTTTTTACTATTTTTTTAAATAGGTAGACAATCACTTGATCTAAAGATTCTAAATCATTCAAAAATAATATTTTTATATCTATTTAAAATAATAGTAAAAAAAATTCAAAACTACAAAATTTAGTTTGCAAGTACATTATCATGTGGAGATCACGTTGAACGGTTCAAATTCACAGTACAGATCAATCCGCATTATGCATAGTATAAATTCACTCTACTTTGTAATATATTTATATTTGACAATTATGTAATTTCAATTAAAATATAAATATCTATGCTTATAATTGCAGAAAATCAATTTTGTAACATAAATAGGCAACCGGCTGATGAGGTAATTCCCCCATCAATTCATGATTTTATAAATCAACTGTCATTTTTGTTTTATGCTAGCTACCTCTCATTATAAAAAGTTTTCAAATTTTATTTTGAAATATTGTGCCTTTGCAAAAAAAAAAAAAAAAATTAGATTGCTTTTCTTCTTAATTTAAAGGCATAATATTTGTCTTGCGTTAAATACATATTTTACTATAATATTCCCTTTCTTTAGTAAATATAAATACTAATATTACCATTTTTGTCAAAAATTAGCATCAAATCAACGTTTTAGATTTCATATATGGAAAATCTAGGGCTATATATAATAGTGAGGAACACAACAACAAAAAATTAAAAGGGAAACACCATAACAATAAATACTCACTAAATATAATTCTCAAGGTTTTAGAAATAACAAGGTTGGTAGCTTGTTGTTAATTTATTTCAATATTTTTCCACAACTTCTTTCTTTTTTACTAAAATAGCTTGTTGGATGATAGTTAGAATAGCTAGAATAGCGAAATTTTAGAATAGTAAATGAGAATAGAGAAAAAATAGTGATTTTCATATTAGTGTGAAAATAGTGCTATTCGGATTAGTAAAAATGTTGTTTGGATTGTATATGTGGAATAGTGAATAGCTGTAACCAATAAAAAATAGTGTTAATAAGGTGTTAATTAAGATGAAAGATAAGCAAGTGAGATCTCAAATGAATTGTCACGACGTGAAAATAGCGGAAAGTGATATCAAATTTGTCATTTCGGGATTGTGTTGGCGGAAATCTAAAAATGAAATATTTTTTTCTCTCATTTCACATTTCCGAATAGTAGCTATTCCAACATTTACAAGGAATAGAGAATAGCAGCTATTCTAGCTATTCTGAATAGCAAAAATATTGTTTGGATGCACATTGCTATTCCGAATAGCTTCTATTCTAAAATAGCCTCTATTCTTGCTATTCTTGTGTCATCCAAACATAGCCTTAAGTTTTTATTCCTGTAATATTTGTATTTTGCTTAATGAATTTGTTGATCATCGATGGTCAACTGAACTTAAAAAATAACTATCATTTTGCATATTATACTATTCATAACAACTAGAATAGCAAATTTATTAAATAAAAAGTAGCTTCAAGTCACATCAAAGAGCCATTATATTTATTGACAGATTATTTGAAAAATTGACCTTGCTATCTCAAAATTAATATCTACGGCTTGCATGTTAGCCTCGCATTGAAGGAAGTGTGATGTGATAACATTACAATTTACAAGTTATATGGACCTCACAATGTTAATCTTTCAGCATAATAAATGTAAAAAAAAAAAATACTTAGATCAACAATTTAATCTTTATTCATCAGTTTATACTTCTTTGTGGAGCATCTGATTAAGATCACTTGAATAAAAAACAACACTTCAAATCTCCTCTTGAATTTGCTCTAAGAGGTATACAAAGGTGATATTAGTCTGATTTTGTCTATAAATATGTATAAGTTATTTCATTGTAGTCGGGTTGTAACATTCAATCCAAAACAAACTATCATAACTTAAAATCTATTGAACTCGTTTTTTTTTAAGGTGATCGAATTATGCAAATTTTGGAAATTTTGTTGAACACGTTCACTTAATCCTCTACATTCAAACCAACATATATTTGGTCTAGAGTCACAACTTTGACACAAAAGGATTCTATAATGTTAATTAACCAAATGTGTCTGTCCAAGTCTGCATCCTTATTTATAATCTCAACCCAATGAAACTTGTCTCCACTTATCTCCATCATAAAAAAATATATTGAATCCCGTTCGAATGAAGCACTAGTGAAAAACTGTGGACAACAAATGAAATTCGAAGAGTTATAATAAATCTTGATTCAGATAACACATTTCTTTCCAGCAATAATAGATGAGCTCTAATGGTTAGAGTAGAAAAAAAATTGAGAACGATGTTGGTGGTGCTTAGAAGAGACACACATCATGATAATTAATGTGAATTTAAATAAAGAGGTTGGAGACACAATAAATGTATCTTATGTAACATTTACATTGATACTTTTAAAGAATATTAAATTTTGAATGATTATAATGTTTTTTTATTTGAAGTATCCTAAGGATAGAAAAATAAATGTATCTTTTGGTCCTCAAATTTTGAAATGTATTTGGAGATGTCAATGTTTAAGATATCAATAAGAAAATTAAAACTTTTATCGAACGGTTGGACTTGTATGTAGATAATATAGATTATCCAATTAATATTTAATATTCTCTGATATCTTATTTCAAAATTTAAAGTTGTGCATAATATCATAAATAAATGTATTATTAAATTTTATGTTATAAGATAAGTTAGACTTTATTTGCTAATAATATGTGGATACTATAAATCATGTTTATAATGTTGAGATTTCAAATTTGAGCTTTTTTTAAAGTTTATTACGATTGTCAAAATAAAGACTTGTCAAGTGATTTCTCTGTTTTTTTTTTTTTTTACATATATAGCAAACGCTAATTAGTATCACTCATGTAATTAATGTGATACTACAAAATAACAATGAGCAATCATGCAAAACTCTTCTCTATACTTGATCTCTCTTTTTCTTTCTATACATGTAAAATTTCTCCATCTTTTTCTCACTCAACACATACAAAACGTCTCCTAAAAATTAATTTCAATAAGAACCTACATTAAAATACAAATAATATTTTTCTTATAATAATCCATCTGTCCATACAAAAATGTGGTAATTAAATTTACTAATGATCTATATTGAAATGCAGTCAACAATATTTTTACTTATAATGATAATTTTATTTAATTGTACATATAATTTAGTGTTAAATAATAATATCGTAAGAACTCGCCAATAAATTTATTATATCTCTACTATAACTCTACAGTAAAATTTAATTTCATTGCCATCTAGTCTTCTCATAAAAAAATTTCACGACAAATCTTGTATAATATGTACTCTTATTATGACATTTTATAATTTACAAATCTAGTTATATTCGACTTCAAGCAAATTTAACACAGATATTCGACTTTAAGCAACATAAAGAGCCACTGTTGGAATGTTATACATACATATGTGATATCCATTAATTGTCCTAGAAGGGAAAGAAGCACAAATTGCATGAAATTAATTTATTTTTATCATGTGCTTATAAATAGACAGAGACTCAAATTTTAAAATTCAAATTTCCATTAAACGTTCAATTTTTGTATTGATCATTGTAACCAATAGTCATCCTTTATAGTCTTGATGAAGTTCTTTTTAAAATATGAAGTTTTTAAATTGAAGAATTTGAAACTTGTTTTTAAACATAAAAGTTTTAATATATAGTTTACTTTAATAAAATCAAACATTTTAATTTTTAGAGTAACTTTTAATAAGAGCTATGCTTCTTTTATCTCTCCTTCTCTCGCCATACATGTACCCTCCACCACTGACAATAAACAATGGATGCACTAATAAAAGCTCTCAATTTTTTGTTCTTGGGCCAAGACTGACCGGCGATTCAAGATCCATCATCTGCAATTCAACATTCTTATTTTCTCCTTTCTTAGCCCAATCCTTACTCGCTTGATTGTGCCAGAACAGTATCTACTGGCCCATTATGGCCCAGAAACAGGGCTCCAGCCCACCAATCTTTTATCGAGCAGTTTCGGGCTGTGATCGGAGATCTACATCGGTCTCTCTTTACCATTCTTCTCTCGCTACCTGTTCAGCCCACCATCACTACACCCTTAGCGCCTCCAGTCTGCGCCATAGTTCCGCCTCCTCCAGTCCCTGCTGCATAAATGTTAACTTCGACCTCGCGAGGAATTTGCGATAAACGATCAGCACAAACAACATCGCAAAATTGTACTCAGGAGTTATCTAACTTGTCTAACACCAAGATAAACATCACTCGAGGCTGTTCGACTTGCTCAACCCAAAGTAAAAACTTCTTTTACTTAAAACAATAAACCCGAAAGCATTAAATAGACGCATTTCAGCTTCGGAGGCTAATGATAGGGCCATGTTCCAAAGACCCTCACAGATCTCTCACAGACCATGAATACCGAGATTCGGACCCCTCTCAAGGGCCAACCCGAGATCAATATGAAAAGCTCGGGATCCGTTAGCGATTAAGCCCAGTAAGGCCCCATGAGGCCTTGTTCAACGCGAGTCTAGCCCAGACTCAACTTACGGTCACCACCCTCGCATCAATACAGAGCGGGTGCGATTTACTGACCGCCAAACTATGCGGACGTCACCGCCTTTATCCGAGCGTAACCGCTCCTATGCGATCTCCCCTAACCGCTCTGACAATGGATAATGATAGTTAGGGGACGACCTATTTAAGACAAAATGTCACATTAAATAAGGGTCTAATTTTTGCTTATCGAAACGAGATATCATACAAACTAGTGTCCAAATATCTCATAACTATTCCCACTTTGGGAACCGACTTCACTAACCTCGGCCTGCCATCCCGAAGCAGGATGAGCCCAACCCAATCACTTTTCTCACATACGGCCTACTCTCCTAGAGATAGGACGTATCAGGGGTAACACAAAGGTGACAAATATTTTGACACTGATTGCAGGAAAAAGTGAGACTCACAAGGATATTTTGACAAAGATTTTAGAAAAAAAATATTTTGTTTGATGATTTCATAAAGAAAAATATTTTATAAAATTTCCGACTTTATTATGTTAATTCACTAGAAGGAAAATGACACACGGAAATATTTATACATTCGTTGAAAACATTGCATTCCTAATTGTATTTAGAAATTTATATTTATACGCTACAGACTATTGCAAAAATTGTATTCCTAATTGGAAAATTTTAACTCCAAAATTGGAATTTCATAAAAGAAAGAAGAGCACCGACATTTTTATTAATATCCAAAGTTTAATACAAATTATTATTTATACCCAGAATTGGACCCAATATCGAAAAATGCCCAAACCGGCCAGAAAATGGCCGGTTTACTTCCCCCGTAAGCCGGTCATTTTCTGACCGGCTTACTCCCCCCTAAACCGGCCAGAAAATGACCGGTTTAGTCGTTTTTTTTTAATTTTTTTTTTATTTAAGAGACATTATGAAGAGAAAAAATAATGAAATCTAACACTGAAAATTTGAATTTTTTTGTTTAAATTATTTGTTAGATTACTTCTTTTGATATATAATTAGTATATTTATACTAAAATACGCTAAATTACTTGAAATTATGTTGAATTACACTATATTAAGTTAAATTACACTAAATTACATTACATTACGCTAAAATACGGTTAATTACACTAAATTACATATGAATAGGGACGATATCTTCACTGAAAATGCGAAAAACGACGGCGAAACTTCAAACGGTCATAAAACGGCGCTCGAGTGTCCGATTTCAGCAAATGACCACTTTTCGGAAAGCTTGCGAAAATACGCATGCGTCCGTGCCAGCAATGCTGGATTCCAAAATTCAGTCAAAAAACTAAGGGAAGAGCCTCAAAACTTGAGTTGAAGTTTCCGATTAAGATTTTCATTTCTATTATTCAATCCAAGTAGCTCAGTAAATTAGTTACACAATGAACTTGTAGAATACCAGTTTTTACTATTTTCGGAATTTTTTTACTATTTTTTATGATTCATGAAAGATGGCACAAAATCGGTCTATTTTAGCATAATTTACCGTATTTCAGCATAATTAGCGAAGTTATTGTAATTTAGCGTAATTTAGTGTAATTCAACATAATTTATTGCAATATAGTGTAATTCAACATAATTTCAAGTAATCTAGTGTATTTTAGTATAAATATGCTAATTATAAATCAAAGAAGTAATCTAACAAATAATTTAAACACAAAATTCAAATTTTCAGTGTTAGATTTCATTATTTTTCTCTTCATAGTGTCTACGGAAAAAAAAAACGACTAAACCGGCCATTTTCTGGCCGGTTTAGGGGGCAGTGAGCCGGCTAGAAAATGACCGGCTTACGGGGGGAGTAAACCGGCCATTTTCTGGCCGGTTTGGGCATTTTTCGATATTGGGTCCAATTCTGGATATAAATAATAATTTGTATTAAACTTTGGATATTAATAAAATTGTCGGAGAAGAGCAGCTGTGTTCTCTTCCGAGTGCATTAGATGTTTTTTTTTTTTTTGTGAAGGTTATTGGCTTTAAATGCTTACTAACAATTCAATTCATAAAAAACATATTACAATCGGTCAAATGACTGTAATTTCTAAATTAGTCTTTTATTCTTATGAAAATCTTTAAACTACTCTAATATTCTAATCTATTTTAATTACTCTAATACCTCAATCCTCATCTCGCTTTACGACCGGATCCGCTTCTTCAACCATCGCCGTGCTTTGACAACAATTGGATATACGTACCGTCCGCTCCAATCGAGATGTTAATCATTCAAACGCCATCTCGTTTCACGACCGGATCCGCTTCTTCGACCGTCGCCGCGTTCTGACAACGACCGGATCTACTCATCGTCGTGCTTCAATCGAGATGTTGATCAATCTAACGCCATCTCGCTCCACGACCGGATCTACTTCTTCAACCGTCACCGTGCTCCGACAATGGTCGGGTCTACTCACTGTCGCACACTAATCGAGATGGAAACTCTACGCTACGAGTTCCGATGATACCGCACTTTCGGCTCCGATCGGCTCCACTCAGCCCCGGTTCCTTCCCTCTCCCTCATTCTCCTCTCCACTTGAGAAGACAGAACCGAGAGAAATGGGAGGTGATGTATCGAAAATAAAGACTACAAGAAATAGAACAAGTGAGGTTGAATGGAGAAGATGTTTCCTTTCAAGTGTATTGTATTTAAACATAATTTATTAGTTTAAAGCAAAAGCTTTTTTTTTAATAACTTCAGAATCAATATAAAAAAGAAAAAATATCACAAATTGAATGCTCCAAATAGTGAATTCATATCCAATGCAAAATCTGAATGAGTACAATTAGATCTAAGTCGTCAGTTTTAATCTGACACGAATCTCAAACGGAACCCTATATCTAAATAGGCATCCAATTTCATTCGCTCGGTTGAAAATTAATGAAAACTAATTGTACTCAGTCATGTAGCTGGAACTGGGAGGACACATATTCCAAAATAGCATTATAGCAGCATTCCATTTCTTTCGGAAATAAATATGCTGTTATGCCAAAGGAATAACAGAATCTGTTATTCTTTATGATCAAATTACGAACAAAAAAGTTTTTCATACGCAAATCTTGACGAAGATTAACGGTTGAAATTGAAATAACAGGTTCCGGTTACAGCAGATTTGTTTCCATTTCTTTCTAACGTGATACCACCTTTCCCAAAAAAATTCACCCCTTTCTAATAAAAGAACTCGTCTCTCACACTAACTAAAAAAGTTCACCCTTTCCAAGAAGTACTTGGTCGGCAGTATTTAGACGGAGAAGGATTCAAGGAAGAGTTGTGGTTGACCAAGTCAATTTATTATTTCAAACAAATTTTTAGGGGAAATTTGAGTTATTTTTAATAGACTTGTATAATTTGTTTATCTATTAATGAAGAGATGGGCAGTGCTATTTTTTTTTTCTTTTCAAACAATTATTCTAGTTATAGTAAAAACTTGATAAAAGATTTTATTCAATATATCAAAGGAAACTAATGATATTTTTATTTTAAGAGCTAAATGCACAACTCAAATTCAATTTATCCTATTTTGAACATTCATCTTTATTATAATAAATTTATGCTCTGATCATAACATCCTAAATTCAATTTACCCTTCCTTCCACTCTAAAAATAGAAGAATAAACAAAATAAATAGAATGTAAACCCTTAAAAATTCAACTAATTCACAAGGATTTTAATGGAGAAGCCGAACAGGGATTGGTGCGACCTTCCACCGGAGATTCTCCACCTCATCTGCAAGAAGCTTCCGGACATCTATGATTTTGTCGTCTTTCATGCCATTTGCAAGGCTTGGCGTGCGTGCGAATGCAACCCTCCTCTCCAACTCCCTTGGATCCTAGAGTATCGAATATACCCCGATGACCCGGCCTTACGCTTCTACTCTCTATCCTCAGGTAAAATCCTTACCATCACTTGCATCAGATCACGCAAGAAGTGTTTCATAGGACCATCATACCACTACCTAGTCGCCTACCGTCATACCAAAGTCGGGTTCTTGTGGTCTCTTTTGAACCCTCTAACGAGTGATGAGATTCATCTGCCTCAATTGGAGGAAAATAAATTGTATTGGGTCGAATGGATTGGACCCGATCCCACTGGAAGTGGCAAGCATATTGCAGTTTTTTCTATGTGCTCTATGTATGGTGCTCCGCATCCGTACAGCGACACGATGATTTTGTGTCGACTTGAGGATCAAGAAACTTCCCAGTTTAGATTACAAGGAATGAATGGTAATGGCAGTTTGTGCTATAATGGAGGGTTTTTCTTTGTCGATAGATTAACGGGGGTAACAAAGGTGACAGATATCACAACACAAAAGTTGGTCTATGAGTTGCCACCGATTGATCCCGATCACAATAATTGGAAGTTTTGGTTGGTTGAGTCGGGGGGAGAGGTCCTTCTGTTACACAAGATGTGCGGTCTTGATCAATTACACTTCGATATATATCGGCTCGATCCTGGAAGTGGCAAAGGAAGTGCTTCTTGGGTTGAAGTTTCCGGTATCGGTGAGCAAGTGCTGTTCGTGGACGAGCATCGAGGATCCTCCTTCTGTGCTGGAGATTATAAAGGACTTGGAGAGAATTGCATTTACTACTTGGAAGATGATTTGCTCTACAAATATGACATAAAAGATGGTATAACAGAGAGTCTGTATTGCCCTTTTGTTGGCAGAGATAAAACTTGGTTTACTCCTTGTTCCTACTACTGAACTCTTATCTAGCTAGCAATTAAGTAACATTTGCAATGGCAATTTTACAATTGCATTTTGATTATCATGCTTTCCTCTGATAATTAATGAGATTAATTGTAAAACATAAGCAAGAATTAATTGGATTCGCTCATTACTATATATGCATGATATTCTTCCTTCTTAATTATTAGCCTTTTTGAATGTTAATATCTTGTCAAAGATGTTTTTCTTATTTAATATCGTCATGATTAGCTGCACCAATAGTAAAGGGTTGGGTCCATTATGGTTCATTTTGGGTACAAAAGTAAAGCGTGGGTCCATTTTGAGTGGTTTTTGCTGGTACATCGCACACCAGTGATTGTCTGATATAGCTATTCGGGTCTCTATGATCATGTCGACTAATTTTTTTAACCTTTCATTAAATAATGAAATAACATGTTTCATGTGTTATACAGTGTTAGGTTTTTAGCACTGTGAGGGACACAAATGTATTGTTTCATACTTTCATTTTTATTTTGATATTCATTTATAGACCTCTAAAATACACAGGAGTCAACATATATAATCATTTTTTTTTTGTAAATTTGAAATTCCGTCCACTTAAATTGGAACTCTTTAATTTTTTAACTTAAGACGCGTCTCCCTACTCGGATCTCCGGTTTAGATTTCATTTTAAATAAATGGCAGATTTTGGCACAAATAGGTTATATATGAAATGAGAACGGAGTAGGTCCGATGTCCATCGGACCTACTTTTAGGTCCAACGAGCATGATGACCGTCCGATCTAATTTAAGATATGTGCGCACGAAATTGAAACAGATTGCACGAAGTTTAAAGCGTTCCGCACGAATCTTAAAGAAAATCGACGGTGACTAAACCCATCGAACCAGAGTAGGTCCTATGCCCATCGGACCTACTCTCAAGTGATATGAAATAGAGCCACTTGTAAAAAAAACTCAATAGAGTAACATAGGTCTCAGCTGGACAAATGCTAATGATCATTATTTTTTTTTCCCATTATTCCATTGCTAGAATAATCAACAAATCTTTTCGCCCCTTTCCTCCGTGCTATAATTGGTAGAAGTTTGGTGCCTTACAAACATGTTTAATGTCTGGTTAGAGCTGAAAAATAGCAGAACATAATTATTTTTTGAAGAACGGAGTAGGTTCCTTGGGCACAAATTTTTTTTGGAGAATATAATTTTTTGGGTCCGATGAGCTCCCGAACTATCTGATCCGCTTTAAGATCTGTGTGTACAAAAATTAATGCAAGTGTGTACAAATATTAAAAAAGAGTGCACGGATCTTAAAGAGGATCGGACAATCTTGAAGCCCATCAAATCTAAAATAAATCTGATGGACATTGGATCTACTCCGGAGTGTTTTTTTTTTTTGTACAAATTCAATAGTTGATATATGAACTCTTTTATTGGTCCCTGAACGTACTCGAGTGTCTTTTAGCGGAAGTGGTGTCAAATTTGTTATTTCGGGACTGTATTGGCGGAAATTCGAAAAGGAAACACTTTTTTTTTTCTCTTCCATCATTTACAAGGAATAGAGAATAACAGCTATTCTAGCTTTGAAAATGTTGTTTGAATGCACATTGCTATTCCGAATAGCTCATATTCTAAAATAGCCTCTATTTTTGTGTCATCCAAACATAGCCCGCTAAACGTAGTCGGGTTTCATTTTGCATATTTCAAATTCTGCTTTTCAAATGTAATGATAAGGATTGTACTTGTTTTTCTTGTTTAATTTTTATTTTGAATTAAAGACCGTTGATTTCTCAATTTCTGCAGATGACAATCGGGTATCAACTCTAAACGTGTCGTTTTGTCATTCTAAATGCGTCGTTCATATATTCTTGACATTTCACATGAACTAAATTTCAAACAGTACTTGTAATTGTCCTTTACCGTTGTACAGTCAGTGACCGTTATGTATTAAATAATAATTGACTTCATATATATTTCTTTTAATCAGTACTTTTTTTCTATACATACCGTCAAAAAGTAAGATTGTTATGGTTTATCTAAAAATATATTGTAAATATGGATGATATACATTTACAAGTAAAAACGATATATATAATTTTGTTGGTAGGATTTTGACTTTGTTTATGGATTAAATTAATTGTGCTAATTTATACGAGTGAAGTTTCATTAAATATGGTTAGAATCTCATTTCATAGCTCAAAATATGTCAAGGTTCCAGTAACGTTTTTTCATAAGGTTGAAGAAAGCATAGAATTTGGAGAGAACTTTATAAACATTATTATTATTTTGTATATGTACAAAATTTTATTAACGCTATCTTATACATACATATTAGATATAATGCAGAGCAAATAAATTAATTAGTCCACTGCATTCACTATGTACAAAGGCTAGTAGCTCTACTTCATGAAGATCTGACAACAATTGAGTTGAATATATTAGGCGAATTTATATATGTACTACAATTGTTAACATATATAAGCCTTTGTCACATGTCTAAATATCACAATAATGAGTCCGGCTAGTATGACATCAGTGTCATATGACACCAACTACAAAATTGATTCGATAGACTTCAAACGACTAATCCAAACCGTTCAAACCGATTTACTTAATGAATGATGCGTTTACATATTTTCTAGTTCTTTTAGTACCAAATCAAGCGGTCAAAAATGTTAAAAAATGAATGCATTAAAATTAACTTAAAAACTCACACATTTGACCGCTTGACTTGATACTACATAAATTCAAAAAATTATAAATTTTATATGTAAACGCACAACTAATGAAATAGATCGGTTTGAACGGTTTGGATTCACCGTTTGAAGTCGTCGATAGGTTTTGGAGTTGGTGTTATATAGATTGAAATGACACTAATGTCATACTAGTCAGACTCCACAGTAATTCTCATTTAAGAAAGCTCAAATTTTATCATAGCTAAATGTTACTAAATTTATGTTAAATAATGTGTTCATTAAAGAACTAATATGTGTTTATTGTTGTCAAAAGATGTTATTATCCATATTTTTCTTTTTAGTTAATAAATCCATTTACCTACAATTTACAAGTGATTAAGCATAAAAATATTGTAAATTTTTCAATATCTGAGAATCTAATAATATTATTATATCACATCAATTATAAGCTATATATGTCTCATGATAAATGAGGGAAACATTGAGATATAAATAAATCGATATCTTACCATCAATATTTTCTTAAAAAAATAGGCCCAAATTAAGACAAAGAAGAGTTGCAGAAAATAAATTAGATCCTTTATCGAAAGATTAATATTAGGGTTTAGGGTTTAGACAGCTAATAAATGTTACGACTGACGAAATATCCTTGTGGTCTCGCTTTGTCTAAACGAGGGAACGACCGACACTTTGCGAGTAATTTTTGCATTTTATTAGCGGCCATCTGGGCAAGTTGAGGTAGCTCAAGCGCTTGACGCCGAAATTTTTATTAATACCACTGAAAATGAAAAATTTGAAAAATAACAGGTCGCAGATTGAATTGGAGGCCTCCAAAAACTACCAGAGCCTCCAATTCAAGCTGTGACCCCACTCTTGGAGGGCTACAGATTGAATTGGAGATCCCCAAAATTCTAATATGATATTTATTACAGTGTATTTTTGAGTTTTTGGGGGCTTCAATTCAATCTGCATTCCTCGGTATTTTTGAATTCTTCATAATTTGTGGGTTTTTTTTTCATATGAAATTGATCATGCATATGTTTAGTATTTTTTTTGTTGGCAAAGAATTTTCTAAGTGGTTGAGCCCTTATTTAGAAAAAAATATTTCATTAGTAGCCGAGCTTAATGACTAATTTTGGAGGGCCACAAGGAGGAGAAGAACGGGCTGATTTAGTTTATTTCTATGCACATTAGTCCTTTTAATACATAGAAAAGTTCAAATTATAGTCCTTGAACTTTCTTATAAAACCAACTTTGACACCGCCCGGATTGCACCATTCTAATACACATGAAGCAGATAGGCCTTATCGTTAGTGACATGTCATATGGGACACTTCAACAGGCCTAGATAATATCCAGGTGCTTAGACAAAAGAGAATTAATCCAGCAGTGGCTGTTTTATTGACCAAAACCACCACTGAGTGACAGATCCGCAACTGTTTGACACGCTTCAGTATTTTGGTCATATCGGGCTCATACAAACTCGGATTAAGCTGATTCAAAATTCTGTCAAAATTTTACACAATTATCTACAACTTTGGTGTCTTACATTTGTCCATAATCTAAAGGCATCATAGTCAAAAAGGCGTGTCAAGAGAAGTGGTCAGTTTTGGGCTGTGTGTTATTAATTAGTTAGTTGAGATTTTTGAGTGTGTTTTAATTATGGTCAATAGAGTGTTTGTATCCAGATGAGTCAAGCTGTGTTTGTGGGTTTCTAGGATGTTAATTAAGAGTATTTTGGAAGAATAAAAATTAATTAAGATAGTATTAATATTTAAGTGATTTTTAGAAGTTAATGTAAGGCTATAAGAGAAGCCAAAATTAGTTTGTAAGACAGCTTTTGATGATACACGAATTTCCTATTTTGAGTTGAGTTATCTCCTCTTTGTGCTCTGTAGAGTAGAGTTTGCTCCTCTTGAGTGATGTTTAGTTGAACTAGCTAGTGTCCTTGTGAATCTCCTTGGCCGGCCGGTGTCAAACTTGGCCCCTGGTCTTTCGTTTATACTAAATTGATCCCTAAACTTTCATTCATCAATTTTCTTAACATCACCAGATTGAAAAATAATATCGTTCCAAAAGACTGAAACAGCAAAGGGCGTAGAAAGTATCAGTTCTTCATTATACTGATAATTCCAATTTTGGGCCTGGTGGCTTTCCCATAGTTGAGTCTGGGCTGAACTATACAGAGATGGACCGGGTTGGTTTTGCTAGCGGATTGGGAAAATAGATCCGGATTGAGGCTCTGAGTTGGCTCGGGTCGGGTCGAGTCGAAAATGGAGTTGACAAGGCCCAAGTTACAAATCCGTATCACCCCAGGTACATGATGTGCAAATGATAAATCCGGACTGTTCTTTTAACTTAGCACGAATCTCAAAACAGATCCCCTACAGTCTCAATAGACACCGGATTGAGTTTGGTCGGACTGGGATTAATCTGGGTTGTCCATTTTTTTTAAATTGTATCTCGGGTACCTGGGGGACACAGACTCCCAAGTTACCTGGTCGAGTATTATCCTTGGGTAGATCCAATGGACATGGGATCAAATTTGGTTCGATATCTGTTTGGAGCTATTCAATCACCATCAAGCTTTGTGCATAAAACTTTAAGATCTGTGCCAATTGAGTATGGACGAATCTTGATGTTGATGCGGATTGAACGGTTCTGAACGAACACGGAACCAACCCATCAGACCTCCTTTCATCCTTGGCATCCGGGTTTTCTTTCTCATACATTTGATAATTTTTAAAATAAATACCGTACGCAAGAAGTTCTATTTTTATTAAATTTTATTTACAACTATTTATTTAACAATCTTGACAATTATGATATATAAATAAAATTTGAAATCCAGTAATTATTAACTACATGAAGGGCATATATGTTTTGCATTTGACAAATAATGAGAGTTATTGACTTATATTTGTGTATCATTATTGTTCATAGTTTGTGGTTAATTGAATGGTTGAGAACATTTTAGTCTTAATTTGACCGATTTTAAATCATTACTACCAAACTACAGTCAAGTTAGTGTAAAATTTTAAGAGCAGGTTAGTTAGGTGTCTGAATACAATCGTATAAATTTATATTCAAATTTCAAACCTTTGTACTGATTTGACCTCGGAACAATGGATTCAGATCAGCTGAAATTCAAAATACATGAACAATATTCCCGGAATTTCTGAAATTTCAAATCCAGCCGTTCAACTTTTCCTATGCACGTATCTTGAAACAGCTAGTTTTTCTGTGCACGTATCTCGAAACAGTTCAATGGCTGGATTCTGAATTTCAAAAATTCTAAAAACACTGTTCATGTACTGAAATTTCAGCAGATTTGGATCCCTCTAAAAATTGTCAAATACGGTCAGCATCCTACTCCAGGTCTCCAGCAATTAATGTAATATTTACTTTCCCAGGTAATACGCCGATTCCTTTTTATTTTTATTTTTTTGAGTGACCGGTTCATTTTTTATTTGAAGACAGAATCTATCAATTAAATTGAGTTTGGAACAGAGAGAAAAAGCAGTGTACATGCTTGCCAACATTGACCTGACCATTCAGTCTCTCTCTCTCTGAACAGCCCCACATGAACTCTTACTAAAAGGAACGAGTGTCAGTTCAGCACCAATAGCTACATCCCAAAAGAAGAATAGTTTCCAATTCCAACACCTCTCCTGCTTTGAATAAATGTTGGACTTCATATACAAATGTCCAAAACAAAAGATTGTACCCTCTATAATCTTTCAAAATGTATTGCACGTGTTAGGCAAAATCAGGTGTAGTGTAGGGGCATCAATTCCTACAAAATAATATCTCTACCAGTACCAGCATTTCTTTCTTTTCTCTTGCTTTGTAAATCTCTACCAGCATTTCAAATCCTTGTTTTCCAGAAACAGTAGAATAAAGTAAAGACAATAATAATACTTGTTACATAGTCAATTTTACTACAGAACAGTCAAAGTCTGAACTAGAGTTAATGAAAATAAATGCATGCACGATGATCAATAGTACATAAAAATCATGAAAAATGCAAAACAAAAACGAAGACTACAACTATCAGATGCAACAAAATGGGCCATGATAACCCTTCTTTTTTCGCTATCAGAAGTTTGAATACCAGAATCAGACGTACCGGTCTCTGTACCGTTCTGATCAGCCCAAGTCTTGTTAGTAGCCTTAGGAGAATCCACACATGCAGGTGCCTCCAAGTAATATGACAAATTTCGGTACCTCCTTTGATCAATGCACAACTCTTTATTATCTCTCACATCCAGTCTCTTGCCTAGCCTTGTGATGAACTCGCTAGAGAGAGAAATCTCTCCCACTAAATGGTTTTGACTCAGATTAAGCTGCCCCAAATGGGGAAGTGCACTTAAACTAGAAGGAATAGATCCATTTAGGCTATTTCTATCGAGAGACAAGGCGGTAAGATTCGACAAAGAACCGAACGAGTCCGGTACCGGACCCGATAACCCGCAACCTGAGAGACCCAAAACCAGCAACTTTTTCAAAGCACCAACAAATGTAGGGATATTTGTCCCTATTGGGTTGTTTTCAATAAGAAAATATTGCAAATTTCTTAACTGAGATAAGGTGCCCGGTATTGGTCCAGAGATGGAGTTGTGACTCAAATCCAACAATACCAACTTCTCTAAATGCCCCAAATCTTGTGGTACATTACCTCCAAGTTTGTTGAAGCTTAAATCCAACTTTTGAAGAGAACTCATTTGACCTAAAGAGAAAGGCACTGATCCTGTAAGCTGGTTCCAACTGAGGTCAAGTATGGTCAAACTGGTCAAACCTCCGATCTCTGGAGGAATCTCTCCAGTTAGAAAATTATAGCTGAGGTCCAGTTGTTGCAACTCCACTAGCTGACCCAACTCCTTTTGTATACTCCCATGAAGACTGTTTTGAGATAGACTGAGAACTCTTAACCTTGTCAGATGGGAAAGAGATGAAGGGATATCTCCAGTTAATCCAGGGTTTGACATCAGAACCAACTGCTCCAAAACGGAGGCGTTGGTGAAGAGAGAAGAGGAAAGAGAGACATTTTGAGGTTTTAAAAAGCAACTGAAAAGAGAGAGGGTTTTGAGGTGAGGTAGCTTGACGAGTGAGAGAGAAAGTTTTGCATTGGATTTGCACGCTGGAATACCTGCCACGTCAGGGCCTACGTGGAGTTTGGTGACATGAAGAAGCGCGTCACCCGGTACCAACTCGCACTGGATACCGGGCCATGGTGTGTCGGTACAAGGGTGGGGATGCATATCAACCCATGTTGAATCTTCTAGAAGGTCTCCCATGACTTCAAACAGAGCTAAAAGTTCTTCGTTCGCCATGTTTGACGCGCCGTCTAGTTCGCTAGGTTTCACCATTGGTGGTTGCATTGCAAGAGATAAACAGAGAAGGCTAAGAAAGAGAAAATGGTGCAAGGTTTCCATGGATGAACCAGTAGAGAGAGCAGGGATCAGAGAGATGGATGTTTGTTTTTTCTTAACTTTGCATCTGTTTCTCTTGCTTTTTTGTATGTATGGAGAGCTTTCTATTGCCGTATATATCTCTGCTTCGGTTTGTATAGACTATAGATCACAGGAGAGATTGATGAAAGACACCAAGACCTCTGCAATTCAATGTAGAATGCTTCCAGAAATTCATTTACAATTTTTTACACTCAAGGCTCTTCACTTTAATTTACTAAATATGTTTTTATTTAAAAAAATATTTATTTAAGGTTATCTTTTGGACACAAAAATTGATTATTTGTTTATCTTTGATTTTAGTTTTTTTAATTATTGAAAAATGTTTAATGTATTTTCATGTTGTTTAATGGATACAATAAGACTTTGAAAGCACTTACCATGAGGGTGGGAGGAAAATAATAGAATAATACTGATTATAGAAATGTTCTAATTTACATTATAATTTATAAGACTCAGATTTTATCAATAAGGCTATCAATCATTTGAAAAAACATCTTACTGCAAATTTTAAATATTTATTATTATTTTCTTTTCTTTTTTTAGATGCAAGTATGTGGCAATAACAACTTTTGAATTTGGAATTAATTAAATTGACAAAAATGGCTATAATCTCATCTGGATGCACTTAAATTGTGATTGTACTTACAATTATTTATATTTTATTCTTTTTCTTGTTCATATTTTAATACCTATCTATTTTTATGTAAACATCTATATAATTTGGTTAACAAATTTCGGTCATTGGCTTACCATAAATTTTTTTTGTCAAAAATGAGCAATAGTGGTAGGAATTCTACAGAGGAGCATTGTAGAGGAGTCGGCGAAAAATAAGGCTGAGGGATGCACTGTTACACTGAGGTGTCTGGTCTGAGAACGG
The DNA here is from genome assembly GCA_011114355.1 of Carex littledalei. NCBI lineage: Eukaryota > Viridiplantae > Streptophyta > Magnoliopsida > Poales > Cyperaceae > Carex > Carex littledalei. The sequence goes on from CM022102.1 coordinate 7,127,385, forward strand.
AGTAGGTCCGATGCCCATCGGACCTACTTTTAGGTTCAACGAGCATGATGACCGTCCGATCTAATTTAAGATTTGTGCTCACGAAAATTGAAATATCCACGCACGAATTTAAAGCGTTCCGCACGACTCTTAAAACAAATCGACGGTGATTAAACCCATTGAACCAAAGCAGTTCCGATACACATTGGACCTACTCTCAAGTGGTCTGATTTCCCTGCTGGGAAAACATTGACATGAAGTGTCCGGACTCCGGACTTAAACTATTCGCAAAAAATCTCTCAATTATTGCTAGAGAACTATTTTATAATCTTTTGTGTGTGTATAATAGTGTATACACACTCATTCAAACATACGGTTATATATGCTTGTGTATTTTATTCTATCTTATTTTAATTGCTTCCATTTATTTCTCTATTTAAAATGCTCGCAGAGAAACATCATATCATACAACTGTTTGCAGATGCGAGCATCGCAGAACTTTTGAATAACATATTGCTTTTTTTAATGGAACGCTACAAATGTGATAAAGAAAACCTTTTTAATTTATGCTGCAAATCAAAATCCAAAAAAGACGCGAAATGCCATATTCATTCAAAATGTCTGCTAATAAAACAAATATTTACAAGGTATAACATATGATTTTTTTTTTTTATGATATGTCTTCTTAATAAATAGAGAAATTGATGATTATTTACAATCTTTGTTATTTATTATTGCATCCATTTTGTTTTTTGTCCCATCAATATTTCATATTTAAATATGAAAATACTATGTTAGTGAAAAATACTACAAAAATATTTTAATAATATTAAAAAAAAATTATTTTTTTTCAGTAAAGTTGGAGATTAAGCCATTCAACTATTTTAATGTCCACTAGAGAATTCCTCGTCAGAATTTCAAACTTGTGACTTTTTAAACAGAAAACATTGTTTTTATCACTAAATCAAAAACTGATTAGTGAAGAATGCTTCCGTAGTGATCCTTATCATAAACATGTCAATTATCTTTAATGGATATGGCTACAGGCACAAATTCCACAAAAGGAAAAAGAATCAGCCTATTATGTTTAGTTTCTCTAGTATAACATTTTTAATGGAAAAAAAATGTTATACTACAAGGGGAAAAAATTGTTATACTAGAGGCAGCCTATTCTCAGTGTTTATTTTAAATATATATTATATATTATGTTGATCTTTTTTCATGTCAATCACTTTATTTTTTTTTATCGTAAATTTTCTCAAAAAATTATGTCTTATGAAATTATTAATATGGACCCCTTTTTTCAAAAAATCTATTTTTTGTTTCAATGTTACAAGCATCATTTTAAAGACTACAGTGAATGCTACTAAGAAACAAATGAAATTATTGCTTAAATTCACAAAATTTAATAATATTAATAATCAAAATACTTTGAATTTCTACATCGAAGCTATTCTCTCTCCCTTTTTTAAAAGAGAGAGAAAAGTGGACAACAGCAGCACCCTGCTATTATTCTTAGAATAGCAGCAGATTTGTATTCGGAATTTTGTTCTCCTAAATACATTTTAGTGCAATTTGTAAGAAAATTAACATATTTTGATAAATCTGTTAGTTCAAAAATGTAGTAGAATAAAGGACCCTGGTACATTTGTAATTCGGATCACCTCAGGTACCTGACTCAAGCAAATTACAAACGGACGGTCTAGATTAATTCTTTTAATTTGATATGAATCTCTTTAAAAATGCTGGATTAACTTTGACCCGGTTGAGATTAATCAGGACCGTCCGTTTGTAATTTTCTTGAGTCACGTACCTGGGAGGATACAGATTCATACATATTGATAATATTGTTTTCTTGTGAGCTTACTACTTACTACTTAGGCATGAAGTCAATATTCACGAGACTTGGGACCAATGACATTATCATCGTCAAATCTACAATGGACGGTCTAGATCCCGTGATGACCATCAATATTAAAATCCGTGCAACGAGAGAGGTGGCCAACTCTATCACTCTATCAGGCTATCACCAGTATTCAAGGATCAGTCAAAAGGCTGTTCCGGTCGCAGGAAGATTCAGCATGTTGTCAAGTTGTTGTTTGCACTTGGTCTTTGTGGACCACTGTTTAATCACCGAAAATATATAGTGACCATTTTTTTTTTTTTTTTGTGAAAGTTGGAGGGAGGCTGATAGCCCGCCAACGTTTTGTATTGATAAGAAAATTATTTACAGAATATAGTGACCATTTTAAGCAAAGTACCCCTAACTAGTATGGGAATGTTTGAATTAATACTGCTGGTGTTTTCTGGTGCTATGAACCCAGATGCGCTGCGGCTTGTAGCCTTGTAGGATGTGGGGTCTTGGGAAGGACTTTGAAAATCCTTGTTAGTTTTCTAAGTTCGCCACCATTCAATGATTCAACAAGGCCCCCCCACATCGCTTATTAAATGAAGCTCTGTCACTCTGTCTGTTACTGCTTATTGATCATCAACCAAGATATGTCCACTAGACCACTACACTGATATTTCAACTATGGAAATAATTTTATTTTGGTTCTAAGTTCTTGGTATGTCAATTGTCAATTTGTCATGCTCATATCTGACTTTCATGATACATTAAATTTTTTAAAGTATAAATAATTGAAAGAAAATATTATTCAAATAAAAAATAAAAATTATAATTGTGGTCTGAATAAATTGATGATTTATCATAATTAACCTTATTGAAACTTCAACGTTAAAATTTTAAAATGTATAATATAAGGCCAAATGTGTTTCAAATAATTTCAAATCCGATATAATAAAATAATAATTTTGAATACATTTAATAATTTTTATTTTTTTAATTTGAACAAGTTTTGTCCAAGTAACCACTGTACTTGCACTAGAGTCTAGAGCTTGAAATACACTTATGATGGAATGAACGAGTTCATGCAAATCAAGACTCGCAAGTAGTCACGTCACGTATCATGAATTGGTGTCGAACAAAAAGCAAACAGTGCAACAGCATCATTAAAGCCAGTTATCCAAAATAACCTAACATATATTATATATATGCATGCATCCAAGGCAGAGAAAGCGGAGGAGGTCAAATAATTCCAATGCATGCAGTCGATCTTTGTTCTGGTCCCTGGATCTTTTTCTTATCACCAATTAGCACCTCTCTCGCCAGTCTCCACTGCATACACCACTCCATTGTATTGTGCTCTTCTCTTGCTCTTGGGTTACTTGGGTAGTAAAGGAAAAGCATAAAAGGAGGTTGATGGAGACTTGTCAAGCAACAGCAGCTGATAAGTCAGGGGCTTTGCTCAGTTGCGCGCGTGGTCTTGCCGTACCACCAAAAATAACATCACACTGTTTCTGTTTGTTTCTTCATCAACCACCCGCCTTTATTAATTTATGTTTGGTAAATCATGGCTTTAGACGAAAAATGCTACCCAACTGTACTTCTCTGGTAGGTTATAAAGTGGTGTTTGTAAAGTGGCTGGTAATGGATCGGGTCCACTCAATGTTTTTAAATGCAGTTTTAACGGGATATGCGAAAGACTACAACATATATGCGGCTATACAGATTTTATGCGGACTTATAAGTCATTTTTTACGTTTTTAAAGTTCAAATTGTCGATTTGAAGCGCTCAACATATTCTCCATATTAAAATACGCTTGGAGACCAAATTTTATATTTTTTGGAAATTATTTACTATTTTTTAGAATTTTTCAAAATAGTGTTTCAATATGCTATAAAAATTCTGGAAAATAAAAAAATTCTGAAAAATAGTGGTTTTTCAAAAATTCTAAAAAAATAGTAATTTTTTTTTCAAAAAATATAAAATTTGATCTCCAAGCACATTTTAATATGGAAAACATGTTGAACTCTTTAGATCGATTATTTAGACTTTGAAAATGCAAAAATGACTTATATGCCCTCATATGCTTATATAAGTAGAGTAGCCAACCCCCTCTCTCTCTATATATATATAGAGTATGACTAATGTCATAATGTTATAATTTTAGTCTAAGTTATAACAAATTAGTTTTGGCGATTTCAAAGTCCAAACAGTCGATCTGAACCACTCAACATGATCTCCATATTAGAATGGGCTTAAAAACCAAATTTTATATTTTTTGAAATTTTTTTACTATTTTTTTAGATAGGTACAAAATCACTGTTTTCAGATAATTCTGGACCATTCAAAACAGTGATTTTGTACCTATCTAAAAAAAAAGCGAATAAATTCCAAAAAATATAAAATTTGGTCTACAAGCCCATTTTAATATGGAGAGCATGTTGAGCGGTTCGGATCGACTGTTTGGACTTTGAAATCTCAAAAAATGACTCGTTATGGACATGGCTAGCGTGCTACGCGTAGCATAGAGCACTCCGTGCTACGGCTCACTTTTTGAGTTTTCAAAATCCTAACGGTCGATCGAACCGTTCAACATGATCTCCATATTAATATGTACTTGCAAACCAAATTTTACATTTTTTAGAATTTTTTTACTATTTATTAAGCCACTTTGAAAAAACACTAATTTGTACACAACAATAAAATCTGCTGGACCATTGGATCAGCGATTTTCAAAGTGGCTTAATAAATAGTAAAAAAATTCTAAAAAATGTAAAATTTGGTTTGCAAGTACATATTAATATGGAGATCATGTTGAACGGTTCGGATCGACTGTTAGGATTTTGAAAACTCAAAAAATGGGCCGTAGCACGGTAGAGGCTCTATGCTACGCGTAGCATATTAGCCAAATCCTATATAGATATATATAGAGGTTGGCTAATATCAAAACGTTTGTTCCTAGGCTGTGGAACAAATGCTTTGGTTTTTATATTTTCAAAGTTCAAACAGTCGATCCAACCCGTTCAATATTCAATCTATATTAAAATGTGTTTGGAGACAAAAATTTACATTTTTTTTGAATTTTTTTACTATTTATTAAGTTAGTTTTAAAATCGTTGTTTTCAATAATCCCGAATTTTTTCACTGTTTATTAAAATCAGCAATTTTAAAACTGACTTAATAAATAGTAAAAGAATTTCAAAAAATATAAAATTTGGTCTCCAAGCACATTTTCATATAGAGAACACATCTAACTATTTGGATCGACCATTTGATTTTGAAAATCGGAAAACCAATTGGTTGCACCACGGCTCTGGAACAAACGTTTTGATATTAGCCAACCTCTCTCTATATATATATATATATATATATATATATGAGGGGGGATCCACTTATAACATTTATAAGTTACAACATCTTACAACAATTCGGTTTTATGATTTTTAAAATCTAAACAGTCAATCCAAACCGTTCAACATGATCTCTATGCGGCCGAAAATGCAAAACTGCATATTTAACCGAATACAGATTTTCTATTCGGATTGCAACCAAATACGAATATGCGGCTATATAAACCGAATTTTAATACACTGAAATGATGAGAATCTGAGGATCCAAAATGGGGATCGAAATGTAATAAACTGTTAACATCCCAGTGCGCATCTGAGTTTATTTTCTTGTATCGATTGGATTTGGATTGGTTTTAGATTTTGTACCAAAATTTCAAAAATAAATTCCCGGTCATTATAAACAGAATAAATGGGGTGGGATGATCCAATCCGGATTTTGTTTCTTTGCCAAAATCTGTCATTTTTTGTAAATGAAATCTAAACAGGAGATCCGCTTAGTGAGACGCGTCTGAAATCATATCTATTACAAGGATGTCAATTTTTGACGAGTTCCAATTACAAAAAAATGATTAATTTGACACCGTATTTTAGAGGTCTCTGAGTGCCTACGGGCCGTGCAAGCTAAAAAAAATAAAATAAAATAAAAATGAAACAATACATTTTTGTCCGTCACAGTGCTAAAAACCTAAAACTGCACACCACATGGGACAGTTATTTTAATGAAAGGTTAAAAATCTCAATATTCAATTTGTCCGAGTACTTGTTGAGAAAAGTAAAGAACGAACTACAGCTCTATAATGTACAAAATTGGTCGTCAGCCCTGTACCAGTACTAGTCTCAGAGTGCCATACCATTCCCCACAAAACCAGCTCATACCACCTAAAATAGAAACAAAATAAAATAAAATAACATAGTCAACATGGTCATAGAGACCCGAATAGGTAAAGCAGATTGAGCTTGTCTGACTGTCGCACCTCAGCTATAGCAGACGATCACTGGTGTGCGCTGTACCAGTAAAAACTGATACGTCCAATTCCGGAGTAGGCCGTATGGGAAGAATTAAGGATTTGGGCTCGTCCCGTCTCGGATCGACGGGCCGAGATTAGTGAGAATGTGTGAAGGTATTAGTGCTCTATCCTCTATAATATCTTGCTAAGAAATTTTTTTTTGTGTTCCAAGGAACTGTTGCCTTATATAGGTCGCCCCTAACCGTTAATACGCATTGTCAGAACGGTTAGGGGAGTTCGCATAAAAGCGGTGACATCTGCATAAACAGCGGTGACGGAAATCCGAAGCTGGACTGGGCCTTATCGGGCGAGGCCCAGTCCGGCTTCGTCCGTCATGATTGTATCGGGCTGATCCGACGAGGTCCGGTCCAGACCTCGTCGGGCCGTCCAGTTGCTGGACCGTGAGCCTTATTTTATTTGATTTCGGGTTGGCCCCAGGGAGGGGTTCGACTCTCGAGTTGTTCTTGGTTTCCGACTGAGCCTTATAGGGCAGGCTCTTGTTGCCGGCCTTCGGGCCTTGCTCCATTTGTCCTCGGGTTGGCCCTCAATGGGGTCCGAGTCCCAAGATGGTCCCGAGCCGCAACTGAGCTCATTTAAGGAGCCGCAACAGTGGTCCTCGGGCTGGCCCGCAACGGGGTCTGAGTCCCGGGTCATTTATGGGCCATGATTAAATTTATTAAAGGTCATTGGCACATGGACCTATCAAAAACCAATCAAAAGGGCCTCAAAATGGACCAAACTCTTAACTTTTATACCCAAAAGGGACCATAATAGACCTCATTTACCAAACCCAAAACTTGAAACTTACACATAACCCAAAATGGACCCAACTTGAAACTTGCACATAACCCAACCATAACAACCACACTCTCAGCAAGTTTGAAGCCAAAAAGGTTTCCATTCCATAGGCCGACCTTTAACTGATTCAAGTTTCAAATTTGAGCCAACTTCAAACCCTTATTGAATCTTATCGATACAAATAAATGCACCACACTCTTGAGTAAAATCATCTAAGCAGCACTTAGGCCTGGCTAAGGGAATTTGGCCCAGAATTGACCCAGAGTGAAACAGGTGCTTACAGCTTGCTCTTTAGAGGATTTGGTCTAAAAGAATAACAGCATTTTTAGAGAGAAATAGAGAGAAAAGAGAAAAGAGAAAAGGAGAGAGAAAGATAGATAGAGAAAAGAGGATAGCAGCGGATTTGATTCCCTCTTAACTCTTTAGATTGTGCTCAAGAACTTAACCGCACAGAGGGAAGGACAAATGTTGGAATCTTAAAGGTCAAACAATTACGCTTTATCTAGAGATCAAATAATTATTTCTCATCTAGAAATCAAACACTTACATTCCGGAGAAGGAGAAACAGTTCCCCACCTTAATGACGAAAACTCATCTCAAACTCTACTCCGCATGTACAGGTTTTGTTTGGTTTAATGATATATTGAACAATAAGAGGAGAACTTGCTCTGATACTACTTGACGCAATTTCGATCTCAAATCTCAACTCCGCTAGTGACGAGTTTTGAAATAGTTTAGTAGAATTATAAACAAAATTATGCTAAGTAGCAAAGAAGAGAAAAATCTCATAAGAAAATATATTTCAGTCAACTGTAATATCAAAAGTCAACTGACAACACATTATGACTAACTCTTCTAATACCGAAATTTTTAAAGTTAGCATCCCAAAAAATAATAAACCAAAAAATCACGGTTCTTGGGCAATTCGAAATCTACCACAGCCACACTAGTGTTGTGCGGCTCCATTTCCCTAAGACCGCAGAATGCCAGTGCGAACCCTAAAATGGGGCCGCATAATGCCGAAGCGGTCCCAATTTATATATTTTTTTATCAGAAATGTTTATTTGTTTGGTTAGGGTTTTGTTTTTAAAGTTGTTTATTTGTTTTTATTTTAAATGTCGTTTAATCTGAAATTGTTGTTTGTTTGTCTGATCAAATATAAAGAAGCATTAATAATAAATATAAAGGAGCCATAATAATCTAAAAATAGATATAAATAAGCCTACAATAAAATAATATAATGCTAATGTTCTCATGAGTATATTAAAAATACGTCTAATAAACTGAAAATAAACAATGTTCTTACGAATATAAAACTAGATACACAATCCAATACACATCCAATCCATTGATAGGCTCTAAATCTTGTTACTCATGATGTTTTGATATATATATTTCTGTTGATTATGATTTCTTGTTGTTGATTAAAATATTTTTGTGATTTATTCTCCCTTCACCTGATATCGATGATCTAGTTTAATCCGTTAGGGTAGTGACAGTACTTTAATGGTAATAAAAACTATGATGGACGAGTTAGTCCCGTTGGGAGCCATTAGATTTATGTGAAGAAAACCTTAGCGGGAAAACCATAAATCGGAACAACAAAACGCGAACCAAGTTCTGTCATTTGCATAAGTAACTCGCAACGTCCTATGTAGTAACTTGTGTATTTTAGAGATCTGTCATTTGCGTAAGGTAACTCGCAGTGTCCTATGTAGTATCTCGATGGAAGTCCCGTCATTTGCATAAGTAACTCGCAGTGTCCTATATAGTGTCTTTCATAAACAACAACAAGAAATCAGACCCGACAGAAGTAGAATATCAAAGATGATTGAGTAGCAATGGTGTACCGAAACCCTAGGAATTCTCATCTCTATCTTTATTTTAATTACTTTTAATTGTTGCCAAATTTACATTGATCACAACTTCAACTCTCAAATTTTCAGATTTTGTCTAGCATTTCGAAAGATTGTGATTTGATCGCTCAAGACTCTAAACCAATATTTCCTGTGGATCGATCTCGAGTATACTACTCGATAAGATTGTGCGCTTGCGATCCAAACCAATAGCATTTTCTAGTTTATAAATTTTAAAATATAACATTGCTCACTCTTTGGTGATCAGATACCCGAACTCATTGGTTATGTCAGCTGAATAGACCAAAAGTTAACATGATATTTTTGGTTGCAAATAGACCAAAAGTTCATGGAGAAAGGGGGTAGGACAAGGGGCAGAGGGAAGAGGCAGAATAGCAAGGCGCCAGAGGCGGCTCTTACTTGTTGAAGTTAAGAAATGTCTTATGTAGTTTCAAGCATGCATGAATCGTGGAATGGTATGTATTAGCTTGTATATAACCAGTTTTATTGTTCAGCTTTTTCTATTTTTCTTGGTTTTTGATGCTTTATTGTAAATTGGTTAATTAAATCTCGTGGAATGTATGTACTGGGTATGTCAAGTTCTTAATATAAAACCTTTTTGATGCTAATTTACTTGTACATTAAATATTGTGTTGTTAGCTTAGTCACCAAATGCCATCCTATGTACAACAAAATGCGATACTTTTTATATATGTTTGCCTTCTTCAAATTTCTAAAATGTGATACTTTTTTTATACATGTTTCTTTCCACCAGCACAAATTCATCATACGAACCAACAGGGTTGTTGCTGGAAGATTATACTTATGTTGTACTGATATCTCACCACCCAACACAGGTATATATATATATGTGTACTTGCTAAAGCTCAATTCAAATTTTGTGTCAAGTGCTTGTAGATATTAGTCAGTCTAGCTTTTTTTTGCTTATAATTCACAAAATTCAAAATTTGTATCAAGTGCTTATATACATGTACTTTTTTTAGTATTGAAACAGTCCCTGGTTTAGCCAAAGCGCTACAAATAGAACAAAACAAAATGCCGATTCTTGAGAAGTTGATTTCTTATGTGATGTAGGAGATATACGGGAGATATAGTGCATCCTTAAATGAATGATTAGGATTTAGTATTGAAACAGTCCCTGGTTTAGCCAAAGCGCTACAAAATACCGATTTTTTAGAACAAAACAAAGTACATATAGTGCATCCTTAAATGAATGATTAGGATTTAGGAGATATACGGGAGACCTTATTCTGCCTCAGTTTTTATGGTTCTGGTAAAAAAGATGGCATGTGTAGACAACGATGTTCTTGGTGCTACTGAAATGTCCAAAGCTATCTTAGAGACTTGACAAGTCTCTAGTTATAGGTTCAGATCTTGGTTTTCTCTCTGTTTTTTTCTTGTCTTTCAAGCAAATTACTGAGTACATTATGGAGTTGGTACTTCCTGATACTAGGCAGCTCCAGACTAGAAATAAGAAAATGATTTATGCATGGGTTTATTTAGCTTGGTCTGACATGTGTTGCATTGGGACATATTATTTTGGTACCTTAATGTACTAGCACTCTGGTAAATTAGATTTTCTGTTCTGGATTTAGCAGGGGTCGTAGGATCTAAATTTTATCTAAGTGAATTCCATAAGATGTGTAAAGTTTTCACAAGATGATGCATGAAAATATCCAACATGTTTTGCCTCAATATTGTTCTCTCAAATTATTTAACATTTTTGATTGTTTATTTAATTAGGTATCTGATTGCAAAGGCTATCTTGAACGTTCTTAAATGTTGCGTCTGATGATTGGCGCTAATGGCAAATTTTAGAATTATGCAACTAATTTTTTGACTGTAAATTATTTTGTAAATTTTTGTTATTGGATGGTGGATATATTTTGGGTATATTTAGAAGTTCATTTTAGTATTCTTGTTGTAATGTTTTTTGGTATTTTGGTACAATGTATGATAATTATACTATGTTGATTAATGTTTATTACATGTTATCCCTATATTTCAATGTGTTTATGTAAATCTAGTTTAATGGGTAATGAAAAAATACTGGGTTGGTACCAATCATGGTACCGGGTTGGTACCAGATTGGTACAGGGAGGGAGCATGCAAAAAGTATCAATGATATCCTTGCAAATAATTTGGTGGGGTCCACAGTTGCTAGCCATGCAAATAATCAGGTGGGACCCACATGAACTAGCATTGCAAATACTCGGAAGTAAATCTGCTGTGATTCCAAAGGATCGCAGGGTCTTGCGATTCCAATCCCAACCATTCATTTATTGAAATGCAGGAATCTCAAAAGAAGTTAGTTTTTGTGCACGAATCTCGAAACATATGAACGGTTTGGATTGGAATCGCAGCAGATTTATTTTCCAAATACTCACATGGGACCCACGTTGGCTAGCCTTGCAAATACCAAGATGAGACCCACGCTTCTATCCTTGTAAATACTTTAGCCAGATGCCAACCCTGAAAGTTTTTGCATGCGCAGTTGTTGAATGGTTACCTCATGCAAAAAGCCATGAAAAGGTATTTGCAATGGGGGTACTTGCATGCGGAAACCCATGCAAGTAGTGTTTTTCGGGTTTGTTGCATGAGAAACCCATGCAACAAGCTATTTTTCTGCGCATGTAACAAGCTAAAATTCTGGTAGTGGTTTCAATGTAATTTGATTTTCATAATTGAGAGAGGATTTAGTCGGTTTTGTAATTTGGAGACCAAATTATTAAATAAGCTAAAAGAATCTTATTTGATAATTATTCAATTTAGACCATACATTAAAATAAATATCATTATTAAGTTTTACATTTGAAAAATTCATATTCTATATGACACATTTATGTTTAAAATAATCTTAACCGTGTTAATCATTTTTTAATTAGATATAAAATTGTGAGTATACAATTCAAATATAAGCCTAACCTTAAATTAATGATCCAACAAGATCAACATAAAGTTAAATTGAAATTTAATTAAATTTTTTTAAGTTGTTATATAATTCAAATTCCTCATAAAATATTAAATGTGTGCTTTATTATATTTTAGTTGTTAGAATTTGACTTTGTCACTATGAAAACTTAAATTCAAATACCAGCAACCATATATTATGCATTTTATGTTTTAGCTTTCTAAATTTTAATTTTCTAGTTTTTTTTCTAAATATCTCACCACTTCACATAGGGAAATAAATCTGCTGTGATTCCAAAGAATCGCAAGGACCCTGCTTTTCCAAATCCAACAATTAATCTTTTGAAATACACGCATCTCAAAATCAGTTGGTTGTTATGCACGAATCTCAAAATAGATAAATGGTTGGATTTGGAAAAGCAGGGTCCCTGCGATTCTTTGGAATCGCAGCAGATTTATTTCCCTTCACATAGATACTACTAGAATCATTGGGTGAGCCTCATTTAGTTGGCAGATTGGGATGTTGTAATTCTAAATTGTTAACTTGAACTTTTATAATTTCTCACCATGTCAACAGACACGAGAGCGAAGGAGGTCTAATGGATATTGGATCAAATTCGATTCGATGTTCAGTCTGGACTATTCAATTGGCGTTGAAAATTCTTGCAACCGATTTAGATTCACAAATTATAATTACAATTTTTGCACGAATTTTGAAGCACATTAAACAGTCTAGGTCGACCATCGGACCGAATTTGGCCTGATGCCCATCGGATACGTACCTCTGTTCTAAGCAGACACACAATCTAGCATACAATAATTTAGCATTGCTAATACGGGCTTGACCCGATTGTTTCTCAAAAAAAATAATTTAGCATTGCCTCTCTCTCTGTCACACCCCCGGACAACCCGCCGCGCATTTAAACGCAAGGCGTTAAGCACATCACATACATTATCAATAATACAACCAACAAGCCACTATATTAAACATAAAAGGAGTTCACAAACAAATAGAAAGGGAAAATATGTCAGACATGGCTAGTCAAACAGTTACCGCCACGTCTACACAATATATAGTTCATACAAATGTAAATTTAAAACAAATAGTGGCTACTTTAAGAACTTCCGCTAATTCCTCACTCGCGGCCTTCCTCCATGTCTTCTTCTCCATTTCCTGGAACTCACATAAAAGGTGGTACGGTGAGAGATCGAACTATCTCTCAGTGCGGGATTTAGTTCCAGCCCGGTGTTTTTACAAATCAATGCATTTAATATCCCAAATAACAATAAAATAAAGTTTTCAAAATTTCCCCCCCAAATTTCCTATCAATTCGGATATGCAATCATTTAAAAACAATTTTCATTCCCGCCTCTTTTAAATTCACATTTAAGGTTTTTAAATTCCACACTCTGGAAATCCATGCCCGTACATGGAAATCCGGCGAATCGCCACACAAGGACGACCCGTTCAATCACACTCTAGATGGGCCATTGCGGGGACCCATCCGGCGAACCGCCACACAAGGACGACCCGTTCTGTTCACACCTCACACTCTGGGGTCTGCCACACACGGACAGCCTGATTTTCAAAACACATGCTGAGCCGCCTCGCACGGACGGCCCTAATTTAAAGAAAATAATTCATTCACATTCCCCATCCCCAATTCACATTCACAACTCCTGTCAATTCAATTCCATGCATCAAGAACTCCTATCATGCAATTCTAAACAAAATCAAACGAATGTTCGATATCCACAACATGCAGTTTATCTACCAGATTTGAAAAAAAAGATTTCTTACCTCAATCCATGCATTTGTGTATTATTTGTAAAAAGACCAGGAACCCGCACCTGTATTCTCAGTGACCTCGCGTGTGTCGGGATCTCGCGTATTCTCAGCGTCTCCTAGAACCTCGCGGTTTGCTCCTAAGTTTATAAACGCTTGATTAAGTTCTTATCTCTATTTGTATTTAATTTGATTGTCATCTAAACAACTTTAAAAACAATCATTTAAATTGGTTAATGGGTTCAAAATTTCTGTTTGGTTTTTGAGTTCTAAGTTAATGGGTTAATGGGTTTCGGGTCTAGAGTTAGGGTTAATGGGTTTCGGGTTTGGGTAAATGGCTTAATGGGTTTCGGCTAGGGTTAGGGTTTCGGCCAGCCAAGGGGAAGGGAGAGAGAGAGAGGGCGGAATAGAGAGAGAGAGGGCAGGGGTTCGGCTTGGGGTTCTTCGGGTCAGCGGCGAGAGAGCAGGGGTTCGGCTTGGGGTTCTTCGGGTCAGCGGCGGCGGCCAAGGAAGAGGGCGGGTAGAGAGAGAGAGGGCAGGAGTGGGGTTCGGTTGGGGTAGAGAGGGAGGGTAGCGGCGGCCAAGGAAGGAGAGGGCTGGCGGGTTTGTGGTGATTGGGATTGTGGCCGGCGGCAGCCAAGAAGAGAAGGGGGGGCGGAAAAAGAAGAAAGAGAGAAAAAGAGAAAGAGAGAAAAAAAAACTTACAGTAAGAGGAGAGAAGGGTTGTCTGTGGCAAGAGAGAGGAGAGGGGTAGATTAAATGGTGGGAAATTGGGCTGAATTTAGGTTTGGGCTTTTTCCAATTTGAGTTTGCTTAATAGATTACGACATCTATTAATATAATTTGGCTAAATTGAAACGATATTTTTCCTAAATTTTTACCGTCTACTATATATTTATTCCTATTAATTGCTGATCTCTGATTTAATTCATTTTATTATTTTCTAAATTGGATTCTGTAAAAATTTAACCATACCAGTATTTTGAGGTGTTACACTCTCTCTCTCTCACACACACAAAAGATTGCCGTTGTGATTTGCAACAAAAAAAAATCATAATCCCATTACAACACAATAAGTAACAGGAGGGCATAGAAGACTATCTCTGAATTACCATACATGCCTTTGCCCTTTTTTCAGATTAGATTTCTATAAATTACCCCACAATTCTAGTTCCAACATGAATCAATTAGTAGTTCTGAAAATGAGAGTTGGAAGGAATTGAACTTTAATTACTGTCCCAAATAATTGGTGAATTAAATGAGTTCAGTTTTCTCCAACATCTCATATTCAGTTTTAACTTTGCAAGAAAGTATATATATATGAAATCATATATGGGTTTATGAGGTATTGAATGTGAGAATTGCAGGAAATCAAACCAATACATTTCTCTGTTTTTCTGAGTTGCGGCTGGTTTGGTTTCCTCCAAAATCTTACCTTCACTTTTTTTTCTTTTTCTTTTTTTTTTTGTAAAAAAATCTTACCTTCACTTGCTCATTCAAAAGCCTTTCTAAATTTAAGGTAGTTGTGTTGTTTGTTACTATTCTTCACCTTTAGTGGACTAAATCGACCCATTTAGACACCTTTTAGTGAAAGAACAAATACCTACGTTTAGGGTGTCCATTGGATTCGGTTTATTTGGTTTTCAATTGATTTGACAAATTTTGAATTAAATGATTCGTTTTTTCGATTTAAATGGTTCAGTTAAGTTGACTAAAATTTCACCGGCTCAATATCACAACACGTTTTACTTAAACCATTGACTAAATTATGAAAAAAAAATAGAAGGTTTATAAATTAATTTTAATACATTTATTTTTTGAACTTTTTTTACAACTTGATTCTATATAAAGTTAATTTAAAATTTTCATACGTACACACATCACTCATAAGGTAGATGAGTTTTAACAGTTCAAATTCGTCAATTGAAACCAATTCGATAAGTTTTAGAATTGAGTTCACAAGAGGGTTTGGTGAACTTAAGAACACCATTGTTTTACTCTATTAATTCAACATTAAGTTTATATATGTATTGTATATCGTCAATTTTATTTATAATTAAAAAATGATCCATACAATTAAGATTATTTTGAACATTAATCATATAGAATGTGAACTTTTGATATGTAAAATTTAAGGATGATATTTATTTTAATGATAAAACTAAACTGAATAGTTATCAAATAAGACAATTAAGAAAATTTTTGGATTATTTAATAAGTAGTTAATGATATTGCTGATGAATTTCTATAGTAGAACTAAGGTGTTCTTAAGCTCACCAAGTTCCTTTGTGAGCTTAACTCAAAAACCTATCGGATTGACTTCAAATGACGCATCCAAACCGTTGAAACCGATCTACTTCATGAGTGATGCGTTTACATGTCAAATTTTTAAATTTTGAACTAATTTAGTATGAAGTCAAGCGGTCAAAAAAAGTTGATTTATAAGTTAATTTTAATGAGTTCATTTTTCATCATTTTTTGACCGCTTGATCTTATACTAAATTAGTTCGAAAAATTATAAATTTAACATGTAAATGCATCACTCGTGAAGTAGAAATGTTTCAACGGTTTGGATGTGTCGTTTGAAGTCAATCCCATAGATTTTTGAGTTAAGCTCACAAAGAGACTTGGTGAGCTTAAGAACACCTTAGTTCTACTCGAATTTCTGAACTAGAAATCTTATTTGAAGGTTCACACAGTGACGATTTTTGTACAGCGAAAAAGAAAATTTTGAGTTGGTTCACCATTAATTTTGACCGGGGACCGCGTGTGAACCAAGTCTATACAAAAACCTCTTCGGTCGAATTGGCCCTGTACACTGCTTAATCCATTCTGTGCGAAAATCGCGTCGCGTCGCTGTGAACCGCGTGTACACCGCACTCCTTAAGGGAGTCGGCGATACACCAGCGCGCGTTTTGTGCACCGCGCAAAGACCAGTCCGAATTAAACCAAAACGCTGTGCACAAAACGCGCGCTGGTGCGCAAAGACCGCGCGTAGACCGGTTCAGGATAGGTTCATGATGAGCCGCGACAACACCGGAAAATCATCGTTTTTGCTGCCACTAGTTAATAAACGGGTGCTCCAAATTGGCCTCCTTAATTTTCCCAAATATAATAAAAATCTTAGGACTAACTACTAAGAACTAAATTGCAATTTAATTAGGAGCTGGCTAATACAAAATCAGACACAAGGCCAAGTCCAAAGTGGGGCGCACATAGACCAATTCCATTCTAGGAATGGCTAATTCAATGGCACGGTTATTGAGGAGATAACAGTCATAGTCATACAGTCATACTAATAACTGTTAGGTTGAAGTTTCAACCACCTGAGAAAAAAATAGAATTTTTTTAGAAACCATAAATAAAAAAAAAATTTACTAATCCAACTGGATTTGTTTTGTTTTTACAAAAACAATAAGAGCCAAAATGACATTTCGGTCCAAAGGAATTTTTTTTACGTACTGAATTATTATTTTGGTCCAAGGTAATTTCACAGATTTTAGAGAAATAATTGTGTGGTTGTGGGCTGAAAATGAAACCAATCAAGTTGGCTTGATATTTTTTTTTTTTTCAAATTTATAGTTTCTAGAAAAAATTCAAAAAAATAACCAGAACTTAAAAAAATAAATAATCAATATTTTATAGCCAAAAGGCGTTTACATGAGATATATGCCAAATTTTTTTATTTACCATCTTTCAAACAAAAATTTCATTTAACTCTATTTTCGGAAAAAAAATTATATTTATCAGATCAGAAAAAAAATATATTTATCAGAACCGCAGTTTCAAACGGTTCCGATCGACCAACGAGCGATATATTCTCATTCATCTTCATGAACTCACAAAACAAGAGTTTATGTTTCATGTTCATGCATGTAGGATATGAGTCATAAACTCTAGTTTTATGAGTTCATGAAGACGAACGGGAATATATCGCCCGTTGGTCGATCGGAACCGTTGAAATTAAAGAACATTGCAATTATTTTGTTGTAACAAAGTTTGATGAAATTTTATTGTCATTTACCTATCCATCCGGTTGTCGGAATATTGAAACATCAAGGGCTATAAACACTTCACGTTGGATCGAAGTTTAGATATAACCAAACTCGAGAAATTTTGAATTTTCTAACCTCTTTTAATTTTTATGGTTATTTTTTAAAATTATAAATTTCTAAACATTTCAATTACTTTTTTAAATTATTCATTTTAAAGAAAATTTACTAACAAAATAAAAAAGTTAGAACTCCGCTTATGTTATTTTACATAGTCGATTCCAAGCCCGAAATAAAGGAGGAGGTTCCAAGCCCGAAATAAAAAAGAGGGTAACTTTGAAATAATAAAATATCTAAACATTTTTTTTATTTTCAAAATACTTCTAAATTTAATTTAAATTTTTTAAAAAGTAACGACCAAATGAATTTTATATTATATCTCGTAATTGTTAAGCAAGGAAAAAAATTGGACCCGTACCAATATAAAAATAGATCTGATGGTTCTAATTTTTATTTTATTTTTTAACAATTTAACCTTTTTAAAAAAAAAATAATAGACCTATGGACCCGTACGGACCGGACCTTGAACCAGACCGGACCATGTGAATCTGGACCATAGTCCTAGTACGGGTTTAAGCCAACCATTTCAAGTCAGATCCGCCAACCGTGTAGATCCATGGACCCATAGAAACCTTGGACCGGTCCGTTTGCAATACACTAACTGAGGAGTGTATTAATTTGTTACTTCAGTCCTAGTATAGAATTTTCAGAAAATAGGGTTAAATGGTTTTTTTTTCTTTTTTAAAGATGGTAAATAAAAAAGTTGACCAATATATTCATATATGTCCCTTAATTGCTTCATTGGCTTCTTATGACTCCAAGAGCTAATGAATGAAATTAGACAATTTCTCTGTTCCAGAAATGCATTATTTTATCCGTACTAAAGGAAAATAAAATAAAATTAAGAAGGAAGATCAAGAGGATAAGGTATATTATACATACATTTATACTTGGAAGGATAATTAATTCTTAAACAATGTGCCATTTATATATACATAAAAATTAATATTTTTTTCAGTAGTATATAAAATGTAAAAGTCAAGAGAATATACGGCAGTGGCTATAGCTAGCATATTCAGAGTAAGTCCGATTCCCATCGGACCTGCTTTGGTTCGATGGGCTCAATCACCGTCCAATCCGTATTAAAAAGTGTGCGCTCTGCTTTAAAATTCGGATGGTGTTAGAGCTCATTGGACTCAGAAGTCCAATGCCTATCGGAAAAAGTGCTGTCACTATTAAATCTTAGAAAGTAGCATCTATTCTATCCAGACTCCAGAGAGGCAGAGATAGAGACTGAACCAGTTAGACGTCATTTGTATAAAGAAGTCAAAACTAAATTCCTTTGTATAAAGAAGCATCTATGCTCTCCTGTTCTTAGTAGACCATATATTGAGCTCCAAAATAACAAAGTTTTCTTCAATAGAGAGCTCTGCAGCCATGGCAAACAACACGATAGGCACTGAGGACCTGGAATCAGCCAAACCGAATCAACCACAAATTAAGACGAAAAATTTCATAGCGAAGGCGGGTGACAACATTGCGTTTCGCTCGAAATGGGCAGAGATAAACGGCGCCATGGGTGATCTTGGCACTTACATCCCCATCATCCTTGCTCTTTCCCTTGCCAGGTTTTTATATTGTGATAAATTATCTAATTATCATGAAGTTTTTGATAAAAAAAAGATGATGTTCATATTTTTTTTATGTTCTGATGTAGGAATCTCGATTTAGGAACGACTCTTATATTCACTGGCATTTACAACATAGTCACTGGTCTCCTCTATGGAGTACCCATGCCAGTTCAACCGATGAAATCCATTGCTGCTGTTGCCATCTCCAATACCTCCTTTGGTGTCCCTGAAATCATGGCTGCTGGTAAATTTTAAAAAACAAATAATTGATTAATTTTTTCTGTCAAATAATCATAAACTATCAACTAATTATATATTGTTCTATATTAGTAAGACTATATATCATAAGGTATTATTCTAAATTTCAGGTATAATTACTTCTGGTGTGGTTCTTGTACTCGGCTTAACCGGCCTGATGAAAGTAGCATATTGGCTGATACCTCTCTCAGTTGTTCGAGGTATCCAACTAGCACAAGGTCTCAATTTCGCCATGACGGCCGTGAAGTACATTAGAAAAGAGCAAAACCTTGGAAAGGGAAAATCACTCGGTGAACGTCCCTGGACCGGCCTTGACGGCTTAATCCTTGCAATTGTCGCATGTTGCTTCATACTTGTAATTAATGGTGCCGGTAAAGAGGTAAAACAGCAGAATGAAGATGAAAGTAACAATGGCGAAAACCCTAATCCAACCATTAGACAGCGTAAAAATTTCATGGAGAAGTTAGCGGATTCGATACCATCAGCTGTCATAATTTTTGTTTTAGGGCTTATTTTGGCAATTATTAGGAAACCCAGTGCTGTCAAGGAGCTACGTGCCGGTCCTGAAGCAATCCGCGTGATAGATATATCACGACAAGCTTGGAAAGACGGGTTTATTAAAGGCGCAATCCCTCAACTACCTCTTACTTTACTGAACTCAGTCATAGCCGTATGCAAATTGTCCAAGGATTTGTTCCCGGAAAAACAAGTTAGTGCTACATCACTCTCCGTAACAGTCGGGTTGATGAACTTGATCGGGTGTTGGTTTGGTGCCATGCCATGTTGCCATGGAGCAGGCGGCTTAGCGGGTCAGTATAAATTCGGGGGAAGGAGCGGGGGATGTGTAGCGGCACTTGGAGCATTGAAATTGGTGTTAGGGTTGGTGCTTGGTGGATCGATATTACGGGTGCTTGTGGAGTTCCCGGTCGGATTACTTGGTGTGTTGTTACTATTTGCGGGAATCGAGTTGGCCATGGCAGCAAGGGACATGTCAACCAAACAAGAGGCTTTTGTTATGCTTGTTTGTACTTCGGTTTCATTGGTTGGATCGAGTGCAGCACTCGGTTTCCTCTGTGGCATGGTAGCACACGGGATCATCGAGTTAAGGAAGCTTGTACTCAAGTGAGACGATCGATCCCTATTATGCTTTTCAAACAATTTGCTCATATTTTCACCATGATTCCTATCAGGGTAGAGTTGTTTGTTTCATGTTTGTCATGTTTTTTTTTCTAATAAGAACAAGAATGTATAAAAATTGCTAGGAGTTCAAGTAGCTTTGAACTCTATATGCATGTCAAAATCAGGGGTGCTATTTTGAATTCTTCAATTCTTCATGTAAGTAAATTGCTTTCTTCCTTTTTTTTTTACTTTAATTTTATACTTGCAGTTGAATTCACAACCAAACTAATTCTATAAATCTTATTATACTTTAATTATGTTGACACATAAAAATAAAATGACAACAGATAGTCAAATTATTAAAGTTGCTTGGATTCTATAAATTTACTGATTATGTAATATTCTTTTTTTTTTACTGGCACTTTATTGCCATGATGAATGATTTGATAATATTCTCGCTTTGAAGTTTAACACAATATAAAGATCACATTTTGGATACCAGAAAATGAATCAGATACTATTCTTCACCTTCAATGGACTAAATCGACCCATTTAGACGACCTTCTGGCAGGGCCGGTCCTGAGAATTTTGAGGCCCGGGGCGGAAGAAAATTTTGAACTCTTTATGTAAACAATTTTTTTTATTAATATGTCATATCATACAAAATAAGAGGGGACATAAAACCAATACCCCTCAATATTTGATAGCATTACTTGCAATATTTGTAATTATGCAAATAAACGTTGTGCATCAATATCACAGTTCTCACCATGTGTCAAAGCATTTTCAAGTTTCAAACAATAATTTTTCATTTCTTTGTCGAAACATATGTTGAAATATATGTTGTTAATTTGAAATATATGTTGTTATTTTATTAAGCAAAACATGATAATTACATTTCTTTGTCGAAATATATGTTGTTAATTTGAAATTCTAAAATGTTCAAATATTTGAAAGTCATACAAATTAATAGATACAATAGAGGATTAAACATTTAGTAATAACTATAACATTCTTATTAGATATTTGGACTAATTTCCAACGTTTGAAAATATTAGGTTAATTATATAAAATACAAAATTAACAAAAAAAAATCACCAACGTGGCACTAAGGCCACGTGGTCCATACTGGATGCTTCACCTCTTCATTTTCCTAATTGGTCTTCTCTCTTGCGTGTGGAAAGAAAAAAATAAGAAATAAATCAAAGAGAACAAATAAAGAGAAAATGAAAGAAAGGAATGGAAAAGTGAAAACAGAGAAAGGAAAAAGGGTTTCCGCGGAGATGGTTTGCATCAGCTTCCAATGGAAAGCAACTTTATTTTTTGCTGTTGATTCGATGACTCAGATTAAAAAATAATAGCCCAGATAAAAAAACACCAATGAAAGAAACGATGGCCCAACTTTGTATTCATATACAAAGTATATTTTTTTTTTGGGCCCTTTGGATTTTTGGGCCCAGGGCCATCGCCCTGGGTACCCTGGGCCAGGGCCGGGCCTGCCTTCTGGTGAAAAAATAAATACCTACATGTAGGGGTGTCCTTTGGATCCGATTATTTGGTTTTTAATCGAACAAACAAATTTTGATTTAAATTATTCGTTTTTTTTTTTTTTTTCAAAATAGATGGTTCGGTTCAGTTTGATTTGAATTACTTATATTTTTTTATATTTAATTTGATATAATCTTATATATTGGTCCACCTAAACAAACTGAAATTTACATAATATTTACTTAAATTATTTTGAGTTTTTATATTTAGTTCAATTTTATATTTTTTTATATTGATCTTGATATTTATTTCTAGAGTAAATTTCGCCGTAGGTCACTAAACTTTGTTTTTTGTCACGAATTAGTCACTCAATTTTGATTTGTCCCAATCAAGTCACTGAACTTATCATTTGTCCCAATCAAGTTACTCTATAATTTTTCTGTCCAAAATACTAACGGAATATTATCATTCTGTTAATATTTTGGACAGAATATGCTCATTCCGTTAGTATTTTGGATGGAATGAGTATATTCCGTTAGCATTTTGGATAGAATGGGCATATTTCGATTGGACGGAAAAATTATACAGTGACTTGATTGAGACAAATGAAAAGTTCAATGACTTAATTGGAACAAATCAAACTTGAATGACCAATTCGTGACAAAGGATAAAGTTTAGTGACTTCCAGCAAAATATACCCTTATTTCTGTAATTATTAAAAATAGTTTCATATGTATTGAATTTTGACCTTTTAAGATCTATTTTATCTCAATTCAATCAAACTAATCAAAATTTACTTTAGTTAGGTATTTTTAAAAACCGACTAAAATTTTTGTTTAACTATTTAATTCAATTATAACAGAACCAAACGTTTGAACACCCCTACCAAACTGCACATCCATCTCATTTTATAAGTTAGGAAAGCTTAATTTTTCACTGTAAAAATATAAAATGGTGATTCTAGAGTATGATAATTTTCAGTAAAAAAAGAGAAATTGGGGTTTGGGGAAGTACCAGTAGAAACCGGATCCTCTGCATTAACGCAGCGTTTGAGATAATCCCTGGACCGACCGATCAAAATCCAGACCAATCCGGCCCACGCCTGTAGAGCACAGGGCCCTTTAATGTTCATGCGGATTTAAATCGGACAGTCCTGATCTTAACTCAAAATTTGAGTTAACTCAGTGGATACGAATTCGTACCAGTATCCTATCTAAGAAAAAAAGCAGCTAATGTGTGCAGCAAAACATAATATACTACCAGAATATACCAAAATACCAAGTTCAAAATTGAGAATTTAAAATTACAAAACATACTAATTTGCCTACTAAATAGATGCTCAGCCATTAATTTTAGTATACAATGAACTACCAAAATTTCACCAGCTCAATATCACACCTTTCTTCAAAGATTCAGAATAAATAATTCAACAAAATTTGCCCGTAAAAAAAAAAAATCACTCTGATTCAGTCTTTCTCTTCTTACCCTCTTTGTTTTGTTTGGCTTCGCGCCTCTCTCTCTTGAGTCCTTTAATGTTATTTGATAAAGGCATATCTCCAACCTTAATAGAACAAATAAATAAGTAAACAAACAAGGCTTTAAATGGAAAACAGGAGTTCTATTAAAAAATAAAAACTAAGAAATAGGTTTGAATCAAAACCTTCTGATCAGGCATGTAGATCCTTCCAGTTTTTCCCTCGATAACATCACTCGTGACATTCTTGATCTGAAAAGTAATAAAAATAATAGGACTTAGTACCATATAATTAGGAAATTCAGAAATTTGGAAAGAAAAAAAAAAACCTTCTTTCAGATCAAATTTTACATTTTTTTTTTAATTTCCTACTATTTTTTTAGATAGGTAGAATATCACTTGATCTAAAGATTCTAGACCATTCATAAGTAGTGATTTCTTTACCTATCTTAGAAATAGTAAAAAAATTACAAAAAATATAAAATTTAGATATACAAAGAATAATGGCTGCTAATTGATGCATATGTTTATGTATTATGATAGTAGTTTACCTTCTTAGCCTGATCAGGTGCTTTCATGGCATCTTTGAATAAGCCTTCACTAGGAAGCCGGTGCCTTCTGACGACCAAGTCCATAGAGGGGCCCACCTCAACCAACTCCATTCTTGGTACAGCTGTGCCGGATTTCTTAAGACGAAGTGCACAATGATTCAACAGCACGGATTTTGAGGAAATAGCAGTGCATACATACACGTGATCCACCCCTGTTAGGTTCAGGTTTTCAATCACCTGAGAAGCAATAATGAATTAATACTTAATATACATACATACATATAAAATAAATTTTCTAATAAAAGATCTTTGCATGTACCCAAAATATAAGGACCAGAAAAAAGGGAAATGATCTTTGCTGCAAAAGTTAATATTGCCAAAGCAATGCAAAACACAGTATATATGTTTTTAATTTGACAATATAATCTCCTCTTATGATCAAAACACAGTACATATGTTTTTAATTTGACCATAAACTTTTGAAAGAGTTTCCAATATTTCTCATATTTGTAACTAACACCAATAATTGTATGAACTTTGCAGAAGCAAAATTTAGAAACAAAGGTACATTGAAATTTGAACACGGAACACCCAATATATAAACTACCACAGCATATTTTTCACATATATTCAGCTGAATTACTTCCTGACATATTAATGCAATGTTCCAAATCAAAATCTAAATTCAATTGCTTTTATTCGAGTACATTTGGGCCTAATAAAGAAAGAACAGTAACAAGAAATAAGAGCAAGAGCATCAAGGTTTCATATATACAATCTTTAATTTCACAACAGTCTCATAGTCAGGCATAATTACAGTATATGACTGTATGAAAACCCTGCTGCTATTTGTGAATATAGTAAATATAGGGTGTGTTAAGCAAAAACCAGAAAACAATTATTACAAGTACCATAGAGTGAGGCTATGGTACTATGCATAGCGCATAATGGTCTGTACTATATGGATCAATATCTCCATTTTCAGAGTCCAAACAATCGATCTAAACCGTTCAACATGATCTTCATATAAAAATATACTTGTAGATCAAATTTTAATTTTTAGATAGGTAGAAAATCACTTGATATAAAAATTCTAGACCATTCAAAAGTAGTGATCTTCTACCTATCTTAAAAAATAGTATAATAAATCTGAAAAATGAAAAATTTAGTATGCAAGTACATTTTCATATGGAGATCACGTTGAACGGTTCAGATTGACTATTTGGATTTTGGAAATGAAAATATTGATCCGTAGTACGGACCAATATGCGCTATGCATAGTACCATAGCCTCACTCGATACCATATATAGTGGTCTTGGCTTTGGCCAAAAGTAAGCATACCTCTCCCCTGAAAATATCAAGAAGCACCTCTTTCAAGTGCTTCAACTCATCAACAGTCTCAAATTCTTCTCCTATAAAAGCAAAGAACGGTTTCGACCCGATTTTCGGTGTCAACTTCTTGTCATATTTGAATGATTCCATGGATTTGAAATTCTCAACTCCGACTTCAACAAGGTCATAGATGTGGTGGTCATATGTTCTCCCAAGAACTAAGTTGTTCGGCCTTTTCTTTGAATGCGCACCATACTGGCACATAAATAATGTAATATTAGTCAGAGAGAAAAAAAATGACCAAATAAAAATTATAGGGGAAATTTCACACGTCCCTCTAAAATTTGTAATATCATGTTTACCCTTCTAAATTTAAAGAAACTCACAAATTTACCAGATTTGTCGAGTTTTAATAGAAAAGTCAATAAATTGGGTAAATTGTGAGTTTTTGAAATTGAGAAGGGTAAATATGATATTATGAATGTTAGAGGAAAGACGTAATTTTGAGATTTTTTTAGGGGTATACATGAAATTCCCCCGAAATTGTATAACATATTTCAAAATTGTGAAAGTCATAACTAGGACCTTCATAATGCCAATATTTTAATTTGTTTTGTTACTTTCCTCTTCTCTAAATTGAGTAAATTCTCTTGACTAAACTAACCATAAAGGCACAATAAGGATTGGTACCATGCTTCAGCAGGAGAAGTAATATGAACAATTGATGTTACTAAAAATTAAACAAATAAACAATTAATTAACATACCACAAAAAGACTGCAATCTGTTTTAAGAGAGTAAAACTCCAGAGAGGTCTCGCCACCGCTCTCAAAAGGTCTTATATTTTCGTTCTTTTTTGAGAATTTCACCGCACTGCCTCTTTTCAAGTGGTATAACTCAGTCAAAATTGAATTCAAAACAGCACTTGTTTTGGTGCCATGTAGAATCAGTGTTTTCTTCCCATTCTCAACCTAAATAAGAAGTTAATCAATTATACCCAATTCACTGAAGAAATTATTAAAAACAAAAAGAAGAAAAAATATAATAGTTGTTGGCTCTTGTTAATTGTAAAAATTATATCCAGTTCACTGAATTAGTGGTCCATTTTTCCATGATTCAGTTAAAAAATATAATAGTTACAATCAACAAAAATTATAACTGAATCATGAGAAAATATACTTTTAAATTTATAAATGCCCTCCTATTTTGTGTAAAAACAATTATAAGAATTACAAATAAGAATTTAATAAAGAGCCAAAAATTATATCCCATTTTGTTATATTTTCTGGCTCTTGTAAATTATATCCTGTTATATTTTGAGTATCTTAACTGAATCATGAAAAAATATAACAGGATAAACACAAATTAAACCATGATGGATCAACAACAACAGAGAAGTTTTGATTTCATGCAGCGCACATACCATAGAATTAAAAAGAGCACACATATGGTTAGTGCGCTGCATGAAGCCAAAACTGATCTGTTAAAATCTTTGCCTGTTCTATTGCCTTAGGAGTATGGTTATTTAGATTCAGGTAAAAGAAAAGAGCAACAAATAACAAAAACAAACAAATAAGGGAGAGAAAGAAATGAAGTGGGCTTACGAGTTTAGGAGCGCGTTTCTCAATCTCCCGCTTCGCTCTTTTCGTTTTAGGTGCCTTTATTTGCATGATACCAGCTACACAAAACCACAACAAAAGTAGATTTAAAAGAAGAAAACAAACAAAATCTGAATTAATTGTGACCGCAAGCGGTGTCGGGAGAGAGAGAAAGACCTTTCGAGAGGATTTTAATGGAGAAAAGCAGAGATTGTTGGCCGCAAACGGTGTCGCCGCCGCCTAGGGTTTTAGAGAGGGTTCTGGAACCAAAACCGAGTTTAGAGAGAGAAAGACCTTCTAGTTGTAGAGAGGGTTCTATCGCGGATCGAACGGTTGGCCTTTTGCATCAATATCGTGTTTCTTTGATAAAATCCAACGGCGATGGACTGGAATGAGAATTCAGATCCTCTCCGGTACCGTAATAGGGAATCTTCTATAATTATTCGATCTGGACCGTTCTTTTTAACTTTGCACGAATCTCAAAGCAAAATGATACTGCCTCCTGCGGTAGCGCGAATCTCGAAGCGTGTGGGAGTTAATCTCAAACCGTAAAGTGAGGGGAATGTTTTACAGTTCCTGGGAGGATAATATTCCCAAACTTTTAGAACAAAAATATTGTTGGGCCCAATTGGATAGCCCAATAAATCTAAGACCTGTCACCGTAAATTAAAAACTGAATTATTGGAGAACCCAATTGGTCTTTAGCGAATTTATTCGGATCCAATTGATTTGAATTTTGATGGACGGTTCGGATCCAAACTCAAAATTTGATTTGGATTTTGATCGGACGGTTCGAATCCAAACTCAAAATTTAATTGGAATATCACTTAATAAGTGATTGGATTTAAAGAGCCCAATTGGGGATGAATTTTATAATTGTTTTAAATTTTTTACTATATTTTAGGATAGGTACAAAATTATTTTTTATGGACAGTTTAAAAATAGTGATTTTGTACTTATCTAAAAAATAGTAAAAAAATTTCAAAAATTATAAAATTTGATCTCCAAACATATTTAGTATGGATATCATATTGAGCGGTTCAGATTGACAGTTTGGACTTTGAAAATGAAAATATAAAATATGAGATATAATGAGGTATGAAAACATGAGATATTGAATCCTCCTCATAAAAAAATATTACTTTTAATATATTATTTTATATTCATAATAAATTCGCCCCTTAAATAATCAACTCCTATCCTTGTTGTCATGTAACTAGTATTCTTTTGCACGAATACAGGAAAGTATTTAAATCAGAAGTTTTTAATTTGTTAAAGAAATATATCTTATGTTGCTTATTAGATTTTCTTTTCTTTTATTTTCTTTTTTAAATTACTGAATGGATAAAGTCATCTAACACCTTTTAATATTCTCAAGGGACTTCAAGTTGAGTTTCAAATATGTAACTTTTCATACACACAGTTTTGTTTTTTGTCATTAGATCAAAAGCTGATTTTTACTTATTATATTAGTTTATCTACGACTTTAAAAATAATTACTAAATAATCAAGTTGAGACAGGAATGATTCATAATTATGTTTTAGTTTAAATTCAATAACCAGCTTCATTAACTTATTTTCTAAACACCACTCTATAAACTTTTTACACATAATGCCTACGGGTTGTTATTTAAAAAAAAAAAAAAACTTTTTACGCATAATAAATAATATTTGACTATTTCATAATATACACTTCTCATTTATACATTACATATTTACTTATTTCATAATGTACTAAAATCATAAAAAAGAAAAAGAAAATGAGGTAAAAGTGAACTTGGACATGGGTAACTAACTTGGGTTAGTGTGCTTTTTTTTTCTTTATACTGCATGCTATTTAGTTATGTTTGGATGAAGTGAGAATAACTGCTAACCTCAGTTAGCGTGCTATTTCTTTTCTCTATTTCGTGTTTGGATCGGTGCTGCTAACCTGAGTTAGTGAGCTATTCTTGTTTTTTTACTAATCTGTCCAAAACAAAGAATTAACTGTAAACCTGGGTTAGTACCTATTCTAAGTTGACATTTGTGTTTCATTCAAACATATTGACATGGAAAATTAAGTCTTGAACACAAGAATGGTTGAACTCCTGAGAGAACTTCAAGAGCGTTTATCATTGACTCTCATCTTAGTCTCCTAAGCATCACATGTAAAATCTTTCCTACAACTTTATTGTTAGATATAGGTTCACCTAATTCAACAAAATCATTTTGCATTTGTAACATCATATTATACATATCCTCAACTGACTCACCATCTCTTATATTAAACATTTCAAATCTAGTTTCTAAACCAGTGAGTTTCCCACATTACTTTCAAATTTATTTATTATGGTTTCCCACATTTCTTTCGCACTAGTCATGTTACCAAATATTATGGCTACCGATTCACTAACCGAATCGTAAATTGCATTTACTGCATTGTCATTTTCTTTTTTCTTCAATTTTGAATCGGTAGTAAGTTGGATTGAATTGGTCTCGGTTTAAACAAACAAATAAACATCAATAATTAAATAATATATGTATTTAACATTAAAAATCATTTTGCTTATAAAATTTATAATTTAATCAAATGAAACAGAGGAGGTTGTTATGTTGTGACTCTGAGATAAAAGATCCAAATGAAAAAAATAAAGAATAATAATGTTACAACCCGAGTGAAATTATACCATACCATAATAATACCATACCATGATAAATTACTGAAGTGATTGGTAGAGTTTCAAAAATGAGAACTTGGTTGATTACAAAATGTATATTATAAATAGAGTAGAATTAAGGTGTTCTTAAGTTCATTAAGCCTTTTTGTGAACTCAACTCTTAAACTTATCAAATTGACTTCAAATGACGAATTCAAACTGTTAAAACTCGTCTATCTTACGAGTGATGTGTCTACATGTAAAAAAAATTTAAATTTCGAATTAATTTAGTATAAAGTCAAGGGGTCAAAATTAAAAGATTTATAAATTAATTTTAATGCATTTATTTTTTGAATGTTTTTTTACATGTAGATGCATCACTTGTAAGGTAGATGACTTTCAACGGTTTAAATTTGTCATTTGAAATCAATCTGATAGATTTTAGAATTGAGTTCACAAAGAAACTTGGTGAACTTAGGAACACCCTAGTTCTACTCATTATAAATAAGAGAGTGACCATTCAATGAACTGAAAGGCCTAATAGATAAATCCCAAAATGTTGTTCAAATTTTTACTGATTTGTTTTTTTCATTTTATGTTTTCTTATCTTTATTTTTCATTTCTTATTGATTTTCACCAATATCTTATATGATCCAAAAAATGTCTATCAACAATTGAGTTATTAATAGGGAAGCAATTGATTCTTATTTCTTCATTTAAAGATAGTGTGAGAAACATCGAGAACAAAACAAATTATTTGTGAATTGAAAATGAAACTACCAAAATTAACGTTCCCAAGACAAATAATAATATTTGTTTAACATCTAAAATCAAACTTCTTCAACGTATACAATGTTCCAATGTGGCATATCATGCCATTTATACAGGCATCTAAAATATTATTTATGTATTAATGAAGTGCCTCACATTGTTTCGGTAATAATGATTTTTATTTCAAATTAAGAATTTCTCAAATATAGAAAGGAATTTGCAGTATCTATTGTTGGTTCCTAAGGCATCTATAGGGGGTGAATATGAGGCCTTTTAAAATTTAAAGCTAAGTACTTTTAACTAAGGTATGTATGTGTTATTCTTGGCGGAAACAAGAATAACTCTAAACTAAACAAGTGTGCGTAAAATGAATAGAAGAGTTGAGAGACACTTGACACGAGAGTTGTTTACGGAGTTCGGCACTAACGCTTACGTCTTCGGAGCTCGAGACCTTCGAGATGGCGCGCATTTCTTTACCCAATGAGAAAGGAGTACAAGGTGGAACCGGTGAGCCCTTACAAAGCTTGAGAAATCATACGGGCTGAGCACGGAAATGGCTCACGAGTACTAAATACTCAAATGTATGAAACAAACAAGATGATCACTAAAGGATTACTCTACTTCTTACACAAGATTGATTGTGGTTGAGTATGCTTGAGATTGTTGTATGAATATTGAAGTTGTGTGCACAAGCAACAATGGCTTTTTCTAGATTTGAAAAAAAATTCAGAATATTGCAATTGGAGGTGGCTAGAGTGATAATCCAAATCTAGATTTTGCTTCTATTTATAGAGAGAGAAGCAAAATAAGGTATCTGGTATTAACCGTTGTAACGGTAGATTAGGAGTTACAATGGTTAACCCCAGATAGCAAGTTTGGGTGCGCTGGGAAACCTAACGCTTATTAGCTGTTACAACGGTTGTCATAACATAACTTCTTTGGAAATTTTGGGGTTCCGGTACAACTGTTGTCACAACGGAATAAATCGATTTGACTGTGTATTTTGAATTATGAATTATTCTGTTGTAACGCCTATTTAGCTGTTGTAACAGTTCATGCAAATTACCTCAATCTCAAGTATGCTTTACCATTTTTCAGATTTCTAAACCAAATCTTGAGATGATACTTCTAGATCCAATGCTTGGTTCTTCATGACTCATCATTGATTAATATTGCAATTCATCATGCATCCTTGATGTGTATTTTAGCAATTCATATCGTCATGAACCTGCACAATATCTCAAGGCACAAAATTATAAAATTCAACAAATATATGTTTTGCAAATCTAGTCAAATAGACAAGTAGATTATGACACAATTCAACATCTATTTTGTATGTCAAGAAATTTAGGGACAACATTATGAAATAAGAGGAGGGTTCAAATGCACCATAATTGTGTGCTCCAATATGCTCCACATTCTTTATCTCTGTTTTCAAAGTCCGAACAGTCGATCCGAACTGTTCAACATGATATTCATAATAAAATATTCTTGGAGACCAAATTTTATATTTTTAAGAACTTTTTTGACTATTTTTTACATAGGTACAATATCAATTTTTCAGATGGTCCAGAATCTCCTTAAAATAGTTATTTTGTGCCTATCTAATAATATAGAAAAAAAATTCAAAAAAAAATATAAAATTTGGTCTCCAAGTATATTTTATTATGAAGATCATGTTGAGCGGTTCGAATTGACTGTTTGGACTTTGAAAACAAAGATAATGGATGTGGAGCATATTGGAGCACAAAATAATAGTGCATTTGAACCCTCCTCGTGAAATAATAACAAATGTTTTTAATTACTTGTGAAAATGAGGTGAGCATTATATTATGCAACTCTTATGCAACTTCATCTGTAAATGTTGATCCTCCTGAAGAAATTTATTTAAATGATGTATTCCAACAAATTATTATGCGAATGATGATTAAATTATGCAAAACTCGAGTTTTTAATTTGTGTTAGAAATTACCAAAAGAAAAATTTAATCGTCATTTTGATAAAATTATAAAAATATATACAATTTTTTTCATATGTCAAATCTTTGTTGAACGTATTGAAAGTTTACAATTCTTTACAAAAATAATTTTCATCATGCTGCAAACTATCTTAATTAATTAACGAAATAATTTTATTACCCTTCCGTTTGCTGAATTTTATGACTTTTATTATACTTATATGGTTTATTTACAAATAATAAAGTAGGATGAAAGTAAAACAAGTAAAAAAAACCATTATTTAAAAATAATCTAGCATTTTTTAAAGTTGTTAGTCCCTAAAACTCTGCAAGTCTTAAAATATTATTTTTTAGATTTTTTGTGGCAGTGGATTTATGTGCACAACCAACCAATCACTGATATAGTTGCATTTAGATAGTCTTGTAGAGATACTAAATTAATTCATTTTGCATCATTTTTACTGTTTGATTTTATGTTAAATTAATTCAAAATTATATTTTTTTCATAAAAATATATCATTCATGAAATAGATCAGTTTGAACAGTTTGAATTTCTTAATTAATAATTTAATATCAATATGATTAATTTTAAAATTAAATTCACCAAAAAATTTGTGAGTTTAAAGGATACTCTAGTTTTACTCAAATAAATGTATCTCTTTATTTTATTTTACTTTTGGGCTTTTTATTACCAATTTAAACACCGGAAAATAATGTAGGCCAATTCTAGGCCTCTTAGTAAATAAATTAATTTTATTTGGCGAGGGCAGGGAAATTTCAAAATATCTTGTATAGTTTTCATGTGTAAAAATCAAACTAAACACCAAAAATGTGATACTATAATGTTGTTTGTTATATGTGTGCACGAAATTAATGTGAACATTCATGTGAATGAATTATAAACACTAAAAAATATATATCACTTAATTCTCAATCTAAAATCTAGCACCTCACCGTCTATCTACCTAGGTCGTCTATATGTCAATCAGATACAAAACTATATTTGAAAATAAGATGATGGAGAAAACAAAAAACAATAACTAAAAAAGGTAAGACTATCACTAGTACAAAAAACCCCTTCACCGACTGTTAAAAAACCCTTTTACCGACTGTTATTGAGGCGTCGGTGATGGCGGCGACGGTATAGATAAATCTTTACTGACGGGTGAATAACAGTCGGTGTAGGCGCCCAACACCGACTGTTTTTTCCAAAAAACCGTCGGTATAGGTGCCCAGCACCGAATTTTTATTTTTATTTTTTTTATTTGCACCTGTAGACGTGACAACTGGCAAGCCAAAATTCGGTGACTTGTATTTTGCAAAGTAATCAAAGGATAGCCCAGTCAAATGACTCATTTAATGCTCTCATATTCTTCCACTCAAATTCATATATTAGTGCAAAATTACTATGACCAAATAGAACTTTTATACAACAACTTTGATTAGCTACTTTCAATTAAAAGCTACAAAAAAAATTATACATAAAAAATGAGAAATGATCCATGTTGTGGTACAACAACAGAAAACAAACCATTCATTTACTTTACTTTCTTCCCTCAATGAATAAATAAAGAACAAATATTTGAATTTCCTCCAATATCACTCTTTCCGCGTTGATCCATCCTGCAATTCATATTTATATATGCGTGTAAATCATGAGTTAGTCATGCTTGCTATATATTTCTCTTTTCACTGATGTCATATACCCAAAGTGTAAGTACCAAGTACACTCTCTCAAAGCATGACTATACCCAAATTATACTGTTCCAAAATGAAGTTTGCAATAAATGAGTCTTTATTAGTATTCACATGTGGAAATAAGAAAGAAGTTGGTGAAGAGAACTTCCTCTCTGGAGCAAGAGCAGATGAAATTGCTGGGTATCTTAACCAAAGTATTTTTTTCTCATCAAATTATCAGTTGAGCAGATAAAAAAAGTCACTAACCTTAAAAAAAATGTTTGACCCTTGTTGACAGAATCAAAGTTCCTGACATGATAAAGAATAGTCATGAATAAGAATATAGGATTATCCTTGGAAATTGTTACCAAATATGCCTTGGAAATTTGTTTCCTGACAGTCACACTGGATGCAAGGGGTAATTTAGGAAAATATTACATATATATGATTAAACCCTAGAGACTTTTAGTTACAAAAATAAGTCCAATCAACTCGGGTTTACTTGTACATGTACACAAGTACCAATCGGTTCCGGTTGGACTGAACATGCATTTTGTACATGTTTCTGTACCTGGTGGGTATAAGCTCAAATTAATGGAACCAGTTCAGTACCAATCAGCTTTCCTACGACAGCATAAGATTCGTCAACAATCCCAGAAAGTAGCAGCAGGAACAACAAATACAATAGAGAAGATACAAAATCAAACATTAAATCAAGTGTGGAGATATCGAACAGCTGTCAACATTGTTCTTTTTTTTTTACCAGTTGGTATTTTAGTTCCTTCCATTCAGAACCTCTGCTGATCTTCGTACTCACAAGAAATTCAAAGATTCAACTATTACTATTAAATGAGTACAGGTTTACAAGATCAACGGTACCAGGTCACTCCCAGTAACAATACATATAATATCGACACAGTTCTGGTACATAAATGAAGTAACAGATCCATGCATGGACTGATGCGGATTGTAACATACCGATTCGTAACCAGCAATGGCAGGGCCAATCAGGAATCTGGATCATACTGACAACAGCACATACAGCTTACCTCCGGCCAATCAGGAAGAGCTGCGCAAGACCTTCTTGCATCAGAATAACAGAGAGATCAGCACTAGCAGCGGGATCTAAATTAGATGAATACATAATAAACATCAAACAAGAAAAGAAGTTTGAAAATACAACAAGTCACTTTCTATTATTTAGGAAGAGGTATTCAGTACTACAATACCATTTGCAGGACCCAGAACACATAATACTGTTGGGTTTCATATAATAATTTGTCTTTTCTTTTTTGAGGGGGGGATGGGGGGGAGGAGGAGAGGGCAAAGGTTTCATATTAAAATCCTCAATTGACGCTGATTCATATGTGCAAACCACAGGTAAAACACAAATTGGACAAAGGAAATGCTTATCAAATAATTAAAGGTATTTGCTGATCATTTACCACTTGCTTGATGGAGAATATCACGTGCAATGGAATCCCAAATTTCCTAACAAAATTACAAAAGAAAAAATAAAGTTTCTCAAAAAGAATGTATCCCACAAAGGAATCAATTTAAAGTGCACCAGTATATGTTATGAACAAATCAATCAAACACACATGCACTAACCGAGAGGTAGTTTTTTTCAATGACCTTGTTTCTAAATTGAATAACATTTTACACAAATAAGATATAGTAAGATCAAGCTAATCATATGAACTTACAGTAACTTAATATGAGAGTAGTTCTACTAGCAACTAAACTTTTTTTTTTCTCAAATTATTCAAGAAAAGTGGAACTAACTATGCTCTTACCTTGCTTATTACAAAAGGCCTATGTAGCTCAAGCTCCAAAGTATGAAATTGCCCAATCTGCATCAAACAAAAGACGAACTCGATACAAAAATTAAACTTCCTAAAATCGTTCTATTACAACCTTACAGTGCCAACAGTACCATCAATCTTCCTTCAGGCTTGTAAAACAAAAAACACAAGCCAAGAAAAAGAAGTGGAATAGACATGAAAATAAGTTCAAGCAATACGCAAACTCGTATGGTGGTGCAGGCAGTGCCTGTTGATCCCTGTTTTTTATGTTGGAAATGAGGAACCATATGATGTCTAAAAACATGGCTAAAACAAACCTTTACATGCTCGTTCTCTGTTAAGTTCTT
Organism: Carex littledalei; assembly: GCA_011114355.1. Classification (NCBI taxonomy): domain Eukaryota; kingdom Viridiplantae; phylum Streptophyta; class Magnoliopsida; order Poales; family Cyperaceae; genus Carex; species Carex littledalei. The sequence continues at coordinate 7,163,635 of CM022102.1, forward strand.
GCCACGTACACGCAGGACCGAGCCCTCTTTATCATAATCAACAGCCTATTTCACAAGAGATAATTAAAACCAAGCAAAAAGGAAAAATGCAAGACAACTTGTGAGTTGTGAATATAATCAGGGCTAGAAAATGGTTGAGTAGGCATAATCAAGTAGTTTGGTCCAGCCCAACCTGCCAACAGGTCAAGAAATAGGGAGCCTGGACCTGACCAATTAAATGATCAATCCATTCTATGTTGAGTCAATCACAATAGGTTAGGATTTCCAATAGTCAAATTTGACTTGTATTAAATGCAAATTGGATTTTATTCTTTATTTTCACAAAAAAGTTTCAAATAAGCAGATGGTCAAAGTCAGATTAGCCAGAGATGAGTTGACACGCCACATGTAGCAATCTGACCTGTGCCTGACCCATTAAACCAGCAGTTAACTCATGTTAAATCAACAGCTTCCAGATCTTGTAAAAGATCTGAGAACACAAAAACTAGTTAAGCACAAAAAGAAACGATGAAACAAAACTAATACAGAGTTCTTCAAATCTGAGACGAAGTTGGTGACTGGCTGGTACAGCTATTGTACCCACAACAAAATCTGAGATTTTAGTACCCTAGAATGTATTTTACCTCAACTCTGATCTAGCTTCAACTTTACTCGTTCTGCATCTCTTCCACCTGAAGCCATCTCTCGGAGCACCTTTCTGCCATACAAAAAAAAACCTGAATTAGAATAGGTCTTGCAAAAAAAACCTCAAATTCTTCACGCTATTGACTTGAATTAGAATAGGTCTTGCAAAAAAAAACCTGAAATTCTTCACGCTATTGACCTGAATTAGAATAGGTCTTGCAAAAAAAAGCTGCTATTGACCACTATTTGCAAAGATATAGCATAATTTATAGTTTAGAAAACAAGAACAACAACCGAGCCTTGACTCCCAAACAAGCTAGAAATGAAACTTTAGAAAAAATAATTAAACAAAAAGAAGAATCAGGCGGGGCGGGGCGGGGCGAGGCAGCAAGGCGCTCCAAACTTGACTGACGAGAAGGACAGCAAGGCGGGGTTTTTGCTCAGGTGCTCGGGTGCGGGGCGAGGCAGCAAGGCGGTGCTCGGGTGCTCGGCGGAGGCTGAGGCAGATCGCGATTTTGGGAGAGGGAAATGAATTTGGGAGATGAATTGGGAACGAAGAGGGAAATGAATTTGGGAGATAGGCTGACTCAAATTTTGGGGTTTATGGGAGATCACGATCGCTAAAAGAAGAGGGAAATGAAAAATTTCGCGGCAGATCGAAAGTGATAAACCGGGAACGTAAAAATCACCGCCGGTTAAAAAGAAAACAGTCAGTAAATCACTGCTCAACACCGACTGTTTTTTTAAAAAAACAGTCGGTGTTGAGTAGTCACCCTACACCGACTGTTTTTTTGAAAAAACAGTCGGTGTTGGTTTACTGACGGTTTTTTGTAAGAGAACAGTCGGTGTTGATATTGTTCTTATTTACGATTTTACCAGCAGTCTCTACACCGACTGTTACATATTAAAACAGTCGGTGGTGGAGGGTCGGTGAAGGGGTTTTTTGTACTAGTGTATACGAATCAAGTCCAACGGCAGTTATCTAAAACAAAGTATGTTGCCATAACATAAGGCCATACGCGCCATTAAAATTCCCATTCAGGTGGCGTCGTGTCCAAGTGAGATCATCATCAAAATCAACATCTCATACATCCTCATTCGAGTCGACCGTATTGTCCCAGATCTGTCCATCCCCTAAGGTACTCGGGAATTGCGACATCCAAAGAAAACCACCTTCATATAACTCACTATCCGACAATTATCCGTTCTATATTCGTATTCGAATCCGTATCCGACAATTATCCGCTCCGTATCCGTATCCGTTTAAGGCGGATATGGTTTTAAATTTTGATATCCGTTTACTATCCGTATCCGTATCCGTATCCGTTCATTGAAAGGCGGATACGGATTTGGTATTAGCATTATCCGCTCCGAATCCGCTCCGTTTACACCCCTAATTCACATCCTTTGAGACTTTTGTATGATTTTTTAGAAAATCTCAAACCGTTCAAATACATTCTGCACAAATCTCAAAGCTCAAATAATACTGGCAAAATAAGCTATCTCCGAATAGGCACCGGACACATAGTTACGCAAATTATGAGATATCTCAGAGGATACGCGCTCTGTGATTCAGAAGTGGGCACGATATGTACCTACTTCTTCACCCCCCCCACCTAGTATGTTATCGGGGGTTCTAGCAAATATTTGTGGTATCCGTTTTGATGCTCACAACCAGAAAAAGTAGCCGTACAATCATTCCACTGGAGATGAATTATTTGTCCATTATTATCACATAAACACACAGGAATAGTTTTCGCTTCGTGCCTTTCTAAAGAAAAGAGAATGATTCTATATCTATTGAACTCTTGTTCAAGTTTAGCCATCAAGGCCCAATAACTGTCACTAAATAGAAAATTGTAATCTTTTGAAAGTGATACCGTCTCTACTCGCAATATGCTGGTTGCAAGCGAGTATATTTCAAACTAGTGAGGAGGGGACTGAGGCCGATTGAGAAACAAATAAGGAACTAGCTGTACATTCCGAACAAATAAGGAACAGATAAAAATTATCTAAGTGCACTACAATCAATCACGGAAAGAAATAGAGCATTTCTCAGCTTACCAGAGGCGGCGGATCCATCTCCGGCTGATCCATCTCCTACGGATCGATCAGTAGTTCCATCTAAATCTCGAAAGGGGAGAGCAATCTCCGGCGGCCGGGCAAAGCGCGGCCAGGAAGAGACCGACCGGGCAACTGTGCGATGGAGAGCGGGAGTCGCAGTTTGTTTAGAGCGGGATTTACGTTATAGTGCGCAAGGGCCTTCTTTGCGATTCGTGCATAACGTATTTGAACGGTTGAGATTTTCCAGAAAAAAACACTAAAAGTTTGAGATATCTCACTGGATGCGAATTCCAAAATTTTTGGGGGAATTTTCTAAATTTACGTATTCGCCTTTTAAAATTAAAATAATTATTAAATTGATTGAAAATATTTAAGTAAGGTTGTTTACTTTAATTAATGTTATTAAATAAAAGGTAGCTAGTGAAAACATATACATTAACAGTAGGTGTGCTGAAAGACAAACCGTATATATCAGTAAATACACTTCTCTGTGTTATGAAGTTAATAATTATGAATGTTATATAAGCAACTCCTCGATAGATAATATATTCTTAAATAGTTAACGTTACATTAATTCTTAGAGCCGAATGCTAATATTATTCGACAATTTTTAGAGTATATTACTCCAAGGTCAAACCAGTACAAAGATTTATAAACAAAATAGATCTATAAACAAAATCTAAGGGATAATTATTATTTTTATTATGCTCATTAAAAAATATTAAATATCGAATTTTTTCATTAAAATTTAGAAATTGTTTATTTTCCTTCTAAAAATAAATACCTTTATTAGTTTTTAATATAATTTTAATAATTTTATTTGATTGATTAGAAATAACTCCGTTTTTAAACTTCTAAATTTTTATTTAATTCTGAGCTTTTACTGGTTGCTTCCTTTTTCCATTGTTTCTGTGGTTTGTGCTTGATACGTTATTAGGGGCGCTGTACCAGTCGGTACAGTCCAGTGAAACCAATGGTACTGAATTTTGAACTGACAGGGACCTCGGTAGAAATTTTGGAAATGTTGGGGATGCTTGTGTAAATTATAGGCCCTTGGGTAATTTATATTAAAAAATGGGAGCTTGATTGGAAAATTGTGATTTTTGAGTAATAGGCCGGCCCTATATATATAAAATAATTAAATTAGGGCTTTGGGCCCTATGTTGTTGTTGGACCGTGGCTGTTGAGAATTAAAATGTGGGCTTGACCATTTAGAAGAAAATTATTTAATTGGACTTTGGAAATTTATTTAAAAATAGACTTGGCCCAATTTGAATATTAAAAAGAGGAAGTATTAAAAGTGGGCTTTTGAAAAATAAGTGAAGTAAAAATCGGATAATTTACTTTGGGTCTTGAGCCTCCTATTGGTTTGGCTCGGTCCGAAGTTTTCACCTAAACACAGGAAATGATTAGAAAAGTCCTAGATTGACGACTCGTGACATACTATGAGCAGATACTAGATTATCCAGACAGGACACTTTATGATCCCGAAACACACAAAAATTAAAATAATTTAATTACAACAAATCGTAGTTAATTAAGATTTTAATTAATTAATAAATTAAGTAGTTAAGATTTTTAAATTAAGTTAAGAAATTGACTTCTAAAAATAAATATGTTGTTAATTAATAAATGGCAATTAATTAATAACATATTACTGTTTTCGAATCAGTACGGTTACAAATTTTTATTAAGTAGGATAATTAAATAATCACGCATTATATTTATAAATTAATCGACACGTACAAATCATTAAAATAATTTGTACCACTTTAAAAGTATTAAAATAATTAAGTGACTAACGTATTATAATTAGTTACGTACTTAGGATTTAATTTAATTGTAGCAAAATTAGTTAGGAAACACCTTTATATTACAAGTATTCAACTAAGGTTAAATAATAGCAATTTAAATTACGTAAATTATACTTTACGTATTTTTATCGTAAAATGTACGTAATGACATTATTTAAATATTATAATAAAATATTTAAACAGTTTATCTTCAAATTAAAAAAAACAAGTACTTAATTTACGTTAGTTTAGTTTAAACTAAGTTAAACCTAATTTCACGCTCAATCGGAACCAAGTCAAACTGACCGAACCGATTGAGCATAAATCAAACCGTAGTTAGTTATTAAATTAGAACACTTAGTAAGAATAACTAAATGGGGAAAAAGGGTTACGAATAATTAGTTTAGTGTTTAATTAATTTACGTCCAAATTACAGGTCTGCAGACCTATGTAGATTCCGATCCGTGGACCGATCCCGCTGACGCTTGTACAGGAGCAGGCGAGGATTACGCAGACTACGGCGGCTACTATCTTACGTGCTTTCGGCCCTACTATTCCAGGTGTAGGATACTGAATTATTTTCTTCGTGGCGTACTCTTACCAAGTCGACCACTTGACATGACATCTGTACCTTTAATTTTGTAGTTACATTAGAGCATGTTTAATCTTTTCTGAACTGTAATTAGGATTTGCATAACCCCTGATAAATGGAAAAAATTTACCGCTTTCTTAGGAGTAGAGTAATTTAATTAATAGTCTATTAGATTAGGATATTAGTTGTCCTCTTCTCGTAGAGGACAACATATTATTGTAGATTAAGCATGTGCATTGGTGAGAGTGAGAAGAAGACCGAGTGACTGCGTTCCGGCTGGTTGGTATGGAACCGGTCGGCCCGTTAGCCATTGAGCCGAGAGACCACTTGGTTTCTCGGGAGGTCTTTTAGGAATACTATTATATATATGAAAAGTTGGTAGTATATTCTTTTCATTCATTTTACCATTTACGTGTGGACCGATCTCGAGTCCAGAGGCATGGAAACGATTCGGGAGTTATCCCCCTACATTAGGAGCTACAGGCCTAGTACGGCTTCCGCAGTTGCGGTGGCAGATTTTATTTTTATTGTACGGGCCGATCACGAGCCCTGGGCCGATCACGAGCCCTTATCCCATTTGGTCTGGCCGGACGGTGGAGTTCCGTTGTCTGCTCATGAGGAAACGGATTAACATATTCTTACGCCTTGCTTGTAGATTTCTCCTATTGGATATGTTTGGATGAAGAATCGTTTTAGAGTAAGGAAAAATACACAAAATTTGATATAACCATCGGCTAGCGTGCACCGACCTGCATGTTGACGTCTTTGGGGCAATGCTCGATGCTTTTAGGCATCGGGTATCATTGCGTCCCCTGATCGCAGTCCTTGGATTATATTGGTTTGGAGATTAAATTCAATTGGCACAGCACGGGGTGACAAAATTATCCGTATATTATTATATTAATTTGTACACACAGTACCTATGTACTGGACCCCGATTGATTATAAATATACATTCTCTTTGTATTTTATTTTGGGAAATTTAAGCATGTTGGCATAATAGGGTAATCGCATCATATCATCTACTATATGTATTTCTTTGTAGTTATTATGATAGGTTTTATTTACTGTAACATATGTATTAGAAATGAATCGATTACCGAACTTTACGTAGAATTCAATTTAAAATGTGCTTTGACTTAGAGGATCCCTGAAGGGATAATACTGGGTCACATACTGGGCGATCATTCGCTCACCCACCTTTTGATGTGGGATTTCAGGTACAGAGACTGGCGTTCGCAGCAGGAGGCATCAGGAGTTGTCCTAGATGGCAAGGCCGTTTGATATAGGACATTTGATTAGGGTTACGAGTCCAATGTTTTTGTTATGCACATTGGACTCGATAGATCATGTATTCTCTTTGATTAGACGGTGTTTATTTTATTCCGATGGGGAGTGTATGGATGATGTATATGTTATGTTTATTTGATATTTATGACTTTTGCTTGATTATTTTATATTCGCTTCCGCTGTGTTGATTATAGTATTTGTTTAGCCTTGCGTGTCTTTTCGATTATTAGACATGAGGCGGGGACTGATCATACCCTAATCCGGAAATTCTGGTTTGGGATGTGACAGTTCCAGTGTAACTGCTGTCACAACGGAATAAATCGATTTGACTGTGTATTTTGAATTATGAATTATTCCGTTGTAACGCCTATTTAGCCATTGTAATAGTTCATGCAAATTACCTCAATCTCAAGCATGCTTTACCAATTCTACAGATTTCTAAACCTAATCTTGAGATGACACTTCTAGATGCAATGCTTGGTTCTTCATGACTCATCCTTGATTAATATTGCAATTCATCATGCATCATTGATGTATATTTTAGCAATTCATATTGTCATGAACCTGCACAATATCTCAAGACACAAAATTATAAAATTCAACAAATATATGTTTTGCAAATCTAGTCAAATAGACAAGTAGATTATGGCACAATCCAACATCTATTTTGTATGTTAAGAAATTTAGGGACAACATTATGAAATAAGAGGAGGGTTCAAATGCACCATAATTTTGTGCTCCAATATGCTCCACATTTTTTATCTCTGTTTTCAAAGTCCGAACAGTCGATCCGAACCGCTCAACATGATCTTCATAATAAAATATTCTTGGAGACCAAATTTTATAATTTTAAGAAATTTTTTTACTATTTTTTACATTGGGGAGAGGTAACATTGCGGTGCCTTATTCCTCCTGCGAGGAACAGTGTAGGTAGAAGTGCTTCTATATTAAGCCGAAAGGTTTTTGTATGAATAATACAACTAGACAGTGCGGCCTAATATCAATTTTTTGGATGATCCAGAATCTCCTTAAAACAGTGATTTTGTGCCTATCTAATAATATAGTAAACAAATTCAAAAAAATATAAAATTTGGTCTCCAAGCATATTTATTATGAATATCATGTTGAGCGGTTCGGATCGACTGCTTGGACTTTGAAAACAAAGATAACGGATGTGGAGCATATTGGAGCACAAAATAATAGTGCATTTGAACCCTCCTCATGAAATAATAATTAATGTTTTTAATTACTTGTGGAAATGAGGTGAGCATTATATTATGCAACTCTTGTGCAACTTCATCTGTAAATGTTGATCCTCCTGAAGAAATTTATTTAAATGATGTATTCCAACAAATTGTTATGCGAATGAGGATTAAATTATGCAAAACTTGAGTTCGTAATTTTTGTGAGAAATTAACAAAAAGAAAAATTTAATCGTCATTTTGATAAAATTATAAAAATATATACAATTTTTTTCATATATTAAACCTTTGTTGAACGTACTGAAAAGTTTACAATTCTTTACAAAAATAATTTTCATAATGCTGCAAAATATCTTAATTAATTAACGAAATAATTTTATTACCCTTCCGTTTGCTGAATTTTATGACTTTTATTATACTTATATGTTTATTTACAAATAATAAAGTAGGAGGAAAGTAAAAGAAATAAAAAAAAACACTCTGTATCTAGCTTTTTTTAAAGTTGTTAGTTCCTAAAATTTTGCAAGTCTTAAAATATTATTTTTTAGATTTTCTGTGGCAGTGGATTTAGGTGCACATCCGACCGACCGATCACTGATATCGTTGCATTTAAGCTTTGTAGATAGTCTTGTAGAGATACTAAATTAATTCATTTTGCATCATTTTTTACTGTTTGATTTTATGTTAAATTAATTTAAAATTATATTTTTTTCATAAAAATATATCATTTATGAAATAGATTAATTTGAACAGTTTGAATTTCTTAATTAATAATTTAATATCAATATGATTAATTTTAAAATTAAATTCACCAAAAAATTTGTGAGTTTAAAGGATACTCTAGTTTTACTCAAATAAATGTATCTCTTTATTTTATTTTACTTTTGGGCTTTTTATTACCAATTTAAACACCGGAAAATAATGTAGGCCAATTCTAGGCCTCTTAGTAAATAAATTAATTTTATTTGGCGAGGGCAGGGAAATTTCAAAATATCTTGTATAGTTTTCATGTGTAAAATCAAACTAAACACCAAAAATGTGATTATATCATGTTGTTTGTTATATGTGTGCACGAAATTAATGTGAGCATTCATGTGAATGGATTATGAACACTAAAAAATATCACTTAATTCTCAATATAAAATCTAGCACCTCACCGTCTATCTACTTAGGTGGTCTATATGTCAATCAGATACAAAAATATAGTTGAAAATAAGATGATGGAGAAAACCAAAAGACATTACTATTTTTAGGTAAGATTATACGAATCAAGTCCAACGGCAGTTATCTAAAACAAAGTATGTTGCCATAACATAAGGCCATACCCGCCATTAAAATTCTCATTCAGGTGGCGTCGTGTCCAAGTGAGATCATCATCAAAATCAACATCCCATACATCCTCATTCAAGTCGACCGTGTTGTCCCAGATCTGTCCATCCCCTAAGGTATTCGGGAATTGCGACATCCAAAGAAATCCACCACCACCTAGTATGTTATCGAGGGGTTCTAGCAAATATATGTGGTATCCGTTTTGATGCACACAACCAGAAAAGGTAGCAGTACAATCATTCCACTGGGGATGAATTATTTGCCCATTATCATCACATAAACACACAGGAATAGTTTTCGCTTCGTGCCTTTCTAAAGAAAAGAGAATGATTCTATATCTATTGAACTCTTGTTCAAGTTTAGCCATCAAGGCCCAATAACCGTCACTAAATAGAAAATTGTAATCTTTTGGAAGTGATACCGTCTCTACTCACAATATGCTGGTTGCAAGCGAGTATACTTCAAACTGGTAAGGAGGGGACTGAGGCCGATTGAGGAACAAATAAGGAACAAGCTGTACATTCCGAACAAATAAGGAACAAATAAGAATTATCTAAGTGCACTACAATCAATCACATAAAGAAATAGAGCATTTCTCAGCTTACCGGAGGCAGCGGATCCATCTCTTGCGGATCGATCAGTAGTTCCATCTAAATCTCGAAAGGGGAATAGAGCGATCTCCGGCGGTGAGGGCGGCCGGGCAAGGCGCGGCCAAGAAGAGACCGACCGGGCAACTGTGCGATGGAGAGCGGGAGTCGCAGTTTGTTTAGAGCGGGATTTACGTTATAGTGCGCAAGGGCCTTCTTTGCGATTCGTGCAGAATGTATTTGAACGGTTGAGATTTTCCAGAAAAAAACACAAAAAGTTTGAGATATCTCACAGGATGCGAATTCCAAAAATTTTGGGAGAATTTTCTAAATTACGTATTCCCCTTTTAAAATTAAAATAATTATTAAATTGATTGAAAATATTTAACTAAGGTTGTTTACTTTAATTAATGTTATTAAATAAAAGGTAGCTAGTGAAAACATATACATTAACAGTAGGTGTGCTGAAAGACAAACCGTATATATCAGTAAATACACTTCTCTGTGTTATGAAATTAATAATTATGAATGTTATATAAGCAACTCCTCGATAGATAATAGATTCTGTCTTCAAATAAAAAGTAATCGGCGTATTACTGAAAAAGTAAATATACATTAATTCTTAGAGTCGAATGCTAATATTATTCGACAATGTTTAGAGTATATTACTCCAAGGTCAAACCAGTACAAAGATTTATAAACAAAATAGATCTATAAACAAAATCTAAGGGATAATTATTATTTTTATTATGCTCATTAAAAAATATTAAATATCGAATTTTTTCATTAAAATTTAGAAATTGTTTATTTTCCTTCTAAAAATAAATACCTTTATTAGTTTTTAATATAATTTTAATAATTTTATTTGATTGATTAGAAATAACTCCGTTTTTAAACTTCTAAATTTTTATTTAATTCTGAACTTTTAAACTGCTTAGTTAGTTTTTCCATCAATAGAAATCCAATAACTAAACTTGCATGCTACATTCACATTTGATTGATTATAATACAAAAAAATATTGATAGTAGTTAAATAGTAAGATGTGTTCGTTTGCGAAACAGTGCTAAATAATACATGTCCACCTTCCGTGTAAACCGTTCGCACTATTTCGCAACTCTCAGCATGAACCCTTCGCACCTCTTTCTCCTTCCTCCAACGCCTTCTCCTCCTCTTCACCTTCCTCTTCTTCTCCTCTCTCCACTGACCTTCTCATGTAAGAACGAAAGGGGTCTCTCTCTCTCTCTCTCTCTCTGGTTGATGCGATTGAATAGCTGGTCGAGTACTCTGGTAATTTGAGGGTGGATTGTTGTCTGTGGTTACTCCCTCTGTTGGCGCACGTAGCACTGTTGTACGGATATTCCTTTTTCTTCCTTTCTATCTTATTCCTCTTTAATTCGATTTTAAGATTTGCTAACTTTTGAAAATCAAGTAAGCCCTACTGTGTGATGGATTGAGTTGAACAAATTGATTGATTGAAAGTCCTTTTCTCTTTTTTTTCCTTGGTTTTCCTTATTGGGTTGAACCTGTTAGCCGGGGTTGGCTTATCTTGCTATTGTTTACCGTTGTGGTGCTATACCAAGTTAGTATTGAGTATCTCTGACCCTTAAAAAAATTGGTACCAATCGGTATCAGTTTGGTTGTGCTTACTGGTATACTGTGTATGCTATTCTGATTGTCAGGGGCTTATTTACAGGAAAGAATATATAAAGGGTAGTATTTGCAAAATTTCCCAAGTTGAGAATTTGACTGGACAGACTGTCAGAGGGACCATGGTGCAAAGTGACATGTATAATAAAAAAGGGGCCGGCTGGAATTTAGAGAATGAAATGAGAATTTGTATTGTGGGTGAACATAATTGTTTTTAGGTCAAAGTTCATTGTTAATTGTTGTACATGGTTGGCAAACTGAGATCCAAGTGCTAATGATATAACGCCGTAGAAATGTGAGAATAGCTTTCATGGTTGTTACTAAATGGGTCTTTGCTCGCACCCTATATAATTAAGAGGTTATTTTTTTTTTATTAATTTTTCAAACTTTCTATATGGTTCCATGTATGTTTGCGTGCCCTTTAGTTTTTTGTCCTTGATTGGGTTTCTTTGAATTTGAAGGATACTAATGGTGTAATTTGCATCTACATGGAGGTTAGATATTAATTAGATTTAAGTTAGAATTGATTTTCAATTAAATAAAGACTTAGTTGGTAATATTACACAAGCTCACAGAATCATATTTGGAAGTGAAAAAAATATATAGAAGGGAAGTTCACGGATACTAATTAAGCCCTTATAAAATAATGAAAGCTTTGATTTGGTGACGAGTTTCGCTAAGATTTTTTAGTCAATAATGTTCGTACTATTTTTATTATATTTGACTGAGCTAAGATCTTATGAAATATACTTTGCTGAAAGATAGTTCAAGCCTGTCAGATTTTTTTCCATTTATTTTAATGCTAACAACTGAGATTCAAAATTCATCTCTTCAGGGAGAATTAGATTATTACCTTCATTTGGTTAGGTGAAAGTCGAGTTTTTCTCTCTGTTTAGCACTGAAGGTTTTTAATTGGAAAAAAATAATTTCTAGAAAATAAAATGAAATTGGAGCCTTCAGTGAGTGTGCTGCTATTCCGTTGTATTTTAATAGCTTATCTGCAGCTAAGTTAGGGACACAATTGATTTTAAAGCTTTATTCTAATAGCTTATCTGCAGCAATCAGTTAGGAGTTATTTGTTTATCTTTTAGAATCTTTATAAGTGAAGATTTAAATTTACAAATTATTGTTTCATTGATTAATTACAAATGCAAGATTCCACACAAAGTACTTCGACAAGTTGTGTTAGTTTGGTCAATAAGTATGTGTAAATTAAAGTTGAAGCATGTAATTAAAATAAAATAGAAGCTTTATTTCCACAGTTCGTATTGGACCTTATTTTCTATCAAACAATGCTTTGGCTCAGTGATGCAATGTCTGTTCCAAATGAGTAATTAATTTATTAATCATACCAGTACCTAATTCATATATTACCTTTTATTTTAGGGGACTAGACGATAAAAGATATAATTGAGAGGGAGCAATTAAAGAAGACTAAGACAGTGCAGACTTTTTTTTAAAACATTCATAAGTTCACTACTATACCATCAATGCAATAACAGGAAGATAGATCTGATTTGAGCACGAGAATTATTTCAAGAACCAATGCAAAAATGAAGAATAGAATATGAGAATATGAGGAGCCATCTGCCTCTACTGAAGCAAGCAAGGTACAACTCAAAAAACAAAAAATGGTCTCTTATATGCTATTTTGACAGTTGTTTCATAGAAACTGTGATATTTTATTTAGGCTACAAAAGCAACTTAATCATTTGTGTTATATTTCTAAGAAATTGTGGCAATGATTTGAGAAATGTGAATACCAATTAGATTTTGTTTTCAATCTTTTAATAGTTTTAATCAACTGAAATTGAGAAGATATGGTGGCTCATATATGCTTTTGGTTTTTTAATCTTTTAATAGTTTCGTGTATATATGCTACTATGGCTTAATTTTTTTAAGAACATATGTGTGAGCATCAAGGTATGAGTATTGTTGCTTCTAATTCCTTACTAAGTGTAAAGACATCTCATATCATGTAATTTTTCTCTTCATTAATTTGATCACCAGAATTATTATTTGCTACAGAATCGCTAGCTGAAGAACTTGCCTTCTGTTTTGTGCTCCCGTTGAAGAACTTAATCAATTACACTAACCATACATGAAAATCGGGATCCTTCGCGCAAAATTATTAATGATGTTACAAACCAGCTACTCCTATTTTTATATACAAAGCCAAATCAGTATAATGTTTTTTCTTCTTCTTTTCCTTTTAAAAAATTATTCATGTTGTAGCGGAGTGAAGGATACAAGGAGGCAATTATTTGCGGAGCATCTAATAAAAACACCACGAACGAGGTACATAAACAAAATTTATAGAGAATAAATACATTTCTCAAGAGATTGATTTATGGCATGAGCTGATGTAAGCTGCTTGGGGGTTAAACTTTCATTTAGAGTCTATGAGTGCATATTGTTATAACAATAAAAATTGGTGGGAATTGGAGTTATTACTTATTACTGAACGCATGACTGCAAATTGTAAATAAAAGGAAGATGCAGTCTGGTACCATAATTAACAAAATGGGGCCTGAGCTGAGGTACAGCTAAGGTAGCACGAGAGATACTCCATAATAGCATATATAATACTACCCATCTATATGGGAAAGTTCTGTGCATAAGAAAAAATTTAGGAACTGAGGAACTGAATGAAATAAAAAATCAACAGGAATTTAATCAACATACATAACCATTTATTGTTCATTTCTGCAGCGGTGAAGGCAGTAAGGCAAAAGAAAAGAGAGAGTGAGTGCAACGTCTCTTTAGAAACACTTAGAATGGCTATTTGATAGCACTTTGACATCGGGAGAATATTATATTATACCTCTGCCAAACATAATATTTTTGTGCTTAGCAAAAAATTTAGAACTATGAAACTACGATATGGACTATTTTTTTTATTTTGTTGTTCATCTACATTACAATTTTAATGCTTTGTTGTATGATATTATGTTTTCTTTTTCATACTTTATTCAATTATCGTTGCCGAAGCAAAGCGAGGCTTATTGCTAGTAAAAGTTTAAAATTAGATTAAAGAAGGAAAAATGAGAAAGGTTATTTGTTTTGATGAGGGTTCAAATGCCTCATCTCTTGCATATCTTATTATGTCTCACATCATTTACTCTCGTTTTCAAAATTTCAAATAATCGATCCAAACCGCTCCACATGGTATTCATATTAAAATATGCTTGGAGACCAAATTTTGTATTTTTTGAATTTTTTTTCACTATTTATTTAGATAGATACAAAACATTAAAAACAGTGATTTTGCACATATCTAAAAATAGTAAAAAAATTTGATTTCCAAGCACATTTTAATATGGAGATCAATCGAACAGTTCAGATCGACTGTTTGGACAATGAAAACAAAGATAAAGAATGTGAGTCACAATAAGGCAAAAAAAAACACGAGGCATTTGAACCCTCCTCATTAGTTTTTAGTAGGGGGAAATAAGCAATTTTTAACTTTTTGATGGAATAAATGGATATTTAGAAATTTTGTTGAGTATGACAACATTTATTCTAATTAAAATCGAGAACTAAGAAATGAAGTAATCTGATGAAAAAAAAAGATAATTTAGAATATTTTAATGGCTATACTTTTATCTTTAGACACCTAATAACCTAGTCAGATTAAGACTAAGTTTCTCAACCTTTCAATTAACAAAATGTAGAAATATGATGTCAATTTAGAAGCCAGGAAGAAGATCGTCGCCGGTTATCCCACGATCTAAGAGACTAGGGAAACTTGCTAATAGAACCCTATGTTTTCTGTATTTTTAGAAAAGAAAACAATAAACTTTGTTTACATAATAAGACATTTTTATACATGTAGTTCCATTTGTTTTTCTTCTTTTATGATGAATTGTTCCTGGTAATTGATGTGAGTTTGAATACTTCACCCTATTTTAATTTACTTTTCCTTAAAATTATCCCAATGTTTTGTTATTCACAAATATGGGAAATCTCTTCTAACACTATGTCAAACAAATATTGCAAAAATTTGGCCTGTATTTGTTTGCCATGACTTGTAACCCAATAGTAATCCTCTTAGCTTGATTATTAGTTCAATTTGAGCTGCATGGGAGCTAGGATTGTTGTCAGCAGTTTATGGAATGCATCTTTTGCTCGTTTGTTCTTTTCATACCCATTAGTTCGGCACAAAATGTGCAACTAGCGTAAAAATATCGTTAGGTTCAGTAATAGTTGCCATATAATTAAATGTGTTGGGTGTTATTAGCAAATGTGAACATTGAGATCAATTTGAATGCTTTGACTAACTAATAAAGCTTGTAGAATTTCACCATTTATAAGATTTTATAGGGTTACAACATGGAAGTATGGATGTTCAAATTCCTGAAATTAGGGAAATAAAATGCACATCATGGAAGTATGGATGTTCGAAGCGCACTCCCGATAGTGATCGATTTTTCTCGTGGGGTCCACCTGATGCATATTCTATTTGCATGAATCAAATTTCGAAAACAAAATCAATGTTGTCATCAAACTAGTGCCTTGAATATTTATTTCAGTATCAACCATAAATTAACCTTGTTTAGTCACTGGAACTAAGTTTGGGTCAAAGTTCATTCTTATGGTCCAACTACAACGATTCCCAGTTTTAATTTTTAAACCAGAAAGCACACCAGTAGCATCTCTTTCAGATGCCAAATGCATCCTGGCCCGAGCACATAGTATAACTCGAACCTTATGTATGCTTCTTGTCTGCCGTTCAAATTTGCCTAGTTAATAACTACCAGCATCCCTCTTGCTTACCATCTGATTCAGACATGCTTCTTTCTCTTTTGTGATTATTTTTCAAAAGGGTGACAAGAAGGTGACATCAAGTGAGATTATTTTCATACTATAAGCTGCAAGGGATGACACTCAAATAAACCTAAATCCGCTATCTTGAATCTGAGAACCTCACCGGTTGAATCTAGTATGCTACATAATAACGTGCTCATAGTAAACCCGCAAGCATAGAAAACGAAACACAAGCATTTCTACCAGGAGCAAACACGAGCAATTCTAAATCAAAATAGTTCAGATATAACACTAGTTAACAGCTCCAGAAGTCAGGTATTACATTGGGAAAAAGCACAAAGCATAGCACTGCAGTCTGATGCAACGAACACAAAATATACAAGGTGCCAACATAATGGGAGAAAAAAAAAAAGCAAGGAGATAACAAAATGTAGAGATATGATGTCTGTTTAGAAGCCAGGAAGAAGATCGTCGCCGGTTATCCCACGATCTAAGAGACTAGGGTCGGAGGGGCAGCTTAGGTCAACCCATGCATGCTGGCTGCTAAAAACCGAGTCGGCGGTGAGCTTGCAGTGGGCACGTGTAGTCAAATTTAAACAGTGTAATGCATATGCAGTGCCAAATCCCGGTGCACATAATCCTCTGGGTGCAAACCAGCATATCTTCTGCCCAGAGCCCGCAGTCTTGACACAAAAAGATTGACGACGGTGGATAAACCAAATGCACCCATCGAACTCAGCATCGCTGCCTGTTATCTCTAGCCAATTGAACTCGTCTCCACTTATCTCCATCCTAAAGAAAGGCACTGAGCCCCACCCCAACAGAGGATTGGTGAAATACTCTGGATGGCCGACCACCACAACTTTTCCTTCAACCTCAACAGGCTCGTAGTAAACGAGACCGTGCTTGAGGCTCCCACCTGTTAGAAGATGCCAGCTAAGATCTGCAAGCTTGAAAATAAGGGTGTGCGATGTGAAAAAGAAGTACACAGAGCCGCCACATAATAACGTCTTCTTAATTGTGCCAATTTCACCATGTCTCAAGACATAAGGATGCTCCTCCCAGTATGCACCACCAGGTCGGACCATGTATACCCTCACAATGGACCCCATGACACAGACATAAACAACAACTCTCGGAGTGCCCTGGGTTGTGGTGAAGAATGCAGCCCGCCAAAGTGAATCACGGAAGCTTGGCAAATCTATGCGGGCCCCAGTAATGGGATTCAATAAAAACACTGGGTGCCTCGGGGATCTCGGGGATCCCCTGCCAACATACAGCGGTTCTTGCCCACGCAAGAGCAACCATCCATCTTTGGAGTACATTAAACGAGAGCTAGATTGTAAACCTGAATTGGCAACCAAAAAGCTCTGTCGTGCCGTAATGTTCCCGAAAATGTGGTTACCTTGGCTTGTCCCAGGGTTAGCCAAGTAAAACCATGGAAGATCACTGTGGAGAGAAGGTACAAGGGGGAGCGGCGATAACTTGGGGGTGCTCAATTTCCACTCCACAAAGACAACTGCCATTGCACAGCTCTCATCCTTTTCCCTCGCCCGTTTCATCATCAGCTCAATTGACAGAGTTGGATTTGGACGACAATTGCTGGGGCACATGACGGTTCCTGAAACTTTCTTTATCTGTCAAGCAGAAAACCAGTCAGAGTCATTAGAACAGCCGTAAAACTTACAAGGGACACAAACACACACACACACGCATACATCCAGTATGCTACATACACTAGTACAAAAAACCCCTTCACCGACTGTTAAAAAAACCCTATACCGACTGTTATTGAGGCGTCGGTGATGGCGGCGACGGTATAGGTATATCTTTACTGACGGGTGAATAACAGTCAGTGTAGGCACCTAACACCGACTGTTTTTTGAAAAAAACAGTCGGTGTAGGCGCCCAACACCGAATTTTTTTTTTTTTTTTTTTTTTTGCACCTGTATAATTATATAATTCCTATACCATTTATAATTATACAAAATTATAAACTTTTTTCAAGGTGAATATATTAATAGATAAATAAACGTCATTTACATCTTTTCCTCTCTACAGAGAGCAATCAGTTACAAAACTAATTAAAAGGGAAAAACAACAATTTGACATAGTAATAAGATTTCTATACTCAACAATGAGCCATCCATTGCTCTGCATCATACCAAATCTTCTCCGCAAGGACATGTGGCGCTATCCTTCGATCTGAAAGACTTTCTCTCATTTCACTGTTTCCATGTTTCAATTTGGACCAGTAGATACTGCCTAATTTGGACCAGTATATCGAATTGGCTTTGCTATCTGAAACTATGCTTGCTATCTGAAAACCACATTTGTTACAAATAGACACAATAAGAGACAGTGAGCAGGAAGCAGAGAAATATAAGATAACAGAAACGGAGATTCGTTTCTCATAAATATCCAATTAGAGGTGCAATTTACACCTTTATTATCAATGTAGTTTCATAATCACTTCAGAAGCTTCCTTAATGGGTAAACATGTACCTATGAGATATGCCATGCCATTATCAAAGACTATAGTTTAAGCCCACATTGCTGTTTTCACTTATTCTTCTTCTTCTTCTTTTTTTAAGGGGGAGTGGTTTGAAGGGGGCAGCTATTCAATAAAGTTTGTTAAGAAATTAGTTTCACATATATAACAGATATCACTGTCCTACGAGAAATCGAATTCATACCCTGACTGATTCGTATGATAGGTAGAGCACTTTCTGGAAACCGACTTCTTCATATTTCTTGGAATTAGCTGAAAGAAATACAATACAGACATATGATGAAGATAACTCAGAAGTAGATAGATTTGGAGTCCAAAGGTATCTTTTTTTTTTGTTGGTTTAATGAAGGGACTCAAACCTCCCAGTTCTAATACCCAGCTGAAACCACCTACTGGTTTCAAATCTGCATCCCTCGGAGGTGAGGCGAGGCATTCAAAGAATACATGAAGTCTGTGTTTTAGTTTAGAGTGTACACACATGAATGTACAAGAGATACAAAAACACAAAATTCATCTTTACTTATATGAAATGTTGGAGTCACCAAGTCTCTGGATTCACCTTAATTTGTATTAGCTTACATTACTGTTCTATAAATCCTAAGGGTATTTTGACCTAACATATAGTTTTTTATCATTCCCAAAAATGCTCTGTTTAATTTTTAAATTTCCACAAAAAAAGAGCTGATGAAAACGAAATTAGAACAAAAATCAGTTGCATACCTAATGTGATTAGTTATTGTGCAACACGGCAGCATTTTTCCGTTCAAACTAATTTGAGACAAACGCATCAGACACAGACTTCCTGAAATTAATATTTGTCTGTTAGACCAAGTCCAAGCAAGCTCAAATCTGTACTTGTCCAAATCACTGCAACAAAAACAAGAGATCAATATTTTGATAATTTTGACTGGGAGAAGGCTTTACAAAGCAAGCATTAAGGGATCTTATACTGAAACCTAACTACCATACACAGGTGAACTATTGACTATTGAGAGGAGCTTTTCGATATAAAAGTTACAACAGCTTACAATTGGGTGCTTTTTGATATTTGAGTGCATATTATTTAGTTAGTGATCCAGTTCAGCTAAAACAAAACAAAAATTTGAGTGCATATTATTTAGTTATTTGAGTGCATATTATTTTGATAACTCAGAAGTAGATAGATGTACAACAAAACAAAAATGTCTTCTTACAAATTAGCAATAAGGAGGTAGCGAATATGTTGAGGTAAACCCTTGAGGGGAAAAAAGATCATCCACATGTCCTTGATTGATTTAGTTAAGAACCTGGTAGTAAAATATCCAAAATTTAGAATAATTTAATTGGAAGAAAAATGTGACTTAGCTAAAATTTGCAAGAACCAAAGAACTGTTGATTTCAAATTCATGAATAATAAATAATAGAACAAAAGAGAAAAGACCAAAAACTGAACTGATGTTCTTTTCTTGAAAGAGAGAATATTTTATGATGAGTTCAATACCACGAACATGAAGTTGCCTAGTACCCAATCTCTCAGCTGAAATGTCCTACTGCATGAAGCACATGCCCATTACTCTGGAAATGAAAATTGCAAGAAACAATCAGAGATAAGCATTAGAAATTGAAGACGGTAGTGACTATAGGGGCTAAGCCACTGATACAGGTAAATTTGGTTAAAGAACTAGAAATAGTTTGGCTAAGCCCACTTTGTTAATGTCATTCCACATGTGCACTATCAGGGTTACGTTTGCAGAACTATTTTAAGTCACAATTTTCAACATAAAAGAGGAATTGTTCCGAGCAATAAGATTATACAGAAAGCGTGTCACTTCCATTATGACTACAGCAGGAAGATGACAGTATTGATCAAAATAAGTAACAGCAACCACCATAATAATGACATTTTGAGAATAAGATGAGATGGGCTTGCCTGAAGCTCGAGCTTTTCACCAGATTGCACAACCTTTACTTGAACAGAATACAGGCCCATCTCCCCTGGAAATTACAAGAGTGTACTTACAAATATAATTATATGCATTAAAAAGTACATCAATTGATATTCAGAGATTTGGTATGAAATAAAGGTTTTAATAATCTGGGATTCTGGCAAGTAATGAAGGTCTGCCTACCTTAGTAGTTTTTGTATAATCATCCAAAAATAAAATGCATAACATTGTACAAAACACAAATAATATACCAGCACAGATAATAAACAAAGAGCTCCTAAAGTCGTGCTTTTCCTGCACATGTTTTGAAATCCTCAAAATACCCAAATTATTTCAAATAATACAAAAAACATTCACAGTAAACAAGCTCACTACCTTCTTTTTGCTTACCCGGACTTGATTTTTCATCTGCCTCTTCCTCCTTCACACCTGCTCGTGCCTCCTCAGTGTGAGCATCCATATCAGTGTTTCTAATTTCTCCATTGGCTTCACCATTTGGAGGGCTCACACCAGCTTCCGGTACATCAGAAGCAAGCACAGATGGTTCCACCGGCTTCGATTCAGGCTCAGGGATGTTGGCCGGAGCTGAGTTCGAACCAGCAGCCTTTGCCTTCTTTGCCGAGAAGAAGGCAGCTAGGGTTTAAAGGGTTTTGCGAAAGAGAGAGAGTAGAGATGAGCAAGCGTGGGGCTAAGGGGCGGCGCGCCTGGGAAGAGAGAGAAAGAGAGATGATGATTGATTAATGAAAGGCTGCGATAATGAGGGAAATCGAAGGCTGCGATAATGAGGGAAATCGCGAGGCTGATCGAAAGAGAGAAACTCAACTCAAAATTTTGGGAGGGTTTTCGGCAAAGAAGAGGGAAATGAATTTTGTTAGCTCGAGCACAGTTTTGTTAGCTCAACACCGACTGTTTTTCTAAAAAACAGTCGGTGTAGGTATGAGCAACACCGACTGTTTTTAAAAAAAACAGTCAGTGTTGGTGACTGCTTAACACCGACTGTTGTTTGTGAAAAACAGTCGGTGTAGGGTATGAGCAACACTGACTGTTTTTTTTTAAAAACAGTCGGTGTTGGTTTACTGACGGTTTTTTGTAAGAGAACAGTCGGTGTTGAGATTGTTCTTATTTACGATTTTACTAGCAGTCTCTACACCGACTGTTACATATTAAAACAGTCGGTGATTGAGGGTCGGTGAAGGAGTTTTTTGTACTAGTGATAATTACGCATCGGTACCAGAGAGAATGGCTATGGTAATGCTTGGCCAAGAATAGAATGCTTACAACTATCAGGCTAGAATTATTGATGGTGCTTGGCAGTTTTACATTAGGTCTTTTGCATGAACCCCCCTCCTTTTCTAGCAGTTGCTTCCTCTTTAGATTAGCCCGGGGAAAAAATTCGGCAAATATCCCATTAGTACGTAGACACCGAGCTATCACTCCCTTGATGATCAGTACCATATCTTCAGTCGGCCTCCAGAAGCGCATTGTGCTAAATTGAAAGGTACAAGAGTTTACAGCTTTAAATTAGTGGCCATGCAGATCATGACAAATAAAATTTAATCATATTTTTGTGTGCAATGCCGACTTCACAATTTCAATTCTTTCTCCTAACCCCCTTTGACTGCTTGGACTTTGTACATCAGTTTTTCTTGACATACAGTCGTAGTGTCATATAGAGTAACTTTCTGTTGCTGACTTCCAAATATCTAAAATATGAAAATATCTTCCCTGACTTTACCAGACAATTCTAAAACAAAAATTATTGCTTCCACTGTGTCAAATTCTTTAATTGTATCAGAGCTACAGAATTGTTTAAAAAAATTATATAATCTAGTGCAGAGTAATTTTCTAATTTGGGAAAGCTCTTTCCTAGAAGTACGCCGATAGAGAGAAGAAGAACGGTAAACCAAGACAGTTCAATGGCGTAGCAATAACAAACTAACATGAAAGGGCCCAAAACCAGTACTTCCCCATGTGGCTCAGGTTGGTAACTCATTTGGTTTGACAAATATCCCATAGAATTATTGATGGTGCTTGGCAGTTTTACATTAGGTCTTTTGCATGAACCCCCCTCCTTTTCTAGCAGTTGCTTCCTCTTTAGATTAGCCCGGGGAAAAAATTCGGCAAATATCCCATTAGTACGTAGACACCGAGCTATCACTCCCTTGATGATCAGTACCATATCTTCAGTCGGCCTCCAGAAGCGCATTGTGCTAAATTGAAAGGTACAAGAGTTTACAGCTTTAAATTAGTGGCCATGCAGATCATGACAAATAAAATTTAATCATATTTTTGTGTGCAATGCCGACTTCACAATTTCAATTATTTCTCATAACCCCATTTGACAGCTTGGACTTTCTACATGGCTTAATTCAGTTTTTCTTGACATACAGTCATAGTGTCATATAGAGTAACTTTCTGTTGCTGACTTCCAAATATCTAAAACATGAAAATATCTTCCCTGACTTGACCAGATAATTCTAAAACAAAAACTATTGCTTCCACTGTGTCAAATGTTTTTAATTGTATCAATCAAAGCTACAGCACTGTTAAAAAAAAATCATATAATCTAGTGCAGAGTCATTTTATAATTTGGGAAAGCTCTTTCCTAGAAGTACGCCGACAGAGAGAAGAAGAACGGTAAACCAAGACAGTTCAATGGCATAGCAATAACAAACTAACATGAAAGGGCCCAACACCAGTACTTCCCCATGTGGCTCAGGTTGGTAACTCATTTGGTTTGACAAATATCCCATAGAATTAATTTAATGCAGTATGGCTCTATCTACTTGAGTAACACTTTTCCTGGAATACTCAAGAGAAATCTTATTTACCAGAACCCAAATAGATATTGTCAGGTCTCAAAAGGAAGCAATAATGTAATATAGTGTACAACTGAGAAATTACCATAGTTCCTGATGAACGATTAGCATATGATAGTCGGGGTCAACATCAGCGAATATATCTGTATCATCAGACTCATCAACTGATGGTGCAACTGGACTACCAAGAACCACCTCTCCAATTGGTGTAGATTCAGAGCAGGCGGGGTGAACTAAACAACGCGTAGCCGAGTTCCCCTCAATCGCCTTGGATCCATGGAACATCATACGGCGGGACCCTGAGTACACTAAGACTTGGGATCCCTCCTGTCCAAGTGCTATCAGGGCTTCGGGTGTAAGGCCATGTGGGTATGGAGCGTCTGCCGCTTGAGCAGATGAAACCTCAGAGGAATAGAAGATTCGACTCCTATCCTCCCACGATTCATGCTCTTTCGCCATCGACGAATCCACGTTCATCGTCGAAACTACGAGATTAAATGGAAGAGATCAGGTGTAACCCTAACCTTACGAAGGCGGCAAACGAAAGAGGCCGAGAAGGATGAATTCGTATCCTCTGCATTAACTCAAAAGGGAATCTTTTGAGTTAATAAATTTCGACCATCCGATCTGTTTTAAAATCTGTTATTTTTGGAACCTGAATTTTGGTGTTAATTATTACTAAAATTTATTTGGTTTCATTTCAAGAGTACCGTACCACAGGTCAGTAAATCACAAGTCTGAAGCTTTTGTGCAGCACATATTATGTCTCCTTGTATATATTTTTCAGTCAATTTTTTTGTGATTTGTTTGATGTGTGTTGGCATTATGTATTATGTATGTGATTTTTTTTTTTAGAGAAGTCCGTAGGTGTAATATATAATTGAAAAGGTCTAAGAAAAGTCCGGCTAGTATGACATCAGTGTCATATGACACTAACTCCAAAATTTATCGGATAGATTTCAAACAATAAATCTAAACCGTTCAAACTGATTTACTGTATGAGTGATCCGTTTACATGCGAAATTTATATTTTTTTTCAAGTTATTTTAGTACCAAGTCAAGCGGTCAAAAATGTTGAAAAATGAATGCATTAAAATTAACTTAAAAACTCTCACATTTGACCGCTTGACTTGATACTAAATAAATTCAAAAATTATAAATTTTGCATGTAAACGCACAACTAATGAAATAGATCAGTTTGAACGGTTTAGATTCTTCATTTGAAGTCAATTCAATAGATTTTTTCGAGTTGGTGTTATATAAGCTGAAATAATACTGATCTCATACTAGCTGGACTCGTTTAAGAATTACATCAAAGTAATTTAAAACCTTGTAGGAAAATAAAACAGACTACTTTAAGTTATCAACTAGATGTCAGATATGCTCAAATAATGTATCAAGTGGATATCCATTTAATTTTCGAATTTCAAATTTTTTTCTTCTTTATTTTATTTTGTAATTGTACTTCCATTTTTTTTAAAATTTATTTGGTTTAATATATTTTAATAAGCGAAGCCTACTACAAGAAAGAAAGAATTTGAAAACTTTACCTAGACATCTACTAACTCAGAAATTAAAGTATCTATTTTGTTGCATTATCGAAAACCTCATACCAAATTAATTGTTATGATAAGACAATTTTTCATAATCGTGGATAGATTTAACAAATATTGAATAATGTATAAGATATTCAGAATGAAGTATACCTGTATATTTTTTCTTTTGGATGAACAGTATACTTGTAGTTCAACTATACTAGTTAGAACATATATCAAATTATCAATAAACTAGAAGACTTGTTGCCGACATTTTTATTAATATCCAAAGTTTAATACAAATTATTATTTATGCCCAGAATCTCAGTTAATTTTGAAAAATGCTCAAGCCGGTCAGAAAATAGCCGGCTTAGGGGGTAGGAGTATGCTGGCCATTTTATGGCCGACTTACTCGTTTTTTTTTTTAGAGACACTATGAAGAGAAAAATAATGAAATCTAACATTAAAAATTTGAATTTTTTTGTTTAAATTATTTGATAGATTACTTTTTTTTATATATAATTAGCATATTTATACTAAAATACACTATATTACTGGAAATTATGTTGAATTACACTATATTAAGTTAAATTACACTAAATTACATTACATTACGCTAAAATACGCTAAATTACATATGAATAGGGACGATATCTTCACTGAAAAGGCGAAAACGACGGCGAAACTTCAAACGGTCATAAAACGGCGCTCGAGTGTCCGATTTCAGCAAATGACCACTTTTCGGAAAGCTTGCGAAAATGTGCATGCGTCCGTGCCCGTTATGCCAAATATCAAAATACAGAATTGCCAAAAAAACTAAGGGAAGAGCCTCAAAACTTGAGTTGAAGTTTCCGATTAAGATTTTCATTTCTATTATTCAATCTAAGTAGCTCAGTAAATTAGTTACATAATGAACTTGTAGAATACCAATTTTTACTATTTTTGAAATTTTTTTACTATTTTTTATGATTCATGAAAGATGGCACATAATCGGTCTACTTTAGCGTAATTTTGCGTAGTTTAGCGTAATTAGCGAAGTTATTGTAATTTAGCGTAATTTAACGTAATTTAGTGTAATTCAACATAATTTATTGTAATATAGTGTAATTCAACATAATTTCCAGTAATCTAGTGTATTTTAGTATAAATATGCTAATTATAAATCAAAAGAAGTAATCTAACAAATAATTTAAACAAAAAATTCAAATTTTCAGTGTTAGATTTCATTAGTTTGCTCTTCGTAGTGTCTCTAAAAACAAAAAAAACAAAACAAAACGAGTAAACCGGCTACCAAATGGCCGGCTTACCCCTACCCCCTAAATGGCCGACTTGGGCATTTTTCGAAATTGGCTCAGATTCTGAGCATAAATAATAATTTGTATTAAACTTTGGATATTAATAAAAATGTCGGGACTTGTTGTAACGGAATCAATGATATTTGTTTTAAAAAGCTACAAGATATTTTGGAACTAAAGTAATAATAAAAAATTATATAATAATTGACAACCAACTTTTTGTTCCTTTTCGTAATATTTTTTTAGATTAAGCATATTAAACTTACATTTTCATTTTAGAAAGTTTGTATTCTATTTTAATAAGTGAAGGGTGAAAATAAGTCCTTACACCACTAAATCTTTCAAACTAGAATAAATTAAATATCCACTTTAACACATTTTACTTCATCTCATATAGACCAAGTAAAATTACACTACCTCATTAAGACTAAAATATTTTTATTATTTAATCTTATAGAGAGGGTTCAAATGCCTCTATTTTTTGTGTCTCCATCATGCCCTCATTTTTAAGAATTTTAATAACTCAAAATTTAAAACGTAAAAGTCAAAATAAAACCGTTAAATATGATCTACATCATTTTATCTATGTACGTGTAAAAAATTGTGACATTTCAACTTTTTTTGTTGTTGTCATCAATAGCTTGTAAAAATGTACTAATGTGGATAATTTCTAGACATTGATTTTTCAAATGATTGATTCACAAAAAAAAAAAAAATCGAAATGTGATATTTTTTTATGAACACATAGAGAAAATAACATATATTACATCTAACGGTTTTATTTGACATTTATAATTTAAATTTTTATTTAGTAACGTTTTAAAAAATGAAGACATGGTGGAGACAAAAAATAGAGGCATTTGAACCTTCCTCAATCTTATATTATTATTATTATTTAAATTTGAATAAAGTTAATTTAAATATCCTCTCATTCTCTAATAGTTTGAATTAAGTTAATTGATTTTAATAGTAATTTACATATGAACATAAAAAATATTGCATGAAATAACAATGCAAGTGCACAAACTTGCATAAAAAATATTGCATGAAATAACAATCCTTCTCCGCCTCTTTCTTTTGCCTCCTTTATTGGAAATAAATCTGCTGCGATTCCAAAGAATCGCAGGATCCTGTTTTTCCAAATCCAACCATTAATTTTTTGAAATACACGCATCTCAAATAGATAAATGATTGGATTTGGAAAAGCAAGGTCTTGCGATTCTTTGGAATCGCAGCAGATTTATTTCCTCCTTTATTGGGTTAGGGTTACACCTGATCTCTTCCAATTCATCTCGAAGTTTGGACGATGGATGTGGATTCGTCCATGGCGAAAGAGCAGCATGAATCGTGGATTCGGGGCTTCTATACCTTCGAGCTTTCATCGGCTCAATCGGCAGACGCTCCATATCCACATGGCCTTACACCCGAAGCTCTGATAGCACTTGGAGAGGAGGGAGCCCAAGTCTTAGTGTACTCAGGGTCCCGCCGTATGATGTTCCATGGATCCAAGGCGATTCAGGGGAACTCGGTTATGCCTTGTTTGGTTCACCCCGCCTGCTCTGAAAGTCCAGATGCACCAACAGTTGATGAGTCTGATGATACAGATATATTCGCTGATGTTAACCCCAACTATCATATGCTAATCGTGCAACAGGAACAAAGGTAATTTCTCTGTTGTACTATATTGCATTATTGCTTCCTTTTGAGACCTGACAATATCTATTTGGGTTCTGATTAATAAGATTTCTCCATGTCTTCCAGGAAAAGTGTTGCTCAAGTAGATAGAGCCATACTGCATTAAATTAATCACAGTATATTTGTCCAACCAAATGAGTTACCAACCTGAGCCACATGGGGTTAAAGTACTGGTTTTGGGCCTTTTTTCATGTTAGTTTGTTATTGAATTCCTACACCATGGAACTGTCTTGGTTTGCCGTTCTTCCTTCTGTCGACGTACTTCTAGGAAAGAGCATTCCCAAATTAGAAAATGACTCTGTACTAGATTATATGTTTTTCTTTTAACAGTGCAGTAGCTTTGATACAATTAAAAGAATTTGACACAGTGGAACTGTGGAAGCAATAGTTTTTGTTTTAGAATCATCTAGTCAAGTCATGAGGGAACATATTTCCATGTTTTAGATATTTGGAAGTCAGCAACAGAAAGTTACTCTGTATGACTGTATGTCAAGAAAAACTGAATTAGGCCATGTAGAAAGTCAAAGCAGTCAAATGGGGTTAGGAGAAATAATTGAAATTGTGAAGTCGGTATTGCTCTAAAAAATATGATTAAATTTCATTTATCATGATCTGCATGGCCACTAATTTAAAGCTGTAAACTTTTGTACCTTTCAATTTAGCACAATGCGCTTCTGGAGGCCGACAAAAAATATGGTACTGATCATCAAGGGAGTGATAGCTCAGTGTCTACGCACTAATGGGCTATTTGCCGAATCATTTCCCAGCGCTAATCGAATGAGGAAGCAGCAACTGCTAGAAAAGGAGGGGGGTTCATGTGAAAAATCTGATGTAAAACTGTCAAGCACCATCAATAATTCTAGCCTGATAGTTGTAAGCATTCTATTCTTGGCCAAGCATTATTATAACCATTCTCGCTGGTACTGAACTTGTGGAGTTGGTATCGATGCGTAATTATGTAGCATACTGGATGTGTGCGTGTGCGTGCGCGCGCGTCCCTTGTGAGTTTACGGCTGTTCTAATGACTCTGATTTGTTTTCTGCTTGACAGATAAAGAAAGATGCAGGAAACATCATCTTGTGCCCCAGCAATTGTTGTCCAAATCCAACTCCGTTAATTAAGCAAATGATAAAACGGGCGAGGGAAAAGGATGAGGGTTGTGCAATGGTAGTTGTCTTTGAGGAGTGGAAATTGAGCACCCCCGCCTTATCGGCGCTCCCCTTTGTACCTTCTCTCCACAGTGATCTTCCTTGGTTTTACATGGCTAAACCTTTGACAACCCGAGGTAACCACATTTTCGGGAACATTACGGCACGGCAGAGCTTTTTGGTAGCCAATTCAGGTTTACAATCTAGTTCTCGTTTAGTGTACTCCAAAGATGGATGGTTGTTCTTGCGTGGGCGAGAACCGTTGTATTCTGGGAGGGGATCCCCGAGGTACCCAGTGTTTTTATTGAATCCCATTACTGGGGCCCGCATGGATTTGCCAAGCTTCCATTATCCAATTGGGCGTGCTGCATTCTGCACCACAACCCAGGGCACTCCGGGAGTTGTTATTTTTGTTTGTTTTATGACGACCGGTGTGAGGGTATACATGGTCCGACCTGGTGGTGCATACTGGGAGGAGCATCCATATGTCTTCAGACAGGGTGAAATTGGCACAATTAAGAAGGTGTTATTATGTGGCGGCTCTGTGTACTGCTTTTTCACATTGCACATCCTCATTTTCAAGCTTGCAGATCTTAGCTGGCATCTTCTAACAGGTGGGAGCCTCAAGCACGATCTCGCCCACTATGAGCCTCTTGAGGTCGAAGGAAAAGTTGTGGTGGTCGGCCATCCAGAGTTTTTCACCAATCCTCTGTTGGGATGGGGCTCAATACCTTTCTTTAGGATGGAGATAAGTGGAGACAAGTTTGATTGGGTGGAGATAACAGGCAGCGATGCAGGGTTGGATGGGCGCATTTGGTTTATCCACCATCTTCAATCCTTTTGTGTCAAGACTGCAGGCTCTGGGCAGAAGATATGCTGGTTTGCAGCGAGAGGATTAAGTGCACCGGGATGTGGTACTGCATATGCATTACATTGTTTGAATTTGACTACACGTGCCCACTGCAGGCTCACCGCCGACTCGGTTTTTAGCAGCCAGCATGCATGGGTTGACCTAAGCTGCCCCTCCGACCCTAGTCTCTTAGATCGTGGGATAACCGGCGACGATCTTCTTCCTGGCTTCTAAATAGACATCATATCTCTGCATTTTGTTATCTACTTGCTTTTTTTTTTCTCCCATTATGTTGGCACCTTGTATATTTTGTGTTCGTTGCATCAGACTGCAGTGCTATGCTTTGTGCTTTTTCCCAATGTAATACCTGACTTCTGGAGCTGTTAACTAGTGTCATATCTGAATTATTTTGATTTAGAATTGCTCGTGTTTGCTCATGGTAGAAATGCTTGTGTTTCCTTTTGTATACTTGCGGGTTTACTATTGAGTACGTAATTATGTAGCATACTAGATTCAACCGGTGAGGTTCTCAGATTCAAGATAGCGGATTTAGGTTTATTTGAGCATCATCCCTTGCAGCTCATAGTATGAAAATAATCTCACTTGATGTCACCTTCTTGTCACCCTTTTGAAAAATAATCACAAAAGAGAAAGAACCATGTCTGAATCAGATGGTAAGCAAGAGGGATGCTGGTAGTAATTAACTTGGCAAATTTGAATGGCAGACAAGAAGCATACATAAGATTCGAGTTATACTATGTGCTCGGGCCAGGATGCATTTGGCATCTGAAAGAGATGCTATTGGTGTGTTTTCTGGTTTAAAACTGGGAATCGTTGTAGTTGGACCATAAGAATGAACTTTGACCCAAACTTAGTTCCAGTGACTAAACAAGGTTAATTTATGGTTGATACTGAAACAAATATACAAGGCACTAGTTTGATGACAACATTGATTTTGTTTTCGAAATTTGATTCATGCAAATAGAATATGCATCAGGTGGACCCCAGGAGAAAAATCGATCACTATCGGGAGTGCGCTTCGAACATCCATAGTCCATACTTCCATGATGTGCATTTTATTTCCCTAATTTCAGGAATTTGAAATCTTCATATATATATATATATATATATATAGAGTATGGCTAATTTGCTTCCGGAAGCATTTCGACCGAGGTGCTTACGGGAGCATATCTTAGTAGTTGATGTTCAAACAACAAATTCAAACCGTTAGATGTTCAATCTATATTAAAATGTACTTGGAGACCAAATTTTATATTTTTGGAATTTGTTTACTATTTATTAAGTTGGTTTGAAAACCGCTGTTTTCAATGGTGCAGAAATTTAATAAAAACAGCGGTTTTCAAACCAGCTTAATAAATAGTAAAAAAATTCCAAAAAATATAAAATTTAGTCTCCAAGTACATTTTAATATAGATTGAACATCTAACGGTTTGGATCGACTGTTTGATCATCAAATACTAAGATATGTCTCCGTAAGTACCTCGCCGAAATGCTTCCGGAAGCAAATTAGCCATACTCTATATATATAGAGAGAGATAGGCTATGGTGAGTTGTGAAGTAAAACGTTGTTTTACTTCACGCCATATTTTCATTTTGAAAATCCAAACAACCGATCCGAACCGTTCAACATTTTCTAAATATTGAAATGTGCTTGGAGACTAAATTTTACATTTTTTGGAATTTTTTTACTATTTATTAAGCCACTTTGAAATCGCTGATCCACTGTGAACAGTAAAAAACAGTAAAATTTTCTGGACCACCGGATCAGCGATTTTCAAAGTGGCTTAATAAATAGTAAAAAAATTCCAAAAAATGTAAAATTTAGTCTCCAAGCACATTTCAATATGGAGAACATGTTGAGCGGTTTGGATCGGTTGTTTGAATTTTCAAAATGAAAATATGAGCGTGAAGTAAAAATGACCTCTTACTTCACAACTCACCATAGCCCAGCTCATATATATATATATATATATGAGGAGGGATCCACTTACAACAAATTTGAGTTACAACAAAGTTACAACATTCATTTTTTTTCATTTTCAAAGTCCAAATCGTCGATCCAAACCGTTCAACATGATCTCCACAATAAAATGTGCTTGCAGATCAAATTTTACATTTTTTTGAATTTTTTTACTATTTATTAAGTATTTTACAAAAAATAGCCATACTTAGACCATTGAATTTTGTACCCATCTTAATAAATAGTAAAAAAATTCAAAAAAATATAAAATTTGATCTGCAAGTACATTTTATTTAGATAATCATGTTGAACGGTTTGGATCGACGATTTGGACTTTGAAAATGAAAAAAATGAATGTTGTAACTTTGTTGTAACTCAAATTTGTTGTAAGTGGATCCCTCCTCTATATATATATATATATGGGTAAATTTTGCTGGAGGTCACTAAACTTTGTCATTTGTCACGAATTGGTCACTCAAGTTTGATTTGTCCATTTTTAGTCACTCAATTTTGTCATTTGTCCCAATGAAGTCACTCTATACTTTTTCGTCCAAAATGCTAACGGAATATGCTCATTCCGTTAGCATTTTGGACAGAATATGCTCATTCCATTAGTATTTTGGACGGAATGAGTATATTCCGTTAATTTTTTGGATGGAATGAGAATATTCCGTTAAGATCTAGGACGGAAAAATATAGAGTGACTTGATTGGGACAAATGACAAAGTAATGTGACTAGAAAGGGACAAATCAAACTTGAGTGACCAATTCGTGATAAATGACAAAGTTTAGTGACCTCCAGCAAAATTTACCCTATATATATATATATATATATAGTATGGATAATGTGCTTCCTCTAGAACTTCGACCTCGTGCTTCCGGGGGCATATCTTAGTGTTTGATGTTCAAACAACAAATTCAAACCGTTAGATGTTCAATCTATATTAAAATGTACTTGGAGACCAAATTTTACATTTTTTGGAATTTTTTTACTATTTATTAAGCCACTTTAAAAATTCCAGATCATATGGTCCATACTGTTTTTACTGTTCACCCGGATCTGGAATTTTCAAAGTGGCTTAATAAATAGTAAAAAAATTCCAAAAATGTAAAATTTGGTCTCCAAGTACATTTTAATATAGATTGAACATCTAACGGTTTGAATTTGTTGTTTGAACATCAAACACTAAGATATGCCCCCGGAAGCACGAGGCCGAAGTTCTAGAGGAAGCACATTAGCCATACTCTATATATATATATATATATATATATATATATATATATATATATAGAGTGGCTAATATCAAAACGTTTGTTCCTAGCCCCCGGTGCAACCAAGTTGTTTTCGGGTTTTCAAAGTTCAAACGGTCAATGTGAACCGTTAGATGTTTAATCTATATTAAAATATGCTTGGAGACCAAATTTTACATTTTTTGGAATTTTTTTGCTATTTATTAAGCCACTTTGAAATTTGCTGATCACATGGTCCAGAATTTAGTTGCACTGTTTTTACTGTTCACCCGGATCAGCAAATTTCAAAGTGGCTTAATAAATAGCAAAAAAATTCCAAAAAATGTAAAATTTGGTCTCCAAGCATATTTTAATATAGATTAAACATCTAACGGTTCACATCGACCGTTTGAACTTTGAAAACCCGAAAACAACTTGGTTGCACCGGGGGCTAGGAACAAACGTTTTGATATTAGCCACTCTATATATATATATATATATATATATATATATGAGGAGGGATCTAGTTACAACAAAGTTACAACAATTATTTTCTACATTTTTAAAGTTCAAATTGTCGATCCAAACCGTTCAACATGATCTCCACAATAAAATGTGCATGCAGATCAAATTTTACATTTTTTTGAATTTTTTTACTATTTATTAAGTATTTTACAAAAACTAGTCAAATTCAGACCATTGTTTTGTACCTATCTTAATAAATAGTAAAAAAATTCAAAAAAATGTAAAATTTGATCTGCAAGCACATTTTATTGTGGAGATCATGTTGAACGGTTTGGATCGACAATTTGGACTTTGAAAATGTAGAAAATCTTTGTTGTAACTTTATTGTAACTAGATCCCTCCTCTATATATATATATATAGAGAGAGAGTGACTAAGATCAAAGTGGTATGACCAAGGCCTTTGGTGCTATCAAGTTATTTTTGGATTTTCAAAGTCCAAACGGTCGATCTAAACCGTTAGATGTGATCTCCATATTAAAATCTGCTTGGAGACCAAATTTTACATTTTTTGGAATTTTTTTACTATTTTTTAAGCCACTTTGAAAATTGCTGATCACACGGTCCAGAATTTGGTTGCACTGTTTTTACTGTTCACCCGGATCTGCCATTTTCAAAGTGGCTTAAAAAATAGTAAAAAAATTCCAAAAAATGTAAAATTTGGTTTCCAAACAGATTTTAATATAGATTGAACATCTAACGGTTTGAATCGACTATTTGAACTTTAAAATTGCAAAAACTAATTGGTAGCACCAAGGCCTTGGTCATACCACTTTGACCTTAGCCACTCTCTCTCTCTCTCTATATATATATATATATTTGAGTGAGGCTATGGTGCTATGCATAGCACGGATTGGGTCCGTGCTACGGCTCAAAATTTGACTTTTCAAAATCCTAACGGTCGATCCGAACCGTTCAACATGATTATAAAATGAATATGTACTTGCAAATCAAATTTTACATTTTTTCGGATTTTTTTACTATTTTTTTAGATAGTCTGTTTTTGGATGGTCCAAAATGTTCACATCAAGTGACTATCTAAAAAAATAGTAAAAAAATCCGAAAAAAATGTAAAATTTGGTTTGCAAGTACATATTCATTTTATAATCATGTTGAACGGTTCGGATCGACCGTTAGAATTTTGAAAAGTCAAATTTTGAGCCATAGCACGGACCCAATCCGTGCTATGCATAGCACCACCATAGCCTCACTCTATATATTTTAATTACAGAAATCAGGTATACTGGGTGGCTAAATTTCATCTCCAAGCACATTTTAATATAGAGATCATGTTGAACAGTTTGGATCGACTGTTTGGACTTTGGAAATCACAAAACCAAATTATTGTAAGATGTTGTAACTTACAAATGTTGTAAGTGGATTCCTCCTCATGTGTGTATATATATGTATATATAGAGAGAGAGAGAGAGTGATGCTACGATGTTTTAGGAAGTAAATAGGGTGTTTTACTTCCCACTTATAAATAAAGCACAAGATAAAGAGTGAGGCTATGGTGCTATGCATAGCACGGATTAGGTCCGTGCTACGGCTCAAAATTTGACTTTTTAAAATTCTAACGGTTAATTCGAACCGTTCAACATAATTATAAAATGAATATGTACTTGCAAACCAAATTTTACATTTTTTTCGATTTTTTTTACTATTTTTTTAGATAGACTGTTTTTGGATGGTCCAGAATGTTCAGATCAAGTGATTTCGAAAAAAATAGTAAAAAAAATCGAAAAAATGTAAAATTTGGTTTGCAAGTATATATTCATTTTATAATCATGTTGAACGGTTCGAATCGACCGTTAGAATTTTGAAAAGTCAAATTTTGAGCCATAGTACGGACCCAATTGGTGCTATGCATAGCACCGTAGCCTCACTCTAAGATAAATCTATCCTATATGCAAGCCTATACTACATGCTGTTTATTATCATAACTTTTATTTATTGAAAATCATGAGAGAAATGCATGGAGGCTCAAGACAACAAGCTATTCAGATGAAAATTTATATGAAATAAAGTATAATTAAACATGTTCCTTTATTTATTAAATTTAAGTACATTACATAGCTGGGTTGATTTTGGCAGCACCTTCCCTTATATATGAATGGTGTTTTCATAAAGAAAGGCTACCAAAATCACTCTAAATGGATGAACTTGATGCCTAAAGGATGAGAGCATTGGAAATGAAAAAAAAAAAAAAAAAAAGTAGCATTGCATTTATACACTCATGTTTCCGTCCCATATAACAAATGGAATGAACTTGAGAATTTCTATATGAATACAAGGAATAAACTCAAAAATTTCTCTATGAAAAAAACTAAAAAAAATCCGTAAGTCAGCCAATGTGTGGGTGAAGATCATCTGTAACTGCAGCACTGAGGCCGTCCCTGCATTAATTAGGTTGTCGTAAAGGAAGATCATCTGTCGGGAGATTGGCAGTGTGCCGTGTAGTATAGTTTTCGACACAACCGTATTGACAAAATTTCCAGCTGTGCAAGTACTCGACTGGAGCCAGTGTTGAATTAAATTCTTCAACCCACATCCCCATGCTCACGTCTTCCATCTTGAACAACTGTATTTACATTAACAAACTCATAGGTTGGCCATAAATTAAAACAGTACAGGTATTTGAAGTATTTATTTACATTTACTTTTCATTGTATTACCAAATGGCACCACATTTCCCCATTTTTTTATCTGTAGAACAAAAAAGAATAACAAAATTTCACCCATACCATCGATTTCAAACGATTTTGTTTTATACCAGAATCGCTGAATAAATGAGCGGTTGAAATCTGCATTAGCATCTATAGGAAAATCGGCTCTCTAACCGCTGAATTATTCAGTGGTAACAAAATTGTCCGAAATGGATGGTACATCTTTAATTTTATTATTTTTAAATGGTACAGATAAAAAAAATTGGCCACATTTCTCATACTTGCAAACACCCAGTATATTATACAAGGCTAAGCACAACACTATTAAGCTCCTCAAGTATATCGTTGCTAAAAGTAGCATTCTAATTTCTAAGGAAGGCTTGAAGAGTATCATCACAAGCACTTAACCATTAATTGGATTTTCAAATAACTAGACACTACCAGGTGTTAGTCACAATCATAAGAATGTTAGATATCATTTTGCATATATAAACCTTAAAATAATAATAAAAGTAAAGTTACCCTGAGTTTATGATCAGTCTGTTGGGACACGATGTATTTTGCAATGTCGAAAGAAATAATGTAACCAGGTCCATTTGCATATGGTGGATATAGCTCCTCAGGCCATTCCTGCAGTTTTAATGTCAATGCAAGTAGAGGTTACAAATATCATACTGTCAAATATAACCTTAGACATATGATTTAACATACAGCCTTATCAGGGCTCCTTTCTCCTAATAAATAACCTCTTTATAGTTTAGAGAATATAAGCACAGCCAATGCAAAAATCATAATACGAAGGAAACCATAATACATCTGCCAACCCATAACTTTTGATTGGAGAGTAGATACTTTGATAAAGATCTGAAGGGATGAAAACAAGTTGGCGGACTGAGAGTACCTCATAGGTGACAGCCCATTTGCCACTTCTGAGAGGGCGGTGTAAGAGATTGAGGTTACCCATATAAATGGGCTTATTCTGTCCCATGATACTTATTTCCTTGAGCACCACATCCACCCGAACAAATGTGTCATCATCACATTTCATGATGTAGTCGGATGTTATATTTTGAACCTGCGCACACAATAAGATATCGTTCAGAATTAAATGCATTATGGTACTAGAACAACCAGCCAGGTCCACTGGCAAGGATAAGCTGGGTCCAGGCAGTTATAGTGCAGGTACAGTTACCAGTAGTCTACTATTACTCTTTTATTTAGCCTCTTCTTGAACGATCTTGTTTTCCATTGCACAGCTGATGGTAAATTGACATTAAATAGGGTTTGACCTTACTGGACAGGGTACTTCAGCAGACAGTTCAGTCTAAAAAAGCAATGCCCACTGGAGGATCAATTGCATACATTCAAAAGATTATACCTTAGGCTATGTTTAATAGAGGGATAAATTGGAGAGATAAGGGACTAACTATTATCGCCATTTGCACATGGGATAACAGTTATTCCCTTATCCCTCTAATTGGCCTAATATATTGGTCATGCCCAATAACATACATGAAAGAAGCAGAGAAAGTCAAAACTCACTCCATATTCACAAATAGCAAAAGTTTTAAGAACTACAAGGTCGTAACGGTCCAAAAACGGAAGAATCACAATATCTCCAAAGTACTCCGCCTCCTTCTTCATTGCTGCATTTACTTCTTTCCTGGGGCTCTAAAATATTTAAGAGGCAAAAATAAATACATAATCAGAGAGCAGAAACAAAATATGTTACTACTATAAAAATATTGCCCTGCTTCAAATCATATTGAAGCCACAAGGCCCACAAATGGGGAAAAAGAAAACTTCATATGTAAAAATCGAAAAAAAAAAAAAATTACATTGTGAGGAGCTTGGTGTATGTCATTTGAAGAATTGTGCTGGTGTATGGGATAAGGTTCAAAGTGTAAACCCTAATGTGATATGGATAAGGGGATAGGGGACTTTAAGAAGGGGAAATAGATGTAGGTAATTTGAGGAGCTTGATGCATGTAATTCGAAGATGTGTGCTGGTCTATGAGATAAGGTTTAAAGTGTATAACCCTAATGTGATATGAATAAAGGGATAGGGGAGTTTAAGAAGGGGAAATAGATGTATGACACGCTGACAGGTTGAGGGTATGGTTATAGTGGTAAAGAGTAGATCAGGTTTAAATGATGTTTCAGGGTGTAGAAACTGGTTTCGTTTAATGGAAACCAGTGGTACTTGGTACGCTTTCTTTTTCAAAAAAAGAAAGAAAGATTACTTGAACTAGATATACAGAAAATTGCAAATTTTTGCAAGGCTGAGTGTTTCGATAAACAGCTCCAACTCAAACAAGAGAACCTAAACAAGCAATCGATGATCTTACCAAAGCGACAAAGAAACGTGCAACAGCATGGCCAAGCTGGATGGCAGGGTATTGCATCCATGTTTTTCTGATGGCCATGCGCTCTGCAAAATGGTTGGTGGCTGAGAGAATGCCGATAAACAACTGGGCGGGCCCTTTTAGCAGGGGGCGGGCCCGCCACTTGTCAGTCATCTCCAGCACTTGCTGGGGAGAGAAGCTTGGGTGGGTTCGGGGCAGGGATGTTGCAAATACAGAGTGGACGCCAACATCTCCTTTTATCGCTAGTCCGGTCGCATCTTCTAATGTGAATCCCTGGAATATATAAACAAGTGAGTAAGAAATTTAGCCGGGAAGTATTGCAAAGTGGACCTTGATGGTCTTGAGTAACTGCAATTTCAAATTTTGCAAATAGCATGAATGCTATTGTGATTTTGCAAAAGCTGTTCAACAGTACAATTAGTGAAGGGGCATTTTATTTCATATGCTATATTGAACCTAGTCAAACGGGTTCTGGTAGATGAGGGTAATTCCTCATTATTAGCAGGAGCTTCAACAGTCAGGTGCTGTTTTCAAATAGCAAAAGGTTTTGGGGACCAATACGTACCGTCCGATAGGGGAACGAGGAAATGTGGCGCCCACCTATATTGATATGGTAACCCTCAACACCTGCTTGGATCGTCAGGACAAACATTCTTCCCTCAGAAAAAGGGAAAGGCCATGTCATTTTGGGCTTCTTTGCACGGCCTATGAACCTGTTCAGCCAAGATGTGGTTTTCAATTCATCAGAGTCATCAGTACCTCCCCCCTGCACCCATCTCTCGCACTTTTGGAAACCGTCAACTGCATGAGGAAGACATTATGAGTTCAAGCAAAAATTATGTAAAAATACAAAGACTTGTTTTCTGTATGTTTAGGATTTGGGCTCTTTTAAGTTAGGGAGGACTTATGACATGACTGTTGGTATGGTATTCTTGCTCGGGAATGTGCAGCAAAATTTCGCAATATTCTTGCTCGGGAAAATGCGTACTTTTACTGAATGCTGACAATTTCACCTCCACTACTGATATAGTAGATAATTTCTTTTCCTATAAAGTTATGCACACTGACACTAAAATTTAACATATTAAATGTACACTGACACTTCAAAATTTGCTCGGGAATATGCACACTTTTTGGTTCAATGTACTATTAAATGTTTATAGAGAGAACACATCTTTTTCATATGGTCGATACCAACCCAATTTAGGAAAATTCAAAATAGTTCACACTAATTAAGCTGATGCATGCATAGCTTCAAAATTTAATATAAACCTTCATAACAAATCATCCAAATTTATACCTATTATAGTGATAGACGGTTAAACAGCAAGCCCACATGGCAAGAGCACAACTCTGCCACCATCCTTCCCATGCTCTCCACCCTTATTTGACCCGACTGAAGTCGAGCACGGCTCCATATGTGACTGACATATCATGCCATATGCGTCATTAAAGTTCCTATTTAATTGCTCACGTTCCCAGGTGATTTTTTTATTTTGTTCATCAAAATTAAACATTTCATCAAAGTTAATCATGTCTGGATCTCCGTCTAAAACATCGCCGTGCCTTAAGATGTTTTATAAAATTAAAAATTCAAATAATTCCACTACCACCTACTATTGGAGGCTCCAAGAGATAAATCTGACAGTGGTTACCATACGGTTGACCGGTAAGACCTGAAAATGTACCTATGCAGCCCCAGGGCCAGGGATGTAACTTTTCTTCATCAATAGTTTCATACACTGGAATTGATAAACCTTGCCGCCAATCAAACGAAAACAAAATAACCAAAAATATGTATGTTTGTAGTTCAAACCCAACCATCATGGCCCAAGAACCATTAGTAGAAAGAAAGTCGTAATTACTAGGAGGAGGTGTAGTGATGGCTGGGTTCGAACCACAAACAGACAGATTTCTGGTTATTTTGTTTTCGTTTGATTGGCAGCAAGGTTTATCAATTCCAGGGTATGAAACTGTCGATGAAGAAAAGTTACATCCCTGGCCCTGGAGCTGCATAGGTACATTTTCAGGTCTTACCGGCCAACCGATGGTAACCACTATCAGATTTAACTCTTGGAAACTCCGATGGTAGGTGGTGGTGGAACTATTTGGATTTCTAATTTTAGAAACATCTTAGAGCACAGCGATGTTTTAGATGGAAATCCAGACATGATTAACTCTGATGAAATGTTTGTTTTTAATGAACAAAATGAAAAAATCACCTGGGAATGTGAGCAATTAAATGAGAACTTTAATGGCGCATATGGCATAATATATCAGTCACATATCATCATATCATCTGCTCAATTGACGGAGTTCTACCATTGCACAACCCTCATCCTTTTCCCTCGCCAGTTTCATCAGCTGCTCAATTGACGGAGTTGGTTTTGGACAACGATTGCTGGGACGCAACTTGATGCTTCCTGAAGCTTTCTTTATCTGTCAAGCAGAAACCAATCAGTCATTAGAACAGACGTAAACTTACAAGGGACATAAACACACACACACATCCAGTATGCTACATAATTACGTATCGATACCAACTCCACAAGTTCAGTACCAGAGAGAATGGTTGTGGTAATGCTTGGCCAAGAATAGAATGCTTACAACTATCAGGCTAGAACTATTGATGGTGCTTGGCAGTTTTACGTTAGGTTTTTCGCATGAACCACCCTCCTTTTCTAGCAGTTGCTGCTTCCTCTTTCGATTAGTCCTGGAAAATGCTTGGGCAAATGTCCCATTAGTACGTAGACACCGAGCTATCACTGCCTTGATGATCTGTACCATACCTTCTGTCGGTCTCCTGAAGCGCATTGTGCTAAATTGAAAGGTACAAAAGTTTACAGCTTTGAATTAGTGGCCATGCAGATCATGACAAATGAAATTTAATCATGTTTTTGTGTGCAATACCGACTTTACAATTTCAATTCTTTCTCCTAACCCCCTTTGACAGCTTGGACTTTCTACATGGCTTAATTCAGTTTTTCTTGACATACAGTCATAGTGTCATATAGAGTAACTTTCTGTTGCTGACTTCCAAATATCTAAAACATGAAAATATCTTCCCTGACTTGACCACATAATTCTAAAACAAAAACTATTGCTTCCACAGTGTCAAATGTTTTTAATTGTATCAAAGGTACCGACTGGTACCAGCATCGCATAACACAGACCGGGTTATTTAGCAAGGCAACAAGGCCTCACAACAACAAACAACAGACTAGAAAGGCCAGCACAAATGAAACAGTAGAGGCTAATTAGAAGGCTAGCACAAAGGCAACCAGATCAGCACAGACAGAAGGAAACAAGGCACAAGGCCAAAGTCCAGCACCATATCAGTATCAGAAACAAAGGAACAAGAAAGACACAGCACCCATCAGGGTACTGGTACGGGATACCAATGTACCAGTCACACAAAAACAAGCAAAACAGTGCAGCTAACAAGCACACAAGCAAGGCAGAGAGGATAAAAGAAAACAGGGCAGCATCAAAATCAATAAAGGCAACATTGCCCCGCAAACCACAAATTCGGCCGACAATCGATTTATAATCCGAATCGAGAAAATCAACAACTCGAAGTTCGGCGTTTATCAATTCAAGTTCTACGGTCTTTGTACGGCATCACAAAAATTCAACGAGGCACAAATCATAAAATAACGAAAGAGGTGTTACCGGAAATTAATCGTCTCTCCTTTAAACGGCCGGTACCAAGCTTGGCTCGCTTCTCGGCCGTCTCAAAACCAACCATCACCTCGGAAGTCAGAATCACCACAAGGCCAACACAAGCACAAGAACACAACCCTAATCCTTATCTGGTTAGGATAATCACAGTAATCAGAGGAAAACGGAAAAGAGAGAAAAAGGCGAAAATCTCAACACAGGAGCATTCAAATCAAGCAATAGCCGAAAACCAAAATGGAAGAGAGTGGGTGCTATGTAAAGCCGAATCGGAGTTATTGCGGAGTGTACGCCACGCCCTCTCACGCACGCGGGTCAGAGAGTCGCCAGAGGCGAAATAAATGTTATGCGACCCCGAGTCGGGAAGCGTACAGGAGAAAAACGGGGGGAAACATTAAATGCCGTTTTTCCTTCTCCAAGAAGCAAAGAGAATAGAGTGGTGCGGGGGTGGTGGGGCTCGGGGCTCGGTGAGGGAAGAGAGGGAGCCGCTTCCGATACAAAGAGAGAAGAGGCTAGGGTTAGCGATAGGAGAAAGGGGCGGGTCCAGGAGGCAGAGGAAGGAGGAGAGGAAGGCAGAAGGGGTTTTAAAGTTCTCCCCTTTAAGATTCGTGCAGGTCTTAATTTGAACGGTTGAGGTAATTCCAAGTCAAACAAAGAAGTTAATTTGGTGATCTCTTAAGAATAATTCGTTTAGAATTTGAAGTAATTAACGAGATTTGAGTTTAGAATTTAATACGTAATTCTCAAATGGTTCTTGGTTTTATTTAAAATTTATTTGTTACTTGTTTAATTATTAATAAGATCGTCTTTAATTCGGAATTTCGTATGTACAAAAGTTAAATCTATAATTTATTAAGTTGTTAAATTTGTAATATCCTCAAATAATAAATCGATTTAGTAATCAATTTTTATCAAAGCAATTCATTTACTAAATTATTTAATCTTTGGTTAACCTAATTTAATTGGTTTATGTTTTTCAATATTGGAAATTATAAAAAGGAAAACTATTGTTTGTT
This sequence comes from Carex littledalei, assembly GCA_011114355.1. Taxonomy (NCBI): domain Eukaryota; kingdom Viridiplantae; phylum Streptophyta; class Magnoliopsida; order Poales; family Cyperaceae; genus Carex; species Carex littledalei. The sequence goes on from CM022102.1 coordinate 7,206,770, forward strand.
AAATAAATTCTACATCTTATAAATTTTTTTCTAATTGGTTTAAAATATATTTATACAAGTAAATCTAATTATTTAATTAGCTTACCCTTTAGTTTTAAATTTTTAATTAGTAGCTAATTAACCAAATTTGATTTACGGGTTATAACAGTGGTTACCGTACGGTTGACCGGTAAGACATAAAAATGTACCTTTGCAGCCTCAGGGCCAGAAATATAACTTTTCTTCATCGACAGTTTCATACACTGAAATTGATAAACCTTGCCGCCAATCAAACGAAAACAAAATAACCAGAAATATGTCATTTTGTGGTTCATACCCAGCCATCATGGCCCAAGAACCATTAGTAGAAAGAAAGTCGTGGTTACTGGGAAGAGGTGTAGTGACATGTTGCTCTCTGCTGGCCAACGATATAATTTTGAACTGGCCGGAAGGGCCTTGACGCCGATTGACTAAGAGATATCAAATAAGCTGTAAATTGGAAAAAAAAATCAATCTATCAATCAGAGACGGAAAGAAGAGAAGTACATTTCCCAACTAACCATATCCGGCGGATCCATCTTCTGCTCATCCATCTCCAACGGATCCATCTCCTGTTAATCCACCTCCGGCGAATCCATCTAGATAGGGGAAGAGAGAGAAGAGTTGCAGTAGAAAGAAAGTTGTAGTTACTAGGAAGAGGTGTAGTGACATGTCACTCCCCGCCGACCAACGATATAATTTTGATCTGGCTGGAAGGGCCTTGACGCCGATTGACTAGGAGATATGGAATAAGCTGTAAATTGAAAAAATAATAATCAATCTATCAATCAGAGACGGAAATAAGAGAAGTGCATTTCCCAACTAACCCGATCCGGCGGATCCATCTCCTGCTCATTCATCTCTGGCAGATCCATCTCCTACTCATCCACCTCTGGCGGATCCATCTCCAGCGGATCCATCTAGATAGGGGAAGAGAGAGAGAGCTGCAGTAGAAAGAAAGTCATAGTTACTGAGAAGAGGTGTAGTGACCTGTCGCTCCCCGCCGGCCAACGATATAATTTCGAACTGGCCGGAAGGGCCTTAACGCCGATTGACTAAGAGATATGGAATAAGCTGCAAATTGGAAAAAAAATAATAATAAATCTATCAATCACAGACGGAAAGAAGAGAAGTGCATTTCCCAACGAACCCGATCCGGCGGATCCATCTCCTACTCATCCATCTCCGGCGGATCCATCTAGATAGGGGAAGAGAGAGAAGAGCTATGATCACCAGCAGTGAGGGGGACGGTGCAAGGCGCGGCCAGGAAAAGAGCGAACTGTGCAAGGCGATAGAGAGCGGGAGTAGCAAATTTTGGGGGGAATGTTCGGTAGGAATCCGAATACTCCTAGGTACCCGACTCAAGCAAATTGAAATATACTGCTCAGATGAACTCAAAACGGTGTCTTTTCGGAGATGGTGCGGGGGCGGTGTTATTTGTGCTTTGAGATTCATACCAGGTCAAAACAACGATCTTGGATCGTCCGTTTCTAATTTGCTTTGAGTCAAGTAGCTGGGGTGATCCGAATTCGTTAGCAGGAGTGCTATATGGATTCGGATCCTATATTATATAGACACTGTACTGTAGTACTCAGTGTATAGAATGAGAAATCGTAGTATTAAATTTATTTTCTACTACAAATAAATTCGATAATGAAAGTATATTTTCACCTCTTTAATACTAATCACTTCTGATCATGACAGATTATTTTCATTGCTTTTTAATTCTATAAAACACATTAATAAATTTGGAATTCCAAAGAGCGCATCTATTAATTCTAGTGTAGTAAAATACGGTTCTATGCGGCGCATATGCGTATGTAGTTCAATTCTGCATAAAAATTCGTTATGCGGTTCCACTGATCCAAACCCATTATCTGAGTTCAGATACAAAAAATTTCAAACCCATTATCTGAGTCCGGCTGTCTAGATAATTGATCTAGCGTCTCGCTCTGTTCTTTTATAAGAGTTTCAGCGCTTTGAATTGTTTGTTTTCTGATTGTGAGACTATATTTGCTCCGCTCCGGCGTATTTATTATATACCGGTTAAAAGGAGAAGAGCCGAGCGCCATAAATTCACTTTCACATGCGCAGTCCATTTATGTAAACTTTGTTCTTATGAAATGCAATTTGTCTATGGGCTATTGGCCCAAAAAAAAAATGGTCCTAAGGAACATTAATTTGATTTGTTTGACCCAGTTGTTTTGTTTTCTATGGAGCGGATACTATATGATATATGATTAGATGGCTTAATATTTAATATTTGATATAGATAATATATTTATTTAGTGTTAATAGGTGAAAAATATCACTTGAATATATTTGATATGGATGGCCCAAATATTTAATATTTTAATGAAAGAATTTGCATACCTAAGTCCGCATAAAAATCCGCATATACAGCCGCATACCGCATATGCAGAATGCAGTGACTTTCTGCATACCGCATGAAAGCCATATTTTATAACACTGATTAATTCTGATACTTGTACGCAAATGAGAAAATATTAACTTTAAAATAATAAATAATAAATTAATAGTAAGCTCAAACAAAAGATTAAAATTAGATTAAAGAAGGAAAAATGAGAAAGGTTATTTGTATTTAGTGGGAAAATAAGTAATTTTCAAGTTTTGATGGGAAAATTGAATATTTAGAAATTTTGTTGGGTATGACAACAATTATTCTAATTAAAATCAAGAATTAAGAAATTAAGTAATCTGATGAAAAAATAGACAATTTAGAATATTTTAATGGCTATACTTTTATCTTTAGACACCTAACTAACCTACTCATGAAATTATACACTAACTTGATTGTAATTTGGTAATGATTAAAGAATGATCAAATTAAGACTAAAAGTTTCTCAACCTTTCAATTAACTCTCATTATTTGTCCAATGCAAACCATATATGCTCTTCATGTAGTTCATAATTACTGGATTTCATATTTTAATTATATATATGATATTGTTAAGATTGTTAAAATAATTTGTAAAAATATTTAATCTTAATAGTTCTTGCGTATGGTATTTATTTTACAAATTATCAAATGGTACGAGAAAGAAAACTTGAATGTCGGACTAGACTTTCAACTAAATATTAGCATTGGCTCTTGGGTAGGATCATCCTACCCAAGGGCCAAGGCTAATACTCAACTCAGAGTCCAGTCCGGATCTATTTTCCTAATCCGCTAGCAAACCCAACCCGGTCCATCACCTCTGCATAGTCCATCCCAGACTATTATGGATCAAAAATTGGGAATTTGATAATTTTTACACCCTCTTACTGATTCCCTCTTTTGGAAACGATATTATTTTTTCAATATGGTGATGTTAAGAAACTGACGCAAATGAAAGTTTAGGATCAATTTAATATAAATGAAAGACTAGGGGCCAATTTGGTTTTATAAGAAAGTTTAGGGACTAATTTGAACTTTTCTTTGTATTAATTATAAGGACTTAATATTTTATATGACTAATTTACATAATAGTAAATTAATCAGCTTAGCTACTAATAAGATATGTAATTTTTAAAAAAGAAAATAAGAGCTCCACCACTTAAAAATTTCTCTGCCAACAAAAGTACTAAATAGATGCGTGATAAATTCCAAATGAAAAAAAAAACAAACAAAATCTGATAATTTACATCTAAAGATGTTGTTGGTTGCAGCTTAAGTGGAGGCATAAGTTGTTTATTTCTCACTTAAGCTGCCAAACTAGAATAAGAATAAAAAGAATAGATTAGAGTAGTGATGAATAAGTGGTTTATTCCTCAAAACAGACATTCAGATTGATTTTGAGAAAGAGATGAGGTCTTTCAAATTCATATTCATGTTATGAATATGTATTTTTGTCACTAAATTAAAGACTAGTTCTTAAAACATACATTCAGATTTAAAATCTAATTTTATTATATTCTTCTTATAAGTAAAAAACATTGTTGCTTTCTATTATAAAAGAAATGGGACGAAAATTAAAAAACAAAATGCTTTAAACTCTGCCGTTTGAACATAGAACTTGTAAAAACTAAAAACAAAACAAAAACAAAGAAGAAAGTGTCATTAATCGTGCAGGCCAGGTTAGTATTTATTTTTGCTAGAAGTTGGCGCATCAAATCGGTCTCAAAACATCTATTCACGTTACTGCTATATATATATATATATATATGGAAATTGCTAATATGCTATGCATAGGATAGAGGGCTTCCGTGCTACGGCTCAATATTTGAGTTTTCAAAATTCTAATAGTCGATCTGAACCGTTCAATATGATCTCCATATGAATATGTACTTGCAAACCAAATTTTACATTTTTTAGAATTTTTTTAGATAGGTAGAAAATCACTTGATCTGAAAATTCTGTACCATTCAGATGAAGTGTTTTTCTACCTATCTAAAAAAGTAGCAAAAAAATTCTAAAAAAGATAAAATTTGGTTTGCAAGTACATATTCATATGGAGATCATGTTGAATAGTTCGGATGGACCGTTAGAATTTTGAAAACTCAAATATTGAGTCGTAGCATGAAGGCCCTCTATACTATGCATAACACCGTAGCCAACTCCTATATATATATAATATTTAATTTCCCACGTTGATACGATTTAAATTTAAAAAGCTTCTCTGCCAATTATGAACATTGAGATCACTTTGAATGCTTTGACTAGCTAATAGGGCTTGTAGAATTCACAATTTAAAAGGTTTTATAGGGTTACATGAGTGGATTGATTCTAAATTTTAATTGAATGAAGAGATCATGCTATAAAAAATGAATTGATGATAATATCGATATGGACAAATTATTATAAATTTATAATGGTTACTTGTCGCCCTTCCACATCTCTTTCACAGTTAATTATCTTGCGACAATTTATTTTAATTAGCCACTGTATCATACATAATTAGGGAAATAATGACCGGGTTCTATAATTAAATCCTGAAAAAAAAAATAATGAAGAAAACAGCTGTTCAAGGCATTGCGTTGACTTTGACCGTTCCCCTCCCAACATTATTATTTATACACAATTAAAGTTGAATATTAAAATTGCATAACGAATGTGATTTGTGTGTTATCTACATCCATAGAAGGAATCTTTTAATATAGAAGAATTTATCAAAGAGGAGAGGTCTTTCTTTGGATCGATGTCAACGCAAATTACATTAATTCATTATGTATGATATGGTGGCAATTATGTTGCATGGATATGGGTACGGGTATCGTATCGGATACGATACGGATATGACGATACGGTAATTTTTAAAAATTAAGGATACGATACATCTATTATATTATATTATTAGTTCAACACTTGTATTATATAAATTAAATATCAATTCAAAACAAAACAAAAAAATATATATATCAAAAGTTTTGGATATAGATTAAATATAAACACTACTAGATTATGACATCAAATTTGAAGTAGTGTAGTGGTTAAGGTCTTTGGAGTCCATAGATGAGATCCCAGGTTCGATTCCTGCTGAGCGCTAGAAATAAGATTTTTTGGCGCGGTCCACAGGGATGGCGCGGTGTATGGTGGACCATGCGCGCGGTTCACGGTATCCAGGCTTATCTAGACGTATCTAGAAGTGTCAGAGCAGTATTCATGCGTATCCAGACGAGTTAGAGCGTACCGGAGACCGTATCGGCTGAATAAAGATACGCCATTTAGGCGGATACGCCAGCTAGCGTATCCGTGCAACATAGGGCATGGCATCAACTTTAAATTTATAATTGTCACCTAGCGGCAAAGTAAAAAAAAGATAAAGAGTTAATTAGTAAAATAGCATGTTGAAAGATAATTAACCGTGTTTAACAACATTTCAAAGCAACTGATGAACTTTTCTTTTATTTTTTATGGTATTATATAGTACTTATAATGCTAAACTTTTGTATAATTAAATGGCTAATTAAAATGTGGAAATTATTTATCTAAGTTAATTAATCCACCTACGTGCTTCCAAATATTTATCTCATTTTGTTGTAATTTTATATAGTTTTATTAAATAGTCCAAAGTCATTGCATCTTAATTTGTCTATATATATATTTTAATTTGAATTAGCTAGTTCCAATTGAAAGAAATGTGGAAGTTAGCATAGTAGTTGATTTAGTAGAGAAGGGTGATAAGTCGCCATTATAATTAATTTGTCCATATAGAAATGTTCAATTCATTTTTTTTATATCGCATGATCTCTTCAATTCAATTAAAATTTTAAAATCAATTAAACTCTTTTTTTTTGCTTTAAATTAAACTTGTCGAACTGCTATATTGCTGTATCGAAGGGGGAAATTAAATAATTCATAGAAAATACTTAAGGATGGTGCCGGATTTTTTATTAATACCCAAAAAAAAAATATCAAATTTGTCCTCAATCTCAAATTTTTATTAAAAATATCCGGACCGCCCCACTGTGGGGCGGTTCAGTATGTTTTTTTACTATTCATACCAACCGTCCCACTGTGGGGCAGTTTGGTTTTTTATTTTTTAGAGACAATATGAATATCAAGATGCTGAATTCTAATGCTAAAAATTCGGATTTTTTTAAATATTTGTTAGATTACTTCTTTTGATGTATAATTAGCATATTTATACTAAAATACGCTAAATTACTTGAAATTATGTTCAATTACGTTGAATTACACTAAATTACGTTAAATTACGCTAAACTCTAAACCATAAACTCTCATTTTGGACAATTTCTAAAATCCTAAACCCTAAAAATTACCGTACATTAAATGATTTACAATTTTCACATAACATATTTATATAATTAGTGATATTTTAAAGAAACCTAAACCCTAGTTTCCGACATTTTTATTAATAAATATACCCACGTTAGCTGGAGTTTTTGTTAGATTACTTCTTTTGATGTATAATTAGCATATTTATACTAAAATACGTTAAATTACTTGAAATATGCTAAATTACGCTGAATTTGTTTACTATTTTTTATGTTAAAATACTAAAATACGCTAAATTACTTGAAATATACCCACATTAGCTGGATTTTTTTACTATTTTTTATGATTCATGAAAGATGACACAAAATTGATCTACTTTAGCATAATTTTGAGTAGTTTAGCATAATTTACCGTATTTCAGCATAATTAGCGAAGTTATTGTAATTTAGTGTAATTTAACGTAATTTAGTGTAATTCAACGTAATTGAACATAATTTCAAGTAATTTAGCGTATTTTAGTATAAATATGCTAATTATACATTAAAAGAAGTAATCTAACAAATATTGAAAAAAAATCTGAATTTTTAGCGTTAGAATTCAGCATCTTGATATTCATATTGTCTCTAAAAAAAAATGCCAAACTGCCCCACAGTGGGGCAGTTTGGTATGAACAGTTAAAAAAAAAAATACTGAACCGCCCCACAGTGGGGCAGTTTGGTATGAACAGTGCACCGCCCAGTGAAGGGGCGGTCAGGGTATTTTTAATAAAAATTTGGGATTGAGGGCAGATTTGATATTTTGTTTTTTTTATGGGGTATTAATAAAAAAAACCGGAGGATGGTGCAACCTTATTATATTTATAACCTTTTGAATTGTCTACAAAGTCCTATAAGCTAGTCAAAGAATTCAAAGAATTAAATGTTCACAACTGGCAAATCGAGAAGCTATATATGTTAATTTAAATTGTATCAACACGAGAAAAAAAATAAGTAAAAATCAACACGAGAAAATTTTGATCAAGTGATTTTCTATCTATCTAAAAAAATAGTAAAAAATTCTAAAAAATGTAAAATTTGATCTGCAAGTACATATTTATATAGAGATCGTGTTGAACTGTTCGGATTGACCATTAGGATTTTGAAAACTCAAATATTGAGCCGTAGCACGGAGGCCCTCTATGCTACGCGTAGCACCGTAGCCAACTCCTATATAATATAATCTGGTTATATACTATATATATATATATATATATATATATATATATATATATATATATATATATATCTTTGCGAAGGATAATTATGCAGTAATAAGGCTAATTAATTGAATTTAACGGCTAGAGGCTAGTTGTCACAAATTAAAAGTTTGAAAAAGGTAATTATCAAAATTAAAAGTTTGGTTGAGAGATTGTCTATAGCTTGCAAATTTTGAGATTTATAGTGGCATTATCCATAATATTTAATTTTTTATTGTCAAGTACTTGTGTGAACAAATATATTTAATTATAAATATATTAGTATTGAAGGTATAAACAAATACTTAATATATATATAGTATTGAAGGTAGAAACACCTAACAATAAAGATTTTAGTGCATTGATTAATTAAGCAGAATATTAAACGTGAACATGTGGGCCCTCATGTGAGACGTGCCTCTGATTTATCTGTTTTTAAAATACATAAAATTAATATTTATTTATAAAATAATTCGCCAAAAATAAGGAATTGCACGATGTTAATTATTAATCCTTATTTCCAGCAGTGAAAGACACGCAGCCTAGCTATAGGTCCAATTAAAGGGTTGTATATTTATGTTAATTATCTACATTACACGATACAATTAAATATATAAACATGTATTGTTTACTTTGATAATATTCCTTCAGACTTCACTCAAAATTGAGGCAAGCTGTCAAGCTCTCTACTCCAAAGTCAACTTCTTGTGGTATATATAACTCAAACCAATTACTTGTTCCAAATGCCTCTGATTGTAGCAACCATTTCATAGGTATCTGATCTCTCATGGCCTTGGGGACATCTTCATCCATAGCCTCCAAGGCCTTTTTCCTCTCCAACCACACCTCTCACCGCACTACCGCTGCCACAGTTGCCGAGCCGCCACATGTCGACTTCTCGTTTCTCAACCTCCCTGTAACCCTAGCAAACTTTCTCCATCTCTCCACTACTACCACCCCTAACAAAGACAACCACCATGAAAAAGACCACCACATTACACCTGTCCCGGTCTCTACCACCTCATCAACCGCATCCGTGCCTCGCTTGAGCCCTATATTTTCGCAAAAAGAGGATATCTCATCATTATTCCCTGCTATCCATGGAAAGGCCGACTGGTCATCCCTCCTCGACCCGCTTCACCCGGGTTTACGACGTGAGATCATAAAATACGGCGAGTTCACACAGGCGACATATGATGCATTTGATTACAATCCATTCTCTGAGTTCTGTGGCAGCTGTCTCTTCTCCCAATCAAATCTCTTTTCTAAGTTGGGACTCGATCGACATGGTTACAACGTCACGAAGTACCTATATGCCATGTCACATATCGATCTGCCACAGTGGGTCGAGAAATCTTTGCACGTGGAGGCGTGGAGCCAGGACTCCAACTGGATGGGGTTTGTGGCGGTTAGTGGAGATGAGGAGTCACGGCGCATCGGATGCCGGGACATTGCGGTTGCGTGGCGCGGTACTGTTGCACCGGCAGAGTGGTATGAGGACCTACAAAACCAGCTTGAGCAACTTGGACCGGAGCATGGTGATGCCAAGGTGAGAAATAATACATCAAAATCATTTATTATGAAATTTAAAGGAGGAAGGTTCAAATGTCTTTATTTTTCAATGTGCTACTACTTTATATTTTCTAATTTACAATTTTATTTAAATTTGATATGTCAAAATAAAATTGTTAAATGTAATTTACTGATTTATATTATTTTTTCTATATGCACATAATTTATTTATTTTACTTTTTAGTTTTGTTTGTATATAAATAAAAAAATTATAAAACTAACTTTCATAATTTAACCATACCAATCTATTTTTGCAAACTCTTGATACTAATCAAAATAATGTTGAAAAGTCGTAATCTTTTTTATATGTGCATAAAAAATATATAGATTAAGTCTTACAATTTTATTTTAACATTTAAAGTTTAAATTATTAATATTTAAAAAATATTACTACAATGAAAGAAAAAAAATATCAAAGAGATTTAAAACCTCCTCAATTAAAATATACTGGCACTGAAACCCACAAGTTTCTAAAATATTGTAAAACCATTCAGGCATGTTGTATCAGCCAACTGGCACTGTATCATGTACGTTGACATTTTCTTATGCTGGTATCTGTGTCCGTAGTTCAACCTTCAAAATACAAAGGCAAATCATTTTTTTGCTTTTTGTTTTATTTTGTCTCCAAAAAAGAACTGGTTGTTAGAATTCATACAAGTACCAGTTCAGTTTGCTCCCAGTATCCCCTGCTAAATTTAAAATCTGATTATAATTTGAATTCATGAAGTCAATTAATTGTGTTAATCATTTTCCATAATTTATATTATGCAAAATGTGCACGTTTAGGAGAATATTCTGGACTACAATTAAATTGGATTGATTTATATTACAATTAAACAAAAATAAAAAATAACATCAAAGTATATCTGGAGCCACAACTATCTTATCATATGGCAACTGTAGCTCACCAAAAACAATTAATGTTGAAAATAACATTAGTAGCCTTCACTTATTAATGCTGACAGAACTCCTTGGAAAGTGAAGGCTGGGAAGAGATCAAGGGAAATATCTCTACTGTTTTGCAATTAGCACGTGTACAATCAATTTCTGGTAATAATTTGATGGAATTTCCTCTTGACACCTATTTGTAATAATTTGATGGAATTTTTTTTTTAAATCTATTATAAATTTATCTATAAATATATACATTTCTATATATAATCTAAATAAACAGTCGACTTGTATGTATATTTTTTATTATTTAAATACTAAAAAAAATACAAGTTTTGTCTTATATAAATTTGGTGGTGTTTTGTGTATGCCTAAAAAAATGTTATCAATAATAACGTTGTTCTGAAACTTTGAATCAAAATCAAAATTACCACGTTGCCTGTGAAATGAAAATCAAATTGTTCAGTATGAATTGACCAAATCATATTGAAAACTCAGATTATTATTTTAAAAAATATTTAAAATTATGTCACTACAAAAGTTTTCTTTTATATAAAGCACTAGTTAGATACAATGTAAGTATAAAAAAAGCTTCATAGATTTAATTATAAGTTTCAAAACAAATAGAAACAAAGTACTCCATATTTAGTTAATAAAAGATCTTTGGACTTCAAAGTATAGTGATATACTTATATGAGGAGGGTTCAAATGCCTCTATTTTTTGTGCCTCCATCATGCCTCTATTTTTAAAAACTTTAATAACTCAAAATTTAAAACTTAAAAGTCAAAATAAAACCGTTGGATATGATCTACATCATTTTATCTATGTGCTCATAAAAAATTATCACATTTCGATTTTGTTTTTATGTGAATCAATAAGTTGAAAAATCAACGTCTAGAAATTATCCACATTAGTACGTTTTTTACAAGCTCTTGATGACAACCAAAACAAAATTGAAATGTCATAATTTTTTACACGTGTATAGATAAAATGATGTAGATCATATCCAACGGTTTTATTTTGACTTTTAAGTTTTAAATTTTGAGTTATTAAAATTTTCAAAAATGGAGGCATTTGAACCCTCCTCTACTTATATTAATGAATAAATTAATCTAGGGCATATGACTTTATAAGTAGAAATAATATTGTACTAATTTTTTATGGATAAAATAGAAAAAAAAAAATATTGTACTAAAATTAACATTAATGGAGATTATGCAACAACAGTGAAGACCTTCTTAATTAGATTCTCTAAAATTAACATTAATGGAGAAGTTGGCTCACATGCATATAAATTCACTTCATCCAATTATATGAAGCATATATATATCCATCGATCGATGTTCCTAATGGAAAAGGAGAAAGAAGCTGCTGTTGACACTAGCTCCGACTTGAGTATAATTAAGGTACGTACGTAGTTCAAATGTATATATTATTAATTAATTAAAAGAAACGTTGGTACGTAGCTGAGATCGATGATGCATGCAGGGTGGAGAGTGGCAAATCAAATGAAAACATTGAAAACATTAAATTAATTAATCAGGTGGCTTGGTTCTATTTTACATATATATAGCAATGGCATTTCTTCCCGTTGTGATTAAATTGGTATATCATATATAGCAATGGAATTAATACTGAAATTGCTCTGCTTCTGGTGGCTTTACTGATCATAAAATTAGCTAGCTATACCAGAAAAGGATGTGCATCTCTTTTATCAGCTGTTGTTCGATCGTGCTCTTCTTCACTGTGATAGCACATTATTTTGCGGTTCCACATGTTACATATTCTGAATTGGTGCCTTGGGTAGTAATATTACTTTTACTGGCCCTTTGTGTTCTTCTAATTGCCATCGCATGGATTATTTTCCCTAACAAAATTAAGAGAGTGAGAGAGTGGTATATTAATTAATTATTCTTGTATTACTGTTTTTTGTTTCTTCTTTTTTTATGAAATTAACACCAGTTTAATTTCTTTGTTCAATGAAATTCCAAATGCAAGTAGTTAGTTCTCTGCAGCTATAGCTAGCTCAATGAAGATATATAATAAGAAAATCCCTAACAAAATTAAGTTGCTTTTATATATCCTTAATTTTATATATAATTCTTGTATTACTATTTATCTCGCTTGCCAGTGTGTTGAATTATTTTGAGTTAATTAGTTCAAACAGCTAGAAGAGATGATAGTCCACACCAGTACTTGAGTTCTTAATTTGTTATCTCGGATCCGGATCCATCTATATATATATTACAATGAAAGGCTATATATGAGGCATGCATGTTGTGCAGCGACTAAATATTACATTTTACTGGGTAATTATAATTAATTAATGACTCAATTCAAAGTGTAATAATTAACGCACATATATTGTATTTGAGAACTGTTTTAAAATGCATTAATTGCTTCAATGTAAGTGTAACCTCTCATATATATATACTTTTACAAAATCACACTCTTATATATCAGATTTAATATATCTACAAATTAAACCCCCACATTCATTTTAGCATTACAAAGAAAAACCCTCACAAATTAAGACACCACTGCAAATTAATTTACATCCAAATTACTCCCCTGAAAATGAAATTAATACACATTTTCTTTCCAGGATCTACTACCATAAGCATCTACTAGCATAATTTAGTTGCTTGTTAACAAATAAAAGAAAATATTATTCCAAGTCCTGTAAAATGCTTCCAAATATAAAAACACTTTGGTGGGGATCAAAATCAAAATTTAATTTCAAGTATAGTACAATTCTATCATATATAAAAACAAAATAGAATTAAAATCTTATCATAAGTCCATGGTATCACCATGCAACATGCACCGACATGCTGGATTTTTTCTTGGAAAGGAGTAATAGAAGAATGAGGAGGGATCTAGTTACAATAATTTTGAGTTACAACAAAGTTATCACAATTATTTTCTATATTTTCAAATTTCAAATCGTCGATCTAAACCGTTCAACATGATTTTCACAATAAAATGTGCTTCCAGATCAAATTTTACATTTATTTTTGAATATTTTTACTATTTATTAAGATGGGTACAAAATTTAATGGTCTAAATTGGACTAGTTTTTGTAAAATACTTAATAAATAATTAAATAGTAAACAAATTAAAAATATATATAAAATTTGATCTGGAAGCACATTTTATTGTGAAGATTATGTTGAACAGTTTGAATCGACGATTTGGAATTTGAAAATGTAGAAAATAGTTGTAGTAACTTTGTTGTAACTTAAAATTGTTGTAACTATATCCCTCCTCTAGAAGAATGCAATTTATTATATGGTTGAAAAATGCACTAACGTGCTGGATTATTTTGTATGGCAGATGCAAGGTTTTAAATTGTTTAAATGTCTCTTGCAGGGCTCATACAACAATCTGTGATTCTATATGGGTACTATATTTTTAGTTATATTTAATCAATATTAATTTCTGAATTTTATGTTCAACTGAATCAATATTCATCTCTTTATTAAAGCGGATATGTTGTTGAATTATTACGTCATGATTTCGAGATTTTGAAAATTGTATGCTGATGTTGGATTTTAATATTTTTGAAAATGCTACAAATAAAAAATTGCAGTTATTTTAATTAATATTATACTTAATAATTTAACAAATCCGCTTTAAAAAAAAAATTCAACAACAAAAATTGTGGTAACACATCAGGAATTTTCCTATAAATTAATAATTCAGACTCTTCCAAAAATAAATTACGGATATTGATTCAATATAACATAAAAGAAATAAAATTTATCACTTAGCACAAATAAAAGGTTTTTATCTTATTATTAGGTACTGTGTTGGTGTATTGGTGTGCCTAATTAAATTTTACATGTTGTTACATTTCGTGCAAATTGTTTGAACTAAATCGGTAATTTGTATATCAGGTGTCCAATATAATATGTATTTCTTAATTAAAAGTTTCAATCCTTCAAGCGCATGCAAGAATCATTTGTTTTATTCATTTTTAAAAGAATGGTAACATATTGATTATACAACCAACTCAAAATTGCACAAATTTTGTCATGCTCATTGCATGTGATCACTCATCATAAATGATTCTAATCCATCATACATAATGAATTACCTCTCACAAATTTATTGTGAATTAAGCTATATATAGTTTGCATTTGAATAATATAAATCAACAACATATTTTGCTCATGTATAATATTATTACAAGAAAGAAATCTTTTAAAATTTTCAATTACATATAATATGTTGTATAATATAGTACTGGTTGCGCACAATTATCAATATAATCAAATAGATCAAGTTTAATACTTTATTTATTTTTAAAGCATTAGGATAATGGAGAAAACTAAACCTAACTAATTTTTTTATAAGCCTTCACCTCCTTTGATCTTCTCTAACTTATTATTGGCCTCATCCATCTCCGGCGGATCCATCTAGACAGGGAAAGAGAGAGAAGAGCTGCAGTAGAAAGAAAGTCGTAGTTACTGGGAAGAGGTGTAGTGACCTGTCGCTTCCCCCCGGCTTAATTATATATATGATATTGTTAAGATTGTTAAAATAATTTGTAAATAAATATTTAATCTTAATAGTTCTTGCGTATGGTATATATTTCACAAATTATCAAATGGTACGAGAAAGAAAACTCGGATGTCGGACTGGACTCTCAATTAAGTATTAGCATTGGCCCTTTGGTAGGATCATCATACCCAAGGGCCAAGGCTAATACTCAACTCAGAGTCCAGTCCGGATCTATTTTCCTAATCCGCTAGCAAACCCAACCTGGTCCATCACCTCTGCATAGTCTATCCCAGACTATTATGGATCAAAAATTGGGAATTTGATATTTTTGTACACCCTCTTATTGATTCCCTCTTTTGGAAACGATATTATATTTTCAATATGGTGATGTTAAGAAACTGACGCAAATGAAAGTTTAGGATCAATTTAATATAAATGAAAGACTAGGGGCCAATTTGGTTTTATAAGAAAGTTTAGGGACTAATTTGACCTTTTCTTTGTATTAATTATAAGGACTTAATATTTTATATGACTAATTTACATAATAGTAAACTAAATCAGCTTAGCTACTAATAAGATATGTATTTTTTTAAAAGAAAATAAGAGCTCAACCACTTAAGAATTTCTCTGCCAACAAAAGAAGTACTAAATAGATGCATGATAAATTCCAAATGAAAAAAAAAACAAACAAAATCTGATAATTTACATCTAAATATGTTGTTTGGTTGCAGCTTAAATGGAGGCATAAGTGGTTTATTCTCACTTAAGCTGCCAAACTAGAATAAGAATAAAAAGAATAGATTAGAGTAGTGATGAATAAGTGGTTTATTCCTCAAAACATACATTCAGATTTTTTTTGAGAAAGAGATGAGGTCTTTCAAATTCATATTCATAGATATGTGTTTTTGCCACTAGATTAAAATTAGTTCTTAAAAGATACATTCAGATTTAAAATCTAATTTTAT
Organism: Carex littledalei; assembly: GCA_011114355.1. Classification (NCBI taxonomy): domain Eukaryota; kingdom Viridiplantae; phylum Streptophyta; class Magnoliopsida; order Poales; family Cyperaceae; genus Carex; species Carex littledalei. The sequence continues at coordinate 7,222,636 of CM022102.1, forward strand.
TATATTCTTCCTATAAGTAAAAAACATTGTTGCTTTCTATTATAAAAGAAATGGGACCAAAATTAAAAAACAAAATGCTTTAAACTCTGCCGTTTGAACATAGAACTTGTAAAAACTAAAAACAAAGAAGAAAGTGGTATTAATCATGCAGGCCAGTTTAGTATTTACTTTGAGGAGGGTTCAAATGCCTCCATTTTTCATGCCTCCACTATGCCTCTATTTTTATAAACTTTAATAAATCAAAATAAAACCGTTGGATATGATCTACATCATTTTATCTATGCACGTGTGAAAAATTATGATATTTCGATTTTATTTTGGTTATCATCAAGAGCTTGTAAAAAATGTACTAATGTGGATAATTTCTAGACGTTGATTTTTCAACTTATTGATTCACATAAAAACAAAATCAAAATATGATAATTTTTTATGAGCACATAGATAAAATGATGTAGATCATATCCAACGGTTTTATTTTGACTTTTAAGTTTTAAATTTGGAGTTATCAAAGTTTTTAAAAATGGAGGCATGGTGGAGGCACAAAAAATGGAGGCATTATTTGAACCCTCCTCATTTACTTTTGCTGGAAGTTGGCGCATCAAATCGGTCTCAAAGCATCTATGCACGTTACTGCTATATATATATATAGAGTATGGCTAATGTGCTTCCTCTAGAATTTCGGCCTCGTGCTTCCGGAGGCATATCTTAGTGTTTGATGTTCAAACAACAAATTCAAACCGTTAGATGTTCAATCTATATTAAAATGTACTTGGAGACCAAATTTTTCATTTTTTGGAATTTTTTTACTATTTATTAAGCCACTTTGAATTTTTTTACCATTTTATATATATATATATATATATATATATATATATATATATATATATATATATATAGAGATAGACTAATGTGCTAACGTTAGAACTTCGGCCGAAGTTCTAACGAGTCGTTTTTGCAATTTCAAAATCCAAACAACCGATCCGAACCGTTCAACTTTTTCTAAATATTGAAATGTGCTTGGAGACCAAATTTTACATTTTTTGGAATTTTTTTACTATTTATTAAGCCACTTTGAAAATCGCAGATCTGCTGTAAATAGTAAAAAACAGCAAAATTTTCTGGACCACCGGATCAGAATTTTCAAAGTGGCTTAATAAATAGTAAAAAAATTCCAAAAAATGTAAAATTTGGTCTCCAAGCACATTTCAATATAGAGAACATGTTGAACGGTTCGGATCGGTTGTTTGGATTTTGAAATTGCAAAAATGACTCGTTAGAACTTCGGCCGAAGTTCTAACGTTAGCACATTAGTCTATCTCTATATATATATATTTATTTATAATATTTAATTTCCCACGTTGATACCATTTAAATTAAAATAGCTTCTATGAACATTGAGATCAATTTGAATGCTTTGACTAACTAATAAAGCTGTAGAATTCACAATTTATAAGATTTTATAGGGTTACATGAGTGGATTGATTTTAAATTTTAATTGAATTGAAGAGATCATGCTATAAAAAAAATTGAATTGAAGATATCTCTCTCAATATATATATATGGACAAATTATTATAATGGTTACTTGTCGCCCTTCCACATCTCTTTCACAGTTAATTATCTTGCGACAATTTATTTTAATTAGCCACTGTATCATACATAATCAGGGAATATAATGACCGGATTCTATAATTAAATCCTGAAAAAAAAAATAATGAAGAAAACAGCTAGCTGTTCAAGGCATTGCGTTGACTTTGACCGTGCCCCTCCCAACATTATTATTTATACACATTTAAAGTTGAATATTAAAATTGCATAATGAATGTGATTTGTGTGTTATCTACGTTACTTGAGAGGCATCGGACCTACTCTGGTTCGATTGGTTTAATCACCATCGATTTGCTTTAAGATTCGTGCAGAACGCTTTAAACTTCGTGTGTGTCTGTTTCAATTTTCTTGCACACATATCTTAAATTAGATTGGACGGTCATCATGCTCGTTGAACCTAAAAGTAGGTCCGATGGGCATCGGACCTACTCCGTTCTTTATCTACATCCATAGAAGGAATCTTTTAATATAGAAGAATTTATCAAAGAGGAGAGGTCTTTCTTTGGGAGAAAGGCTTGGGTCCGATGGGTTTCGGGACCGTCCGATCCACTTTAAGAGTCGTGCGCACGAATTTTGAAGCAGACGCGAAAGTTGCGGGCGCGAATTCTAAAACAGATCGAACGGTGAACGAACCCATCGAACTCACTTTGGGTCCGATGCCCATCGGACCCAAATTTCTCCACTTTCTTTGGATCGATTTCAACGCAAATTACATTAATTCATTATGTATGACATGGTGGCACCAACTTTAATAAGTCTTTATTTTGTCACCTAGCGGAAAAGTAAAAAAAAAAAGATAAAGAGTTAATTAGTAAAATAGCATGTTGAAAGATAATTAATTAACCGTGTTTAACAACATTTCAAAGCAACTAATGAACTTTTCTTTTCTTTTTATGGTATTATATAGTACTTATAATGCTAAACTTTTGTATAATTAAATCGCTAATTAAAATGTTGAAATTATTTATCTTAGTTAATTATTCCACCTACGTGCTTCCAAATATTTATCTTATTTTGTTGTAATTTTATATAGTTTTATTAAATAGTCCAAACTCCGAAGTCATTGCATCTTAATTTGTCTATATATATTTTTTAATTTGAATTAGCTAGTTCCAAGTGAAAGAAATGTGGAAATTAGCATAGTTGTTGATTTAGTAGAGAAGGGTGATAAGTCGCCATTATAATTAATTTGTCCATTTTTATAGCATGATCTCTTCAATTCAATTAAACTTTTAAATCAATTAAACTTTTTTTTTGCTTTAAATTAAACTTGTCGAACTGCTATATTGCTGTATCGAAGGGGGAAATTAAATAATTCCTAGAAAATACTTAAGGATGGTGCAACCTTATATATATAACCTTTTAAATTGTCTACAAAGTCCTATAAGCTAGTCAAAGAATTCAAATTGTCACAAATTAAAAGTTTGAAAAAGGTAATTATCAAAATTAAAAGTTTGGTTGAGAGATTGTCTATAGCTTGCAAATTTTGAGATTTATAGTGGCATTATCCATAATATTTAATTTTTTATTGTCAAGTACTAGCTTGTGTCAAACAGTAATTATAAATATATTAGTATTGAAGGTATAAACAAATACTTAATATATATATAGTATTGAAGGTAGAAACACCTAACAATAAAGATTTTAGTGCATTGATTAAGCAGAATATTAAACGTGAACATGTGGGCCCTCACGTACGTGAGACGTGCCTCTGATTTATCTGTTTTTAAAATACATAAAATTAATATTTATTTATAAAATAATTCGCCAAAAATAAGGAATTGCACGATGTTAATTATTAATCCTTATTTCCAGCATTGAAAGACACGCAGCCTAGCTATAGGTCCAATCCAATTAAAAGGGTTGTATATGTTAATTATCTACATTACACGATACAATTAAATATATAAACATGTATTGTTTACTTTGATAATATTAATTCCTTCAGACTTCACTCAAAATTGAGGCAAGCTGCCAAGCTCTCTGCTCCAAAGTCAACTTCTTGTGGTATATATAACCCAAATAATTCAAACCCATTACTTGTTCCAAATGCCTCTGATTGTAGCAACCATTTCATAGGTATCTGATCTCTCATGGCCTTGGGGACATCTTCATCCATAGCCTCCAAGGCCTTTTTCCTCTCCAACCACACCTCTCACCGCACTACCGCTGCCACAGTTGCCGAGCCGCCACATGTCGACTTCTCGTTTCCCAACCTCCCTGTAACCCTTGCAAACTTTCTCCATCTCTCCACTACTACCACCCCTAACAAAGACAACCACCATGAAAAAGACCACCACATTACACCTGTCCCGGTCTCTACCACCTCATCAACCGCATCCGTGCCTCGCTTGAGCCCTATATTTTCGCAAAAAGAGGATATCTCATCATTATTCCCTGCTATCCATGGAAAGGCCGACTGGTCATCCCTCCTCGACCCGCTCCACCCGGGTTTACGACGTGAGATCATAAAATACGGCGAGTTCACACAGGCGACATATGATGCATTTGATTACAATCCATTCTCTGAGTTCTGTGGCAGCTGTCTCTTCTCCCAATCAAATCTCTTTTCTAAGTTGGGACTCGATCGACATGGTTACAACGTCACAAAGTACCTATTTGCCATGTCACATATCGATCTGCCACAGTGGGTCGAGAAATCTTTGCACGCGGAGGCGTGGAGCCAGGACTCCAACTGGATGGGGTTTGTGGCGGTTAGTGGAGATGAGGAGTCACAGCGCATCGGATGCCGGGACATTGCGGTTGCGTGGCGCGGTACTGTTGCACCAGCAGAGTGGTATGAGGACCTACAAAACCAGCTTGAGCAACTTGGACAGGAGCATGGTGATGCCAAGGTGAGAAATAATACATCAATTTTTGTAGTCTTAGGATGATCTGTTAGTATACTATCCGTAGTTTTTTTTTTTTTTTACCTTCTTTATTCAACTTAAAGACAACAAAAAGTAATCATTTATTATGAAATTTAAACGAGGATGGTTCAAATGTCTTTATTTTTTTTGTCTCCATCGTAGTTCTACTTTGTATTTTCTAATTACAATTTTTTTAAAATTTTATATGTCAAAATAAAATTGTTAAATATAATTTACTGATTTATATTTATATTATTTTCTCTATATGCACATATTTTTTTACTTTTTAGTTTTTTTATATAAATAAAAATGTTATAAAATTAACGTCCATAATTTAACCATACTAATCTATTTTTGTAAACTCTTGATACTAATCAAAATAATGTTGAAAAGTCGTAATCTTTTATATGTGCATGAAAAATATATATATCACGTCTTACGATTTTATTTTAACATTTAAAAAATATTAATACAATGAAAGAAAGAAAAATAAAAGAGATTTAAAACCTCCTCAATTAAAATATACTGGCACTGAAACCCACAAGTTTCTAAAATATTGTAAAACCATCCAGGCATGTTGTATCAGCCAACTGGCACTGTATCATGTACGTTGATATTTTCTTATGCTGGTATCTTTGTCCGTAGTTCAACCTTCAAAATACAAAGGCAAATTTTTTTTGCTTTTTGTTTTATTTGTCTCCAAAAAAGAACTGGTTGTTAGAGTTCATACAAGTACCAGTATCCCCTGCTAAATTTAAAATCCGATTATAATTTGAATTCATGAAGTCAATTAATTGTGTTAATCATTTTCCATAATTTATATTATGCAAAAATGTGCACGTTAAGGAGAATGTTCTGGACTCCAATTAAATTGGATTGATGTAAAAATTACAATTAAGAAAAAATTAAAAATACTATCAAAGTACATCTGGAGCCACAAATATTTTCCCATATGCCAACTGTATCTTACCAGAAACAATTAATATTGAAAATAACATTAGAAGCCTTCACTTATTAATGCTGACAGAACTCCTGGAAAGTGAAGTCTGGGAGAGATCAAGGCAAATATCTCTACTTATTAGCAATTAGCACATGTACAATCAATTTCTGGTAATAATTTGTTAGAATTTCCTCTTGACACCTATTTATAATGATTGCTAATTATGGAACTGTGAATTATTATTTGAAAAAATTAATATCAGAATTGTGTGAATATGGACCGATTGAAGGCGACTGAAGGCGACTGAAGGCGACTGAAGCTCACGATGGCGGCCAACCAAGTTCCGATGACTACAGCTGATTCCCAAGGCGAGTGGCATGTTGTGGGCCGGCGCCGTAGGCCTCGGACGGACCACGGTACCCCCATTGACGCACATGACAAGATTAGACCCTATGTACCTTTCTCATCCCGGGCCACGTACGCTCAGGTGGTTGCCTCCTCGCAGCCCCGGTATCCAACAAGCTCCAATGCTTCGACCAAATCTTCTACTCCTCCATCTTCCCGTGCCACCACCCCTCCCTCGTCCCCACCTGCCCCCACATACTTCTCACCTCCACAAAGCCCAAATACCCGTCTCAGGTTCCCACCGCTGCCTGCCTACTCTGAGTGGCGGGACAGGTGCTTCAAGTGCTGCCAGCTGGGCCACACTGCCGCCCATTGCACCAAGGACCGCAAATGTGGGCGTTGCTGGGGGGATGGCCATACTTTCAGCAAATGTCCCTCCTCTAAGCTCAGCCCCGCAGCGCGACCGTTTTATCCCTCGCCGACATACGCTCCGTCTGTAACCCCGCATCATTATGAACCCGGTTTTAGTGACCTTATGGGACAGCCGTCTCCGGCCGTCACCATCCCCCTTGCTGGAAGCACTGCCAAACATGTCTGCTACATAGAAAGGGATGAGGCTTTCAACAGAGAAGTAGAGAGGCTGAGTCATGCGGTCGTCTTATCCTGCCACGATCGGTCTAGCCAGCTGACCGTTTTGCAGGTCATTGAAATGGCCGTCGGCACTGGCCTCTTGAGGGAAGAAGAATTGCGCGTTGCTGAACTCTCGGGTGATAGACTCCTCCTTCACCTACCCAAAGGGCTTGCGATTGAGACCTTTGTCCGGGCAGTACCACGCTCGATATGGGACCGAGGCTATACTTTCCAACAATGGTCCCTCTTGGATGAGGCTGAGGTTACCATGCCGCGGTTCAAGGTCCTCCTGGACCTGGTGGGTCTGCCGCTCATGCTATGGCGCGAGATGGCGGTCATCCGCGCGATATCGGGTTTTGGGTTGTTTCTGGGGTCGGTGCCGCCTGCACGTAAATCAGACCGAACGGCATGGCGAGTAGCTGTTGCTATGGATGACATCAACCGGATACCTCAATCCATTGCCTACATAATCGGTGGTCTTGAATATCCGGTTAAGGTGGTGCCGGTCAACTGGTCCAGAGGCGCAATATACACCCGGGAAGACTTCCCGGCACAACCCATTAAGTACTCCAGACCGCCTCCCCCGCCGGAGGTACACGGTCTGCAGGGGACAAGGAACCGGGATGGCCCAAACTCTAGTGATGAGGAAGAGCCTGTGGCATGCTCAAGGAGAGTGTTGCTGGAGCTTTGTCAAGAGCTGCCGGTAGAAGATATTCCGCCGGAGATAGTTAGCTTGCTCTCCGGCCGGAGGGGCTCAAACCAGATCCCCATGGAAGCAATGCGTGAGCTGCATGCGGCCATGGACGTCTACGTGCCGTACCACCCCCCCGTGTCATCATGCAGAAACAATGGGCCGGGTCAGGATTGCGGTTTCCGACCCGGCACCTCAGAGGGCGCTCGAGATTGTTCACTCCCAATCCCAGCGCCACACCCCAACGGATCCCCAGCCAAATATTCTTAGGAGCGAGTGCACAGCACGCGGGCGCTATGATACAAAAGATGGTACGATTCTGGAAGAACCAGACTGCACTGAAATTGGGTCAGTACAAGGTACTGTAGTAGCTACCCTCGGGAGTAACAATGTGGATTTATTGCGGTTGGGGGAGCCAAGTGTCTTACAAGAAATGAATCCTCGGCCTCTAAGTCCTCTGCAGCACAGGGATGGCCACACGGGAGAGGAGTCACTTTTGATCGAAGGGGAGACAACTCACCTACCTCAGCGGTTACCAGGCAAGCACGTGATCCCGGTCAACACATCACGACATAACCGCTTTAGGGGCTTCTTGGACCGCGGGAAGGGACGGGCAGGCCAGCAGTTACATAAAACTGCTACGGGTCAGGTTTCTACCCGTGCCACACAACCTGCAGCTAGAAAGCTAATGGCGGATGCGATGGGGCAGTCACAGGGGATCCACGGGGGCGGGGCCACCAAGATTTCCCAGAAGCACAAGAGAAAGGCCACCTCTGGGCCTGGAGAATCCAGCAAAAAGACAATAGGCCCAATTCGGATTGCTCACAAACCACCAGTAATTAAATCAGGCCGGCCTAAAAAGAAGTCCGCCATTATAGCCCCAAACCCGGTAGCAGAAGTGGATCGCACATCCGAGGGCCTCTATGAGGTGCGGGTCCAGTACTCCCACTGTGTGAACATTGGCCAAGGTTGTGGGTTAGACCCCACAGAAGTTGTCAAGGTGGTCCAGGAAGATAATCTGGAGCGGGCTACGGCTCCCATACACAGCCCACTACAAGAGGAGATAGATCCAGACAGATTTGAGCCGGACTCGACGGATGAGCTGGTCTCTGACAGCGATTGATACCTCTGCATGTGCCATGCAGGTTGATTGATGGAAGAAGAAATTAGTTTTTTAAATGAGGACAACTCAATTTAATCTTTTATCATGGAATTGTAGGGGTTTGGGTAGTATAGAGAAATGCCTGGTTGTTAGGAATGTTATTAGGAGCTCACGTTGTGATGTGGTGTGCATCCAGGAAACAAAATGGAATTCCTATGATTTAAATTACTATCTCGCTGTGTTCCCTTCTTACTTTAATCATGTGGGTATGTACATTTCGGCAAAAAATAGCAAAGGTGGCTGTGTGATATCCTGGCGTAAGTGCTATGAGTTGCACAACTCCTGGAGCACCACTAACACTATCTCAGTGCTGCTTAAACACAAGAGTTCGGGTGCAACTATGGTAGTTACAAATGTTTATGGCCCAAGCATCGATGACAAAAAACTTGAATTTCTCAAGGAATTGGATATGATTTCCGGGCTAGTAAATCATCAGTGGATAGTTGCTGGGGACTTTAATATGGTTCGTTGGATGATTGACCGGCCGGGAGATATGCGAGGTGTAGCGCTAATGAATGGTTTTAATGATCTAATCAGACACCAAGCTTGGATCGATGTTGACTTGTCAAACCGTCGGTTCACATGGTCCAGCAAGCGCCCGGACCCCACATTCTCCAGGATTGATCGCATTTTCATCACGCACCAATGGACGGCTCAATACCCCGTAATCGAGCTTCGGGCACTCAGTATGGTGGTATCGGACCATGTCCCGCTGCTACTTAAGTTCCGGCAGTTGCCAACTAAGCCAAGGCGGAGAAGACTCGAGAATTTCTGGTTTTTATATCCGGAAACCCGGGCCATTCTCAAAGACATCTGGACAACTGCCTCCCCAAGGCTGCAGGATTTCAATGTAAGAATGGATCGATTTCACGAGGAAATGGCCAAATGGCATACTGCCCGTTTCCCATGCATGGAGCCACAGTTGGAGCAGTACACCCGCGTAATCGGTCATTTTGATCTGCTTGAAGAGAGAGGACCCTTGCACGATGCCGATTTTACAACTAGGCAGAGGGCGCGGGAGCAAGCTTACGAGTTATCAAGAAATATTGAAATTAAATGGCATCAACGGGCGCGCACCCGATGGCTCAAATATGGAGACCGTAACACTGGATACTTTCACGCATTGGCATCGGCTCGCTACAATGGCAACCGGATTAGTAGACTCGTACACAATGACACAGAGATCACGGTTGATGGTGATATAGCGGCGACTTTTTATGCACACATGAAGAGTGTGCTGGGTACTTCAGTGCCTGTGCTGCCTTTTGACCCCCAATGCTTGTACCCAGAAAACACCCATCTCGGCCACCTTCAAGAACCTTTCACCCAGGAGGAAATAAAACTTGCAGTCACGGGTCTGGCTAAAGGGAAGGCATCTGGACCTGACGGTTTGCCTAATGAATTTTTGCAAATCTATTGGGAGGATTTAAGGGAGGATGTCACCATGATTATGGAGGAGTTCTATCATGGCCGGCTGGACTTAAGTGAGACTAACAAGGCAAACATAGTTATGGTGCCAAAAAAGGAATTGCCGGCCACAGTGATGGATTTTCGCCCAATAAGTATTCTTAACCTTGTCCCGAAACTTATCTCTAAGATTTTGGCAAATAGGCTAGGGAAGATCCTGCCTGACCTCATCTCCAGCAGTCAAACTGCATTCGTCAAAGGAAGCAAATCTCTGAGAATTTCATAGCGACAAGGGAGTTGCTAAATCACATACATCACTCCAAGAACCCGGCAATTTTCTTCAAAGTTGACTTTGCCAAGGCCTTCGACTCGGTCGATTGGAGTTTTCTATTTGCGGTGCTTCAGGCCAGGGGGTTCCCAGTACGATGGGTGCAGTGGATACGGGTCTTGTTAACCACTGCCTCAACACGGGTATTAATCAATGGCGAGCCTTCCGACTACTTTGTGCACAAAAAGGGGTTGCGTCAGGGAGATCCCCTCTCCCCGATGCTATTCAATCTCGCGGTGGATGTTTTTCAAAGAATGATGCATGTTGCCAATAACTTGCTAACCACACCAATTACACAGAGAGCTAACCGCTCAGTTTATGCGTTGCAATATGCCGATGACACGGCACTAATAGTGAGTGCCAATGCAGAAGTCCTCATCACGGTTAAACTCATGCTCCGGTTGTTTACCAAGATATCGGGGTTGCATGTCAACTATGCCAAAAGTTCATTCGTTCCGCTTAATGTTCAGGAAGTGCACATGGTTACTGTGATCTTGGGCTGTCAAGTCACGGACTTCCCGGTAAAATACTTGGGGATGCCCCTAACCATCAGGAGACCGACTAGAGATCAATTTGTTCCTTTGGTAGAGGGCATCGAAAGAAAGCTAGAAGGTTGGCATGGCAAATTATTGTCCAGGGCGGGCAGACTCATTCTTGTCAACTCGGTCCTTTCCTCCATCCCTATTTATTTCATGGCCTGCTTTGTGTTGCTGCAATGGGCCATTAAAAGAATAGACAAGGTCCGAAGACGCTTCCTCTGGGCTGGTAGGACAGATGGTAGAGGTGGAATCCTACTACTGAATTGGAATGCTATCTGTCTGCCTAAGAAATGGGGGGGCCTGGGGGTGCCGGACTTACAGCTTCTGTTATAACCCGTAAATTCAAATGTAGTTAATTAATCGAGAATTAAAATTAGCAACCAATTAAAATTTTAATTGACTAATTAAGAAAAATAAAAGGTAATAAATTAAATGAACAAATTAACTTAGCTAAATTATTCGTTTAACTAATTAATTAATTTTATGAATTGTGGAATTTATCTGTACAAATATAAATTTTAAGGAAGAACTACAAAATGTTAATAACCATGATAAATTAAGAGTTAAAGAAATGACGAATAAATTTGTAAAATTTATCAAAGAACAATCAAAAATTTCGTATCGATTCTTAAACGTCAGATTTATTAAATCGTTCGATTGGATATAATTGATTCATAGAATATCATTAAACATGAACTCCTTTTTAATTTGGAAATAAGCTGAACCGTTCAATTCTGTTCTGCACGAATCTTAAAGCTGACCCAATTGATTTATTTGTCGCTGAGTCCAGATTCCTTCTCCTTCGGCGACAACTCTTCTTCTTCTCTGGCTGGCGACAGGGCCACCTCTTCTTCTTCTCTGGCTGGCGACAGTGCCACCTCCCCTTCTGTTTTTGTTCTCTTCCGCCGATTCAAAAGCTCTCTCTCTCTTTCCCTCTAGCGACAAAAATCAGATCTCTCACTCTCTCTCTTTTCTTCTCCTGGCGCGATTTAAACATTTGCTCTCTTCTTTTGTGCTCTCCGATCCCCTACTCCCTGCCTCTATCTCTTCTCTACTCTCTCCACCCTCTCTACCTCTTCACTCTCTCTCTTTTCCCGTTGCTTACAAGCCGGACTATAGCTCTCACTATTGTTCTCGTTACTGTGGATTGCTTGTGGCGAGTGCCTGTTTTCGTGTGTTGCCGATTGCCTGATTAGACGGCCGTAGTGACTGCCGAGATTCGATTGCTACTGTGATTGCTCTATCCGGGTAACACTAAACCTAATTTCTGTTGATTTTGCCTTGTGGCTGAATTGCGGCCTTCGTGCCATTTCTATTGACCTACGGCCTATGTGCCGCTCCTGTTTTCTCTGTTTCTGGTACCAACCTGATACCAGAAGTGTGTGCCGTGTTGGGCCTTCTTGTTTGGGTTGCTTGTTCTGTTTGTTACTGGTACCGACCCTTTTTAGGTGCTGGCTGGGTTGTATTGCATTGTGCTGACCTTGTTGCCTTATGACTATGTTTATGCTATGTGATGCTGGTACCAATCGGTACCAGCCCAGTATACCACTGGTACCGGTCTCTTTCCTTGTTTTGCTTGTTTGTGTACCAATTTTTGGCTACTGGTATGGTGTACCAGTAAACCGTTTACTCCTGTTTGTTCTCTGTGAAATTGCGGCAGTAAGAGGAAGTAGGAAAATTGAATTGAATAATGGGCCGGCCTTACTTTTGCTTCTATTAATTGTTCCCTGAAATTGGCAATTTGAATTAAATAAGGGGGCCGACTTTAATTGAATATTGGGCCTAATTGTATTTGTTTTGGGCCGAAGTAAATTACTGGACCTGGGCCGGCCTCAATATGTATAATTATGAAAAGGAGACATTTATTGTAGGGGCTCAAGCCCAATCCGAAAATGAGTATTTTTAAGTTTAATGGTTTGGAAAAAAATGCAATTGGGCTTTTAATTTTCTGCTGGGCCTTAACATGAATTTATTAATAAATTCAAGGAGGCTTGGGCCTTTGTCTATTAGGGCTTGGCAGATTTTTAAATTAAGAAGAGATAAATGTTGCCTCGAATTGACGGAATAAAAGGACGGCTTTTAAAATTTAGGTTTTAATAAAGTAACCGAATAAAACCGGATGCTTATGTAAACTTAAATTTAATTCGGGAAATGATTATACCGTCCGGGTCTTGATGCCTCAGTGAGAGTTCATAACATAATTTGAACAGATACTATACAACCCTATATGGACACCTGTATGATCCCGAAACACACCCAATAAAAATAATTCAACACATGTAGATTAATTAGGATTTTTAATTAATTAATAAGTTAAGTAGTTAGGATTTTAAATGTTAAGTAAATATTAGATTAAATCGAATGTAGTTTTAAATAAAGTAAATGATTTATAAATAAAATATGTGGTTAATTAATAAAGGACAATTAATTAACAACATATTAACACTTTCGAATCATTACGATTACAAAATTTTACTAAGTAGAATAAGTAAGTCTTTAATGTTAAGTACTTAGGATTTAAATTTAATTGTAGTTAAATTAATTAAGAAACTCACTTTTTATTTTATTTTATTTTTTTTAAGTAGTTAAATTAAGATTAAATAATAACTTTATAAACGTAATTCATTCTTTACGTAAATTATCATAAGGACCCGTAAATAACATTACTTAGGTATTTAACTAATTAGATGAGCAGTTTATTTTTCAAATTAAAATATAACAAACGATTTAAGTACGTTAGATTAATTTAATTAGAGTTGGACCAATTTCACGTTTAGTTGGAATCGAGTCAAACCGACCAAACCAATTGATCAGATTCGAACCTTAGTAATTAATTAATTAAATACGAACACTTAGTGAAAATAATCAAATGGGGTAATAAGGGTTACGAATACTTAGTTTAGACTCTAATTAAGTTACGACTATATTACAGGTCAGCCGACCTACACTGAGTTCGATCCGTGGTACGATCCCGCTGATGGTTACACCGGAGCAGGTGAGGATCGTGCAGATTGCGGTGATTTCTAGCGCTAGCGTTCTACCCCTACAGCCATCAGGTGTGGGATATCTGTATTTTTCTTTCGTGGCGTACTCTCACCAGTCGACCACTTGACCTGACATCCGCACTTTAAATTTTGTAGTTGCATTAGAGCATGTTTAATCCTTTCTGAACTGTAATGTAGGATTTGCATAACCCCTTCTAAATTGAAAATTTAATGCTTTCTTAGGAGTAGTGTAATTTAAGTAATAATATATTAGGATACTAGTTGTCCTCTTCTCGTAGAGGACAACATATTATTGTAGTTAAGCATGTGCATCGGTGAGCGTGAGATAGAAGACCGAATGATCGCTTTCTGTTCTCGTAGTATGGGATGCGAGGCGGTTCGTGGGTCATTGGGCTGAGGGATCACTTGATCCCTTAGAGGTCTTATTAGGATTATTATTATTATATGCATGAGCTTGGTAGTATATCATTTTCGATCATTTTACATTTTGTGCGGACCGATCACGAGTCCGGAGACGATTCGGGAGCTATCCCCCCTACATTAGGAGCTACTTGCCTAGTACGGCTGCCGAGGATGCGGTGGCAGATTTTATTTTTGTTGTTATGATGTCCCATTGATCTGGCCGGATGGTGGAGTTTCGTCTCTGCTCATGAGGAGACGAATTGACTTATTCTTACGCATTGCTTGTAGTTTTCTCCTATTTTATATGTTTGGTGATGAATCGTCTTAGAGAAGGAAAACACATGGAATTAAGTGTAACCATCGGCTAGCGTGCACTTGCCTACGGGTTGAAGCTTGTGTGGGCAAAGTTCGATGTCATTAGGCATCGGGTATCTTTGCCCCTCTGATCGCAGTCCTTGGATGTTACACGAATTTCGATATAACCATCGGCTAGCGTGCACTTGCCTACGGGTTGAAGCTTGTGTGGGCGAAGTTCGATGTCATTAGGCATCGGGTATCTTTGCCCCTCTGATCGCAGTCCTTGTGTTATGTCACTTTTGAGATACAAATTCAATTTGATTGAACTTGGCACGGCACAGGGTGACAAAATTATCCGTACTATTACTATATCAATTTGTACACACAGTACCTATTGTACTGGACTTCGGTTGAGTATAATATCGATCCTCATATTTTATTTTGGGAAACTTTGGCATTTTGGTATAATAGGATAATCACATCATGTCATCTATTATATGTATATTTTTCTTTTGTAGTACTATGATGGGTTTAATTTTGCAGCATATGCATTAAAAGTGAATTACCGACTTTACGTAGATTTCGAATTAAAATGTGCTTGACTTAAGAGGATCCCTGAAGGGATAATACTGGGTCACATACTGGGCGATCATTCGCTCATCCCCTCCTTTTTATGGATGTGGGCAGGTACAGGGTCTGACGGTCCGCAGCAGGAGGCGTCAGGAGCTGTCCCCGTCGGTCACACCACCTGAGGTAGATTAGGGGTTTTTGTTTAGGATTTGCGAGTCCAATAT
The DNA here is from genome assembly GCA_011114355.1 of Carex littledalei. NCBI lineage: Eukaryota > Viridiplantae > Streptophyta > Magnoliopsida > Poales > Cyperaceae > Carex > Carex littledalei. The sequence goes on from CM022102.1 coordinate 7,237,653, forward strand.
TTCGTTATGTATATTGGACTCGATAGATCATGTATCTCTTTTGACTAGTGTTTATTTTATCCCGATGTGGATTGTATGGATGTGTATATATGTATGTTTATTTGATATTTATGACTATTGCTTGTTTGTGTTATATTGCTTCCGCTGTTGTTTGATTTTATATTGTTTAGCCTTGCGTGTTTGTTGATCATTAGACACGAGGCGGGGATTGATCATATCCTAATCCAGAAATTCTGGTTTGGGGTGTGACATCCTCGAAATACCTCCCTGCTGTTGAAATGGTGGTGGCGCCTATACACAAATCCGGACAGCTTATGGTCGGCTTTGGCAATGGAACTCAAAGGAAAAGGTAATCTATAGCGGGGTCCCAAACTATGGCTCAGGGCAGGTTCGTTTTTCTGGGCACAGCTGCGGCGCCTTTTCCCGTTATTTCAGTGGAGTACTGCTTGGGCAGTGGGGGATGGGACCTCGATCTCTTTTTGGTATGATAACTGGTGTGAGCAGCCGATACTTCAGTCGACGAACGGAACCTTCAACGTTATCCGCCCGAATTTGTCATTACATGAGGCACTGCCTTTATTAAATTTGGTGGCACCTCAGGTCACGGCCCACATAGACTTACAACAGGGGGTGCAAGACCAGCTTCAGTGGCGTTGGACCCGACAGGGTTTGTATACAGCTGGCTCCGTATATCATGCTATGATTGGGGGAGGTAAGTTAACTTGGAAATACAACCTATTGTGGAAGTTGAAGGCACCGCCAAATGCAAAGTTGTTTGCTTTTCTGCTTCTCAAGGGTAAGCTTCTCTCGCACGATGTAATGCAACGGAGGGGCTTTCAGTGTGATCCTCGCTGCCACACATGCAATACATGCGGCATGGAGACACTACTGCACATTTTCTTTCAGTGCCCGTATGCTATTCGGGTGTGGCAACTTTTGCACCGAGCTCTAAAGTTCCCGATCATTGCCTTCGTGGACAATCTGCATGAGCTATGGCAGGCTTCGGCTTCACTTGCGCGTCGGACTGGAGGTTTGACGGAGGACAAATGGGCGGCCAGGTTCATTTGTGCCTGCTGGCACATCTGGAAACAGCGAAACGCTAAAATATTTAGGGATAAGCAGTTGCCTCCTCACATCTTAGTGCATGGCGTAGTTCAGGAATTTGGATTGTGGGCGAAGTACTGCTAGCCAAATCAAAGTTGTAACTATAGGTACAGTGTAGAGTACGTGGGAAGCGATATTGTTGTACACCTTGGCTGCATCAGTCAAGTTTTCAAAAAAAAAAGAATTGTGTGAATATAAAAAAATGATAGGTTGAGCAAGGGTTCCACAGCCTATACACATCCAAAAGCGAGTCGACCCGGTACAACAAATCGAGCGCATCGGAGCAAGTCATGGCGGAGATAAAGCGGCTAGCGAAGCACTATCAAGAGAAGGGAGAACGAGTTAGCTTGACAATCACCGGTCACAGCTTAGGTGGCGCACTGGCATTGTTAAATGCACACGAAGCAGCCTCTGCCATCCCGGACCTACCTGTCAGTGTCATCTCTTTTGGTGCACCCCGTGTCGGTAATGATGCATTTAGGAATGAGTTAGAGAGATTAGGAGTTAAGGCGCTTCGTGTGGTGGTTAAACAGGACCTGGTTCCAAAAACCCCTGGTAAGAAAAATTAAAGTTAAATTCCAAACAAAAATTAAAGATGATTTGAAAACAAAGGTTATTCCGATTACTTACGATGTTCCATTATTTTCGAACGGACAACACAAGACTATTTCTGTTTCGAAGCGGCTAAATTTAAATGAATTTAAATTCTTTCACAGGCATCATCTTCAATGAAGGGTTGAAGAGAATCAAAAGCATGACAGGGTCGTTCGACTGGGTCTACACGCATGTCGGGTTCGAGCTCAGCCTCAACATAAAGAGCTCACCTTACCTCAAGAAAGGCTTGGATTTCTCAGTGTTTCATAGCCTCGAGACATACCTACACTTGGTAGATGGGTACCTTGATTCTGGTTCTGGGTTCAGATCAAATGCAAAGAGAGACTTGGCATTAGTGAACAAGAGTTCTGGCATGTTGAGGGAAGAGCTGAGTGTACCGGTTTGTTGGTACAATAATAAAGGGATTGTGAATGAGATGTATGGCAAGTGGGGCCGGCCTAAGAGAGAGAAAGAGGATATGCCTGTCCCACTTCCTTGTTAACAGGGGATAGTACTTTTTTCTAATTATAAGCAAGGGGATATTAATACTTGATCAAGTGGTTATTGTTTCGTTGTGTTTAGTATATTATTTTCTCATTTTTTTAATTTAATAGAAGTTTATTGGATAAAAACTTATCCAAAGTCAAACCTAAACTGTCTGATTAACTTTAAAATTTGCTGAGAACGTTGTAGAATCACATGACCTTATAAATTTATTAAGTTTAAATCTTTTGTATGAATAACAGAACAAACCGAATGATTTAGGCAGGGGTGGATTCAGAATTTTCGTCAGGGGGGCAAAAAAATATCGAATCGGGTTTAAATCCATTAACAAATGGGTACTCGACAAAAAATAATACTTTAACTTATATTTTCCAATGCTTTGACTTGTAATTTCTGATGCTCTGACTTATAATTCTAATTACCAATAAAAATTCAACAGATTTATTTTAATTTTAACTCTAAATTTAACTCGAATTACAAATTAAACGTCCAGAGGGGACAAAAAAAATTTCAGGAATAAGCAAAGTCGATCGAAACCGATAAATCTCCACTAAAACTCAAAATCGAGAGATGAGCAGCTGCCCCCTGGAATACTCTGGTCCGCTCCTGAATTTAGGTCCGAGTTTGAATAAAATTTGTCCAATCCAAATGTACATAACTCAATCAAAATCCAAATGTAACCTAGAACCAAAACCCAAGTGTAATACCAGGGAATCCTTCTATTCCATATTATTTGAAATTGTAACCTAGAACCAAAACCCAAATGTACATAGCCCAATCATAGATTCATAGCCCAGTCAAAGATAACAATTTTGATTTTTTTTATGTTAGTTGTCAACGGTCGTCATAATTCTAAAGAAATTAGACTAGTCAAAACGAATTGATCAGCGCAGTAGTTCTAAATAAAGTGTCTCTGATGGCCCGCAGAAGGTAGGGACCCGCAGTCAGTGAGACACTTTGTCTTTTTTTTTTTTTTTTGAGAAATCTTGGCAGAAGCTGCCAGATAATTGCATTATACCACAGTATGCTTACATTCTCTAATCAGGTACATATTTCATCATCTCACTTCTACCAGTATTGCTTTGAAAGTAGTAATAGCAGTATCCTAATTAGAGACAAGAACAAAACCAGTTGTCTAAAGAAAATCAAAGAGAAAACACACATCAAATAGAACAAAACAAAACAACAACACAAAGCAGAACCGAGGTTCTCTTTGGCCTCCTCCCTCCTTCAGTGTCTTCTTCATATTAGCAAGCAAAATCCAACTTTCTGTTAACAGTATATTCTCCAGAGCCGCCCTTCAGTGAGACACTTTGTCATGTGAGTATCCTACTCAAGGAATCAAGGAATCCATATATGCTCTGAGGTAACATAATATTTCTGTTTGGATCAAGGTCGTCTGATCAGTATTCGGATCAATCTGATCAAAAATGAAACGAATAGGACCACTTAAATAATTGTGCAAATTCAGAATCAAATTATATGAGGATCAGCATTATTGTATTTGTAACGGTGCACATTTATAAGCGGTAAAAGCTGTCCAAATTACTCGTTTGAGTTGAATGAATTTAAATTATGATCGTCACCTTTGCAATGGTAATATATAATACGATCGTAGCACCGTCAATAAATTCTACAGCAAACTATAGTATCAGCGACCGCCAATAGCGAAGACGTTCTTAATGGAGATTATGCAACAACTAACAGTGAAGACGTTCTTAATTAGATGCTCTAGAATAGCATTCGCTAAAATTAACATTAATGGAGAAATTGGCTCACAAATAAATTCACTTCATCCAATTATATGAAGCATATATATATCCATCGATCGATGTTCCTAATGGAAAAGGAGAAAGAAGCTGCTAGCTGCTGTTGACACTAGCTAGCTCCGACTTGAGTATAATTAAGGTACGTATATACGTAGTTCAAATGTATATATTATTATTAATTAAAAGAAACGTTGGTACGTAGCTGAGATGATGCATGCATGCAGGGTGGAGAGTGGCAAATCAAATGAAAACATTGAAAACATTGAAGATGATTCGTGGCAAATTAATCAGGTGGCTTGAATTGGTTCTATTTTACGGCTACGTTTGGATGCACTCTAGAATAGCTAGAATAGCTACTGTTTAAAATAGTAAATAAGAACAGCTACTGTTTAAAAAAGTGCTAACTCAAGCTATTCGGAATAGTGAAAAAGTTGTTTAGATTGCATATTAGGAATAGAATTTGGAGGGAATGAATAGAGTAATAATTTATGTGTTAGATTAAATCTTTTTATCAATACGTAATATAAAATCTTTTTATCCAATACGTAATATAATATTAATTTAATTATTAAATGTAATATAATATTATTTTAAATATTAGATTAGTATTAAATAAAATATTATATTATATTAAATATAATATAATATTAGATTAATTTTAATACAATATAATATTAATTTAATTATTAAATGTAATAAAATATTATTTTAAATATTAGATTAGTATTAAATAAAATATTAGATTAAATATAATATAATATTAGATTAAATATAATACAATATAATATTAATTTAAATATTAAATGTAATAAAATATTATTTTAAATATTAGATTAGTATTAAATAAAATATTAGATTAAATATAATACAATATAATATTAATTTAAATGTTAAATGTAATATAATATTATTTTAAATGTTATATTAGTATTAAATACAATATTAGATTAAATTTAATATAATATTAGATTAAATATAATACAATATAATATTAATTTAAATATTAAATGTAATAAAATATTATTTTAAATATTAGATTAGTATGAAATAAAATATTAGATTAAATATAATACAATATAATATTAATTTAAATGTTAAATGTAATATAATATTATTTTAAATGTTAGAGTAGTATTAAATAAAATATTAGATTAAATTTAATATAATATTAGATTAAATATAATACAATATAATATTAATTTAAATATTAAATGTAATAAAATATTATTTTAAATATTAGATTAGTACTAAATAAAATATTAGATTAAATATAATATAATATTAGATTAATATAATACAATATAATATTAATTAAATGTTTAAATGTAATATAATATTATTTTAAATGTTAGATTAGTATTGAATAAAATATTATATTAAATATAATATAATATTAGATTAAATATAATACAATATTATATTAATTTAATTATTAAACGTAATAAAATATTATTTTAAATATTAAATTAGTATTAAATAAAATATTAGATTAAATATAATATAATATTATTTTAAATATTAGATTAGTATTAAATAAAATATTAAATAAAATAAAATATAATATTAGATTAAATATAATACAATATAATATTAATTTAAATGTTAAATGTAATATAATATTATTTTAAATGTTAGATTTGTATTAATATTGAAAGCTCCAATCACTAATCCAACTTTTTGTTAGAATAGTGGAACAAGGCTATTCTTCTTGTTCCGAATAGCAAGTAGTACGTTTGGTTGCTCAAGCTATTCGAATAGCAATGCTATTCTAAGAATAGCACTATTCTTAGTGCATCCAAACATACCCTACATATATAGCAATGGCATTTCTTCCCGTTGTGATTAAATTGGTATATCATAGCAATGGAATACTGAAATTGCTCTGCTTCTGGTGGCTTTAATTTACTGATCATAAAATTAGCTATACCAGAAAATTAAGGATGTACGTGCATCTCTTTTAATTATCAGCTGTTGTTCGTGCTCTTCTTCACTGTGATAGCACATTATTTTGCGGTTCCACGTGTTACATATTCTGAATTGGTGCCTTGGGTAGTATTTGTGTTCTTCTAATTGCCATCGCATGCGCATGGATTAATTTCCCTAACAAAATTAAGAGAGTGAGAGAGTGGTATATTAATTAATTATTCTTGTATTACTGTTTTTTAATTTGTTTCTTCTTTTTTTATGAAATTAAGACCAGTTTAATTTCTTTGTTCAATGAAATTCCAAATGCATGTAGTTAATTAGTTCTCTGCAGCTATAGCTAGCTCAACGAAGATATATAATAAGAAAATCCCTAACAAAATTAAGTTGCTTTTATATATCCTTAATTATATATATAATTCTTGTATTACTATTTATTTCGCTTGCCAGTGTGTTGAATTATTTATTTTGGGTTAATTAGTTCAAACAGCTAGAAGAGATGATAGTCCACACCAGTACTTAAGTTCCTAATTTGTTATCTCGGATCCGGATCCATCTATATATATATTACAATGAAAGGCTATATATGAGGCATGCATGTTTTGCAGCGACTAAATATTACATTTTAATGGATAATTATAATTAATGACTCAATTCGAAGAAAGTGTAATAACGCACATATATTGTATTTGAGAACTGTTTTAAAATGCATTGCTTCAATGTAAGTGTAACCTCTCATATATACTTTTACAAAATCACACTCTTATATATCAGATTTAATATATCTACAAATTAAACCCCCACATTCATTTTAGCATTACAAAGAAAAACCCTCACAAATTAAGACACCACTGCAAATTAATTTAAATCCAAATTACGCCCTGAAAATGAAATTAATTAATACACATTTTCTTTCCAGGATCTACTACCATAAGCATCTACTAGCATAATTTAGTTGCTTGTTAACAAATAAAGGAAAATATTATTCCAAGTCCTGTAAAATGCTTCCAAATATAAAAACACTTTGGTGGGGATCAAAGCAAAATTTAATTTCAAGTATATATAGTACAATTCTATCAGATATAAAAACAAAATAGAATTAAAATCTTATCATAAGTCCATGGTATCACCATACAACATGCACTGACATGCTTGATCGATTTTTGGTTGGAAAGGAGAAATAGAAGAATGAGGAGGGATCTAGTTACAACAAGTTTGAGTTAAAACAAAGTTATCACAATCATTTTCTATATTTTCAAATTCCAAATCGTCGATACAAACCGTTCAACATGGTCTCCACAATAAAATTTGCTTCCAGATCAAATTTTACATTTTTTTGAATTTTTTACTATTTATTAAGATGGGTACAAAATTTAATGGTCTAAATTGGACTAGTTTTTGTAAAATACTTAATAAATAATTAAATAGTAAACAAATTAAAAATATATATAAAATTTGATCTGGAAGCACATTTTATTGTGAAGATTATGTTGAACAGTTTGAATCGACGATTTGGAATTTGAAAATGTAGAAAATAGTTGTAGTAACTTTGTTGTAACTGGATCCCTCCTCCAGAAGAATGCAATTTATTATATGGTTGAAAATGCACTAACGTGCTGGATTTTTTTTGTATGGCAGATGCAAGGTTTTAAATTGTTTAAATGTCTCTTGCAGGGCTCATACAGCAATCTGTGATTCTATATGGGTACTATATTTTTAGTTATATTTAATCAATATTAATTTCTGAATTTTATGTTCAACTGAATCAATATTCATCTCTTTATAATTAAAGCGGATATGTTGTTGAATTATTACATCATGATTTCGAGATTTTGAAAAATGCATGCTGATGTTTGATTTTAATATGTTTGAACTACAAATAAAAAATTGCAATTATTTTAATTAATATTATACTTAATAATTTAACAAATCCGCTTTAAAAAAAAATTCAACAACAAAAATTGTGTTAACACATCAGGAATTTTCTATAATTAATAATTCAGACTCTTCCAAAAATAAATTACGGATATTGATTCAATATAACATAAAAGAAATAAATTTATCACTTAGCACAAATAAAAGGTTTTTATCTTATTATTAGGTACTGTGTTGGTGTATTGGTGTGCCTAATTAAATTTTACATGTTGTTACATTTCGTGCAAATTGTTTGAACTAAATCGGTAATTTGTATATCAGGTGTCCAATATAATATGTATTTCTTAATTAAAAGTTTCAATCCTTCAAGCGCATGCAAGAATCATTTGTTTTATTCATTTTTAAAAGAATGGTAACATGTTGATTATACAACCAACTCAAAATTGCACAAATTTTGTCATGCTCATTGCATGTGATCACTCATCATAAATGATTCTAATCCATCATACATAATGAATTACCTCTCTCAAATTTATTGTGAATTAAGCTATATATATAGTTTGCATTTGAATAATATAAATCAACAACATATTTTGCTCATGTATAATATTATTACCAGAAAGAAATCTTTTAAAATTTTCAATTACATATAATATGTTGTATAATATAGTACTGGTTGCGCACAATTATCAATATAATCAAATAGATCAAGTTTAATACTTTATTTATTCTTAAAGCATTAGGATAATGGAGAAAACTAACCCTAACTAACTTTTTTATAAGCCTTCACCTTCTTTGACCTTCTCTAGCTTATTATTGGCCTCCCCTGATATTCTCTTAGACTCCACCTTGTCTAACATTCTCTTAGCCTTCTCTGACCTTATCGCGGAGTTCACAGACGTCGGCAGCATTGGTATTGCAACGTTGCCGGTTAGGCTCTCACTGATCATCGCTTTTTTTGCAATTTTTTTTGCTCATCCATCTCCGGTGGATCCATCTAGATAGGGGAAGAGAGAGAAGAGCTGCAGTAGAAAGAAAGTCGTAGTTACTGAGAAGAGTGACCTGTCGCTTCCCGCCGGCCAACAATATAATTTCGAACTGGCCGGGAGGGCCTTGACGCCGATTGAGTAAGAGATATGGAATAAGCTGCAAATTGGAAAAAAAAAAAATAATCAATCTATCAATCAGAGACGGAAAGAAGAGAAGTGCATTTCCCAACGAACTCGATCTGACGGATCCATCTCCTGCTTATCCATCTCCGACGAATCCATCTAGCTAGGGGAAGAGAGAGAAGAGCTATGATCACCAGCGGTGAGGGGACGGTGCAAGGCGCGGCCAGGAAAAGAGCGAACTGTGCAAGGCGATAGAGAGCAGGAGTAGCAAATTTTGGGGGAAATGTTCGGCAGGAATCCGAATACTCCTAGGTACCCGACTCAAGCAAATTGAAATATACGGCTCACATTAACTCAAAACGGTGCCTTTTAGGAGATGGTGCAAGGGCGATATTATTTGTGCTTTGAGATTCGTGCCAAGTCAAAACAATGATCTTGGACCTTCCGTTTCTAATTTGCTTTGAGTCAGGTAGCTGGGGTGATCGGAATTCGTTAGCAGGAGTGCTATATGGATTCGGATCCTATATAGACACTGTACTGTGGTGATCCGAATTCGTTAGCAGGAGTGTTATATGGATTAGGATCCTATATAGACATTGTATTGTAGTACTCAGTGTGTAGAATGAGAAATCGTAGTATTAAGTTTATTTTCGACTACAAATAAATTCGATAATGAAAGTTTATTTTCACCTCTTTAATACTAATCACTTCTGATCATGACAGATTATTTTCATTGCTTTTTAATTCTATAAAACACATTAATAAATTTGGAATTCCAAAGAGCGCATCTATTAATTCTAGTGTAGTAAAATACGGTTCTATGCGGCGCATATGCGTATGTAGTTCAATTCTGCATAAAAATTCGTTATGCGGTTCCACTGATCCAAACCCATTATTTGAGTTCAGATACAAAAATTTTCAAACCCATTATCTGAGTCTGACTGTCTAGGTAATTGATCTAGCGTCTCGCTCTGTTCTTTTATAAGAGTTTCAGCGCTTTGAATTGTTTGTTTTCTGATTGTGAGACTATATTTGCTCCGCTCCGGCGTATTTATTATATACCGGTTAAAAGGAGAAGAGCCGAGCGCCATAAATTCACTTTCACATGCGCAGTCCATTTATGTAAACTTTGTTCTTATGAAATGCAATTTGTCTATGGGTATTGGCCCAAAAAAAAAATGGTCCTAAGGAACATTAATTTGATTTGTTTGACCCAGTTGTTTTGTTTTCTATGGAGCGGATACTATATGATATATGATTAGATGGCTTAATATTTAATATTTGATATAGATAATATATTTATTTAGTGTTAATAGGTGAAAAATATCAACATTCAAATATATTAAATATATTTGATATGGATGGCCCAAATATTTAATATTTTAATGAAAGAATTTGCATACCTAAGTCCGCATAAAAATCCGCATATACAGTCGCATCCGCATATGCAGAATGCAGTGACTTTCCGCATACCGCATGAAAGCCGCATTTTATAACACTGATTAATTCTGATACTTGTACACAAATGAGAAAATATTAACTTTAAAATAATAAATAACAAATTAATAGTAAGCTCAAACAAAAGATTAAAATTAGATTAAAGAAGGAAAAATGAGAAAGGTTATTTGTATTTAGTGGGGAAATAAGTAATTTTCAAGTTTTGATGGGAAAATTGAATATTTAGAAATTTTGTTGGGTATGACAACAATTATTCTAATTAAAATCGAGAATTAAGAAATTAAGTAATCTGATGAAAAAATAGACAATTTAGAATATTTTAATGGCTATACTTTTATCTTTAGACACCTAACTAACCTACTCATGAAATTATACACTAACTTGATTGTAATTTGGTAATGATTAAAGAATGATCAAATTAAGACTAAAAGTTTCTCAACCTTTCAATTAACTCTCATTATTTGTCCAATGCAAACCATATATGCTCTTCATGTAGTTCATAATTACTGGATTTCATATTTTAATTATATATATATGATATTGTTAAGATTGTTAAAATAATTTGTAAATAAATATTTAATCTTAATAGTTCTTGCGTATGGTATATATTTCACAAATTATCAAATGGTACGAGAAAGAAAACTCGGATGTCGGACTGGACTCTCAATTAAGTATTAGCATTGGCCCTTTGGTAGGATCATCATACCCAAGGGCCAAGGCTAATACTCAACTCAGAGTCCAGTCCGGATCTATTTTCCTAATCCACTAGCAAACCAAACCCGGTCCATCAACTCTGCATAGTCCATCCCAGACTATTATGGATCAAAAATTGGGAATTTGATATTTTTTACACCCTCTTACTGATTCCCTCTTTTGGAAACGATATTATTTTTTCAATATGGTGATGTTAAGAAACTGACGCAAATGAAAGTTTAATTAGGATCAATTTAATATAAATGAAAGACTAGGGGCCAATTTGGTTTTATAAGAAAGTTTAGGGACTAATTTAAACTTTTCTTTGTATTAATTATAAGGACTTAATATTTTATATGACTAATTTACATAATAGTAAATTAATCAGCTTAGCTACTAATAAGATATGTAATTTTTAAAAAAAGAAAATAAGAGCTCAACCACTTAAAAATTTCTCTGCCAACAAAAGAAGTACTAAATAGATGCATGATAAATTTCAAATGAAAAAAAAAAAAACAAAATCTGATAATTTACATCTAAAGATGTTGTTTGGTTGCAGCTTAAGTGGAGGCATAAGTTGTTTATTTCTCACTTAAGCTGCCAAACTAGAATAAGAATAAAAAGAATAGATTAGAGTAGTGATGAATAAGTGGTTTATTCCTCAAAACATACATTCAGATTTTTTTTGTTTTTTTTTTTTTGAGAAAGAGATGAGGTCTTTCAAATTCATATTCATGTTATGAATATGTATTTTTGTCACTAAATTAAAGACTAGTTCTTAAAACATACATTCAGATTTAAAATCTAATTTTATAATATTCTTCTTATAAGTAAAAAAACATTGTTGCGTTCTATTATAAAAGAAATGGGACGAAAATTAAAAAAACAAAATGCTTTAAACTCTGCCGTTTGAACATAGAACTTGTAAAAACTAAAAACAAAACAAAAAAAACAAAAACAAAAACAAAGAAGAAAGTGGCATTAATCATGCAGGCCAGTTTAGTATTTATTTTTGCTGGAAGTTGGCGCATCAAATCGGTCTCAAAACATCTATGCACGTTACTGCTATATATATATATATATATATGAGGAGGGATCAAGTTACAACAAAGTTACAGCAACCATTTTTTTCATTTTCAAAGTCCAAATCGTCGATCCAAACCGTTCAACATGATCTCCACAATAAAATGTGCTTACAGATCAAATTTTACATTTTTTTGAATTTTTTTACTATTTATTAAGATGGGTACAATATTCAATGGTCTGAATATGACTATTTTTTTCTCTGCCAAATGTGAACATTGAGATCAATTTGAATGCTTTGACTAACTAATAAAGCTGTAGAATTCACAATTTATAAGATTTTATAGGGTTACATGAGTGGATTGATTTTAAATTTTAATTGAATTGAAGAGATCATGCTATAAAAAAAAATTGAATTGAAGATATCTCTCTCTATATATATATATGGACAAATTATTATAATGGTTACTTGTCGCCCTTCCACATCTGTTTCACAGTTAATTATCTTGCGACAATTTATTTTAATTAGCCACTGTATCATACATAATTAGGGAAATAATGACCGGGTTCTATAATTAAATCCTGAAAAAAAAAATAATGAAGAAAACAGCTGTTCAAGGCATTGCGTTGACTTTGACCGTTCCCCTCCCAACATTATTATTTATACACAATTAAAGTTGAATATTAAAATTGCATAACGAATGTGATTTGTGTGTTATCTACATTACTTGGGACATCGGACCTACTCTGGTTCGATGGGTTTAATCACTGTTGATTTGCTTTAAGATTCATGCAGAACGCTTTAAATTTCGTACGTGTCTGTTTCAATTTTCATGCGCACAAATCTTAAATTAGATTGGACGGTCATCATGCTTGTTGAACCAAAAGTAGGTCCGATGGGCATCGGACCTACTCCGTTCTCTATCTACTTCCATAGAAGGAATCTTTTAATATAGAAGAATTTATCAAAGATGAGAGGTCTTTCTTTGGATCGATGGTGGCATCAACTTTAATAAGTCTTTATTTTTGTCACCTAGCGGCAAAGTAAAAAAAAGAATTTTTTTAATTTGAATTAGCTAGTTAATTCCAACTGAAAGAAATGTGGAAGTTGGCATAGTTGTTGATTTAGTATAGAAGGGTGATAAGTCGTCATTATAATTAATTTGTCCATATAGAGATGTTCAATTCATTTTTTTTTTTATAGCATGATCTCTTCAATTCAATTAAAATTTTAAATCAATTAAACTTTTTTTCTTTTTTTCTTTAAATTAAACTTGTCGAACTGCTATATTGCTGTATCGAAGGGGGAAATTAAATAATTAATAGAAAATACTTAAGGATGGTGCAACCTTATATATATAACCTTTTAAATTGTCTACAAAGTCCTATAAGCTAGTCAAAGAATTTAAATTGTATCAACATGAGAAATATATATATATATATATCTTTGAGAAGGATAATTAATTGAATTTAACGGCTAGAGGCTAGTTGTCACAAATTAAAAGTTTGAAAAAGGTAATTATCAAAATTAAAAGTTTGGTTGAGAGATTGTCTATAGCTTGCAAATTTTGAGATTTATAGTGGCATTATCCATAATATTTAATTTTTTATTGTCAAGTACTTGTGTCAAACAGTAATTATAAATATATTAGTATTGAAGGTATAAACAAATACTTAATATATATATAGTATTGAAGGTAGAAACACCTAACAATAAAGATGTTAGTGCATTGATTAAGCAGAATATTAAACGTGAACATGTGGGCCCTCACGTGAGACATGCCTCTGATTTATCTGTTTTTAAAATACATAAAATTAATATTTATTTAAAATTGAGGCAAGCTGCCAAGCTCTCTGCTCCAAATTAAGTCAACTTCTTGTGGTATATATAACCCAAATAATTCAAACCCATTACTTGTTCCAAATGCTTCTGGTTGTGGCTACCATTTCATAGGTACATCTCTCATAGCCTTGGCGACATCTTCATCCATAACCACCAAGGCCCTCTTCCTCTCCAATCACACCTCGCACAGTACTACCGCTGCCACGGTTGCCGAGCCGCCACATGTCGACTTCTTGTTTCTCAACCTCCCCCTAACCCTAGCAAACTTTCTCCATCTCTCCACCACTGCCACCCCTAACCAAGACAACCACCATGAAAAAGATCACCACATTACACCTGTCCCAGCCTCTACCACCTCAACAACACCGCTGCCACGCTTGAGCCCTATACACTCGCAAAAAGAAGATATCTCATCACTATTCCCAGCTATCCATGGAAAGGCCAACTGGTCGTCCCTCCTTGACCCGCTCCACCCAGGTTTAAGACGTGAGATAATAAAATACGGCGAGTTCACACAGGCAACATATGATGAATTTGATTACAATCCATTCTCTGAGTTCTGTGGCAGCTGCCTCTTCTCCCAAAAAATCTCTTTTCTAGGTTGGGGCTCGACCGACATGGCTACAATGTCACAAAGTACCTATACGCCATGTCACATATTGATCTGCCACAGTGGCTCGAGAAATCTTTGCACGCAGAGGCATGGAGCCAGGACTCCAACTGGATGGGGTTTGTGGTGGTTAGTGGAGATGAGGAGTCACAGCGCATCGGGTGCCGTGACGTTGCGGTTGCATGGCGCGGTACTGTCGCACCAGCAGAGTGGTACGAGGACCTTCAAAACCAGCTCATGCTACTTGGACCGGAGCATGGTGATGCCAAGGGGAGAAATAATACATCAATATTTTCAGTCTTAAATGATCTGGTACTGTACTATTGTACAATATACTATCCGTAGTTTTTTTTTTTTTTTTACCTTCTTTATTCAACTTCAAGACAACAAAAAATAATCATTTATTATGAAATTTAAAAGAGGATGGTTGAAATGTCTTTATTTTTTTTGTGTCCGTCATACTACTACTTTATATTTTATAATTACAATTTTTTTTTAAATTTTATATGTCAAAATGAAATTGTTAAATATAATTTACTGATTTATATTTATATTATTTTCTCTATATGCACATTTTTTTTTTACTTTTTAGTTTTTTTATATAAATAAAAATGTTATAAAATTAACGTTCATAATTTAACCATATCAATCTATTTTTGTAAACTCTTGATACTAATCAAAATAAAATTGAAAAGTCGTAATCTTTTATATGTGCATAAAAAATATATAGATCACGTCTTACGATTTTATTTTAACATTTAAATTTTAAATTATTAACATTTAAAAAATATTAATACAATGAAAGAAAAAAATAAAAGAGATTTAAAACCTCCTAATTAAAATATACTGGCACTGAAACCCACAAGTTTCTAAAATATTGTAAAACCATCCAGGCATGTTGTATCAGCCAACTGGCACTGTATCATGTACGTTGACATTTTCTTATGCTGATATCTGTGTCCGTAGTTCAACCTTAAAAATACAAAGGCAAATCATTTTTTTGCTTTTTGTTTTATTTTGTCTCCAAAAAAGAACTGGTTGTTAGAATTCATACAAGTACCAGTTCATGTTTGCTCCCAGTATCCCCTGCTAAATTTAAAATCTGATTATAATTTGAATTCATGAAGTCAATTAATTGTGTTAATCATTTTCCATAATTTATATTATGCAAAATTTGCACGTTAAGGAGAATGTTCTGGACTCCAATTAAATTGGATTGATGTAAAAATTACAATTAAGAAAAAATTAAAAATACTATCAAAGTACATCTGGAGCCACAAATATTTTCCCATATACAGTACTGTATCTTACCAGAAACAATTAATATTGAAAATAACATTAGAAGCCTTCACTTATTAATGCTGAGAGAACTCTAAGTCTGGGAGAGATCAAGGCAAATATCTCTACTTATTAGCAATTAGCACGTGTACAATCAATTTCTGGTAATAATTTGATGGAATTTCCTCTTGACACCTATTTATAATAATTGTGAATTATGTAACCGTGAATTTATTTAAAAATTTAAAATATCAAAATTGTGTGTATATTAAAAAAAATGATAGGTTGAGCAAAGGGTTCCACAGCCTATACACATCCAAAAGGGACTCCACCCGGTACAACAAATCCAGCGCATCGGAGCAAGTCATGGCCGAGATAAAGCAGCTAGTGAATTACTATCAAGAGAAGGGAGAACGAGTTACCTTGACCATCACTGGTCGCAGCTTAGGAGGCGCACTGGCATTGTTGAATGGGCATGAAGCAGCCTCTGCTTTCCCGGACCTACCTGTCAGTGTCATCTCTTTTGGTGCACCTGTGTTGGTAATGATGCATTTAGGAATGAGTTAGAGAGATTAGGAGTTAAGGCGCTTCGTGTGGTGGTTAAACAGGACCTGGTTCCAGAAACCTGGTAAGAAAAATTAAAGATAAATTCCAAACAAAAATTAAAGATGATTTGAAAACAAAGGTTATTCCGATTACGTACGATGTTCGCATTATTTTCGAACGGATAACACAAGACTATTTCCGTTTCGAAGCGGCTAAATTTAAATGAATTTAAATTATTTCACAGGCATCATCTTCAATGAAGGATTGAAAAGAATTGAAAGCATGACAGGGTCGCTTGATTGGGTCTACACGCATGTTGGATTCGAGCTCAGTCTCGACATAAAGAACTCACCTTACCTGAAGAAAGGCTTGGATTTCTCCGGGTTTCATAGCCTCGAGACTTACCTACACTTGGTAGATGGGTTCCTTGGTTCTGGTACTGGTTTCAGATCAAATGCAAAGAGAGACTTGGCATTAGTGAACAAGAGTTGTGGGTTGTTGAGGGAAGAGCTGAATGTACCGGTTGGTTGGTACAGTAACAAGGGGATTGTGAATGACAAGTGGGGCCGGCCTAACAGAGAGAAAGAGGACATGCCTGTCCCACTTCCTTGTTAAACAGGGGATATTACTTTTTTTCTTCTAATTATAAGCAAGGGGATATTATTACTTGATCAAGTGGTTATTGTTTGGTTGTGTTTAGTATATTATTTTCTCTTTTTTTTTAATTTAATAGAAATTCATTGGATAAAAACTCATCCAAAGTCAAACCTAAATTGTCTGATCAACTTTAAAATTTGCTGAGGACGTTGTAGAATCACATGACTTTATAAATTTATTAAGTTTAAATCTTTTGTATGAATAACAGAACAAACCGAATGATTTAAGCAGGGGTGGATCCAGGATTTTCGTCAGGGGGGCAAAAAAATATCGAATAGGGTTTAAATCTATTAACCAATTGGGTACTCGACAAACAATAATGTTTCAACTTATACTTTCCAATGCTTTGACTTGTAATTTCTGATGCTCTGACTTCTAATTCTAATTACCAATAAATTCAACAGATTTATTTCAATTTTAACCCTAAATTTAACTCAAATTAAAAATTAAACGTCCAGAGGAGGGCAAAAAAAATTTCAGAGGGAACAAAGTCGACCGGAACTGATAAATCTCCACTAAAACTCAAAATCCAGGGAGGAGCAGCTATCCCCCCTAGAATACTCTGGGTCCGCCCCTGAATTTAGATCTGACTTTGAATAGAATTTGTCCAATCCAAATGTGTACATAACTCAATCAAAATCCAAATGTAACCTAGAACCAAAACCCAAATGTAATACCAGGGAATCCTTCTATTCCATATTATTTGAGATTGTAACCTAGAACCAAAACCCAAATGTACATAGCCCAATCATAGATTCATAGCCCAGTCAAAGATAAAAATTTTGATTTTTTTTATGTTAGTTGTCAACGGTGGTCATAATTCTAAAGAAATAAGACTAGTCAAAACAGTCAAAACGAATTGATCAGCGCAGTAGTTCTAATAAAAGTATCTCTGATGGCCCGCGGAAGGTAGGGACTCGTAGTCAGTAAGACACTTTGTCATGTGAGTATCCTACTCGAGGAATAAAGGAATCCATATGCTCTGAGGTAACATAATATTTCTGTTTGGATCAAGGTCGCGATCAGTATTCGGATCAATCTGATAAAAAATGAAACGAATAGGACCGCTTAAATAATTGTGCAAATTCAGAATCAAATTATGAGGATCAGCATTATTGTATTTGTAACGGTGCACATTTATAAGCGGTAAAAGCTGTCCAAATTACTCGTTTGAGTTGAATGAATTTAAATTATGATCGTCACCTTTTCAATGGTAATAATACGATCGTAGCACCGTCAACAAATTCTACAGCAAACTATAGTATCAGCGACCGCCAATAGCGAAGACGTTCTTAATGGAGATTAATTATGCAACAACTAACAGTGAAGACGTTCTTAATTAGATCCTCTAGCTAAAATTAACATTAATGGAGAAGTTGGCTCACATATAAATTCACTTCATCCAATTATATGAAGCATATATATATCCATCGATCGATGTTCCTAATGGAAAAGGAGAAAGAAGCTGCTAGCTGCTGTTGACACTAGCTAGCTCCGACTTGAGTATAATTAAGGTACGTATATACGTAGTTCAAATGTATATATTATTAACTAAAAGAAACGTTGGTACGTAGCTGAGATGATGCATGCAGGGTGGAGAGTGGCAAATCAAATGAAAACATTGAAAACATTGAAGATGATTCGTGGCAAATTAATCAGGTGGCTTGGTTCTATTTTACATAGCAATGGCATTTCTTCCCGTTGTGATTAAATTGGTATATCATAGCAATGGAATACTGAAATTGCTTTGCTTCTGGTGGCTTTACTGATCATAAAATTAGCTATACCAGAAAAGGATGTGCATCTCTTGTATCAGCTGTTGTTCGTGCTCTTCTTCACTGTGATAGCACATTATTTTGCGGTTCCACATGTTACATATTCTGAATTGGTGCCTTGGGTAGTAATATTACTTTTACTGGCCCTTTGTGTTCTTCTAATTGCCATCGCATGGATTATTTTCCCTAACAAAATTAAGAGAGTGAGAGAGTGGTATATTAATTAATTATTCTTGTATTACTGTTTTTTGTTTCTTCTTTTTTTATGAAATTAAGACCAGTTTAATTTCTTTGTTCAATGAAATTCCAAATGCATGTAGTTAATTAGTTCTCTGCAGCTATAGCTAGCTCAATGAAGATGTATAATAAGAAAATCCCTAACAAAATTAATTAAGTTGCTTTTATATATCCTTAATTTTATATATAATTCTTGTATTACTATTTATCTCGCTTGCCAGTGTGTTGAATTATTTTGAGTTAATTAGTTCAAACAGCTAGAAGAGATGATAGTCCACACCAGTACTTGAGTTCTTAATTTGTTATCTCGGATCCGGATCCATCTATATATATATTACAATGAAAGGCTATATATGAGGCATGCATGTTGTGCAGCGACTAAATATTACATTTTAATGGGTAATTATAATTAATGACTCAATTCAAAGTGTAATACCGCACATATATTGTATTTGAGAACTGTTTTAAAATGCATTGCTTCAATGTAAGTGTAACCTCTCATATATACTTTTAAAAAAATCATACTCTTATATATCAGATTTAATATATATACAAATTAAACCCCCACATTCATTTTAGCATTACAAAGAAAAACCCTCACAAATTCAGACACCACTGCAAATTAATTTACATCCAAATTACTCCCCTGAAAATGAAATTAATACACATTTTCTTTCCAGGATCTACTACCATAAGCATCTACTAGCATAATTTAGTTGCTTGTTAACAAATAAAGGAAAATATTATTCCAAGTCCTGTAAAATGCTTCCAAATATAAAAACACTTTGTGGGGATCAAAAGCAAAATTTAATTTCAAGTATAGTACAATTCTATCAGATATAAAAACAAAATAGAATTAAAATCTTATCATAAGTGTAGAAAATAATTAGGATTTAGGGACTAAATAATAGCATCAGAATTAAGCTCATCATATGCTATTAGAAGGAATAAAGGAGCAACTAAACTTAGAAAATAAAGTTACTCAACTTTTTTCCTTTTTAGTAAATATAGGCTACAGTAGGCTACAGTACTATCATAGGCAACCGTTAGAATTTCTAACGTTCCTTTTTTTCTTTTCTTTGCTATTTAAGCAACACTGTAAACTCATAATCCATATAACAGTGAATTCACTTTCAGCAACTCTTATCTTCCGCAATACTCTTAAATTCATCATGGTATCAGAGCGGATTTGATCCTGCTCCAAATCAAACGCCAAATAGGCAACTCAATCACTGGACAGATAACAGGAACTGTACCAGTACAACAAATCATCAAAAAAAAACCCAAGCTCAAATAGAGCAATCTCCATCAACAACAACAGCAAACAATTCTTACCAAAGAACAAATCCTGAAAAAAACCAAAAAACCCAGAAATGGCACAACAAACAGAGAAGCTCACGGGTGTGCTATTGAATGGCAAAAATTACCATCTCTGGTCACGGCAAGTGACATTTGCCCTCATAGGCAGAGATAAATTCGAGCATGTCACTGGTGAAAAATCAAAGCCAAAAGCTACCAAACCAGCTGAGCCAACAGAAGAAGAAAGAAAGGCAATATCAGAATGGAGAAAAGGCGACAATTTAGTCATAAGCTGGCTGCTGGCATCAATGGAACCTCACATTTCTGATCTCATGACCTACCTCGACACAGCTCGAGAAATGTGGGTCAAAGCCGAAACTATGTTCGGTAAAAAGAAAAATTACTCTCTTGTCTACCAGCTTCAACAAGAGCTTCACCAATTACAACAGCAAAACCAATCCGTAACCGAGCTTTTCAGCCAAATCCAAAAAAAGAAGGATGAGATTAGAGTGTACCGTCCCCTCACAGCAGACCTCGAAGAAATCAAGAAGCGAGATGAACAGGACGACATTTTCACCTTCCTGGCCAAACTCGATTCGAGCTATGAGGGGGTAAGATCACAGATCCTTCTCATGGGTGAACTGCCGTCACTCGACGAGGTTGTCGGAATGGTGGAAAGAGAGGAGACAAGGCGCGTAGTAATGAACCCTCAACCGGTTGACAACCCCGAAGCCAAAGCCTTCGCCGCTCGGCCTAACCCTAGACCAGAAAATCGGGGAGAAAGCAGTACCCGCTGCGATTTTTGCAAAAAAGAGGGACACAAGCGCGAAGAGTGCTGGTGCCTCTACCCCCATCTTCGGCCAAAGGGTAGGCGCGGCGGCGGCAGCGGCTTTGGAAGAGGGGGAGATCGGCGACAGGGGGAGCCTTTTCGCGAAGAGAGAAAAGAAGAAAAAAGGGGATATGCTGTGCTGAAAGAGAAAGAGACGCGGGTTGAAGGGTCTGACCCGCCAGAGAGGAATGTAGAGTCCGAACCCTCCTTGGATCAGATGCGGCAACTCTACACGCAACTGTCTGTGATGCTTCAAGAAAAAAACCAGAAGGCCACTGGTATTGTTACATATCTTGCTCAAAATCCTTTAAATTCAAATTTGATACTCGATTCAGGTTCAACTGATCACCTTACCGGAAATAAAAACTTGCTTACCAATTACAAAAATTTTAAGACCAAACAATTTGTAATTGTTGCAAATGGTGAAAAAATGGAAATATTAGGAAATGGTTCAATCACTCTCCTTTCAAAAATTATACCAAATGTTTTACATGTAGAAGGTTGTACATCAAATTTGTTATCCATTAGTAAACTCACACGAGAATTAAATTGTGAAATTACATTTAATTCCAAAAATGTGATTTTTCAGGAATGGATAACAAAGAGTATCATTGGTGAAGGATTTTTAGAAAATGGGCTTTATATGTTGAGTAAAGAAA
Source organism: Carex littledalei (assembly GCA_011114355.1). NCBI lineage: Eukaryota > Viridiplantae > Streptophyta > Magnoliopsida > Poales > Cyperaceae > Carex > Carex littledalei. Next base: position 7,259,441 of record CM022102.1, read on the forward strand.
AATGCAACTTCAATATTAGAAAAGAAGAAGAATTAGGCAATCTTTGGCATAAGAGAATTGGGCATCCCTCCGACAAGATTTTGAAATGTATTTTTGATTTTAAACAACTAGATTGTAGTAGTTGTGAAGTTTGCAAACTAGGAAAACATACGAGATTACCGTTTAGTTTATCCTATTGTAAAAGCAAAAATTCTTTTGAATTAATACATTCGGATGTTTGGGGCCCCGCTCCAATTGAATCATACAATGGCTACAAATATTTTGTCATATTCATTGATGATTTTTCTAGAATTACATGGCTATACTTATTAAAAAATAAAAGTGAAGTATTTTCTCAATTTCAAGATTTTTATAATTTTGTAGAAAATCAATATGATGCAAAAATTAAAACCTTTAGAAGTGATAATGGAACGGAATTTGTAAATCAAAATTTCTCAAATTTTTTCAAACAAAAAGAAATTTTGCATCAAACAACTTGCATTTACACACCCCAACAAAATAGTGTGTCGGAAAGAAAAAACCGACATTTACTTGAAATGACTAGAGTGCTTCTATTTCAAAATAATGTCCCAATAATTTTTTGGTCGGATGCCGTTCTCACCGCAACCTATTTAATTAATAGATTGCCAAGTGCAAATTTGAGTCTTAAAAGCCCACTAGAAATCCTTTACCAAGAAAAACTCAACATTGATCATTTACGAGTATTTGGATGTACATGCTATGTGCACAAAAATAAACAACACAAATTAGGTTATACATCAATCAAGGCTATTTTCTTGGGTTATTCATCTCAAAAAAAGGGTTATAAATGTTATGATCCGAAAAATAAAAAACTATATATTTCAAGAGATGTGACATTCCAAGAAAATGAGCCATATTACAAAATATTAGAAAAGGAGACCAATGATAAAGAAAAACCAAATGAGTTTTCATTTCCATTTTTTTACAATTCTGAAGAAAAAAATTTGGAAATAGAAAACGAAAATGAAATAATTAGTGAGAATGAGGAAGAAGAAGAGACCTCTCAAAGTGAGGGGGAGGAATCCGAAATAACACCATTGACACCATTGAGAAGGTCAAACCGAACACCTCGACCTACAACTAGATTACGGGATTTTGTAACATATGAGGTAAAATATCCAATCCAAAATTTTTTGTCTTATGAAAATGTGACACCCCAATATCAAAATTACTTGATCTCAATTTCCAAAGAAAATGAACCAAATACTTATGAGGAAGCCAAAAATCAACCAATATGGTGCAAAGCAATGGAAGAAGAACTCCAAGCTTTACAAAAAAATGAAACTTGGGTAGTCGTACAACTACCCGAGGGAAAGAAACCCGTAGGATGCAAATGGGTATATAAGACTAAGTTTAATAGTGATGGCACTATTGAAAGGTACAAAGCACGATTAGTGGCAAAGGGTTATACTCAAACGTATGGTATAGATTATCAAGAAACATTTGCACCCGTAGCCAAAATGAATACCGTTAGAATTTTATTCTCTATAGCGGTAAACCAAAATTGGACCTTACATCAAATGGACGTCAAGAATGCCTTTCTTCAAGGAACACTTGAAGAAGAGGTGTATATGACGCTTCCACCCGGTCATAAAGAAAAAAACAATTCTAATCTAGTTTGTAGGTTAAAAAAATCAATCTACGGGCTAAAGCAATCTCCACGGGCATGGTATGGCAAACTAAGCTCATATTTAAATTCTTGTGATTTTAAAGTTAGCAATGCCGATCACTCATTGTTTTCCAAAATTAGTGGTGCCTTCACAACCATAATTTTAGTATATGTAGATGACATAATAATTACCGGAAACAATTTGGAAGAAATAAAAAAGGTAAAACGGCAATTAAAAGAAAATTTTGACATTAAAGACTTAGGTTTACTCAAATATTTTTTAGGAATAGAAATTGCACATTCATCCAAATGACTATTTATATCACAAAGAAAATATACACTTGACATATTAAAGGAAACCGGCAAATTAGGGAGCAAACCGACATCTACACCAATAGATAGCAAATGTAAATTAAATATAGAGGATGGTGAACCGTTAGAAGACATAAACCAATTTCAAAGACTTGTAGGAAAATTAATTTACCTAACGGTAACACGACCCGATATTTCTTTTTCGGTAAGCCAAATTAGTAAATTCATGCATGCACCTAGAACACCACATTTGGAGGCTATACATAGAATTTTAAAATATTTAAAAGGGACACCCGGGAAAGGAATATTTATGAAAAATAACAATTCTAATGATGTGTGTGGCTATTCCGATGTAGATTGGACTGGTAGCTTTGATAGAAAATCAACTACTGATTTTTACACATTTGTAAGCGAAAATCTAGTTACATGGAAAAGCAAGAAACAAAGTATTGTGGCACGATTAAGCGCCGAGATGAAATATCGAGCCATGGCATCAACCTCAAACGAGCTAATTTGGATCAAACAACTTCTTGCGGATTTTGGAATTAAAATTCAAGAACCAATGAAGATGTTTTGTGATAACCAAGCGGCTCGACACATAGCAACTAATCCAGTTTTCCACGAAAGAACAAAACACATCGAGGTGGATTGCCACTTCATTAGGGAAAAAATTCAAGCAAAAGAAATTGAAACTCCTTTTGTAAGAAGTGAAGAACAATTGGCGGATATCTTCACCAAGGGTCAAGAACCGAAACCATTTGAAGAAAATTTAAGCAAGTTAGGGTTGATCGATATCTACACGCCTAATTGAGGGGGAGTGTAGAAAATAATTAGGATTTAGGGACTAAATAATAGCATCAGAATTAAGCTCATCATATGCTATTAGAAGGAATAAAGGAGCAACTAAACTTAGAAAATAAAGTTACTCAACTTTTTTCCTTTTTAGTAAATATAGGCTACAGTACTATCATAGGCAACCATTAGAATTTCTAACGTTCCTTTTTTCTTTTCTTTGCTATTTAAGCAACACTGTAAACTCATAATCAATATAACAGTGAATTCACTTTCAGCAACTCTTATCTTCCGCAATACTCTTAAATTCATCAATAAGTCCATGGTATCACCATACAACATGCACCGACATGCTGGATTTTTGCTTGGAAAGGAGAAATAGAAGAATGAGGAGAGATCTAGTTATAACAATTTTGAGTTACAACAAAGTTACCACAATCATTTTCTACATTTTCAAATTCCAAATCGTCGATCCAAACCGTTCAACATGATCTCCACAATAAAATGTGCTTCCAGATCAAATTTTACATTTTTTTTAAATTTTTTTACTATTTATTATGATGGGTACAAAATTCAATGGTCTGAATTTGACTAGTTTTTGTAAAATACTTAATAAATAGTAAAAAAATTCAAAAAAATGTAAAATTTGATATGGAAGCACATTTTATTGTGGAGATCATGTTGAACGGTTTGGATTGACGATTTGGAATTTGAAAATGTAGAAAATAGTTGTAGTAACTTTGTTGTAACTTAAAATTGTTGTAACTATATCCCTCCTCTAGAAGAATGCAATTTATTATATGGTTGAAAAATGCACTAACGTGCTGGATTATTTTGTATGGCAGATGCAAGGTTTTAAATTGTTTAAATGTCTCTTGCAGGGCTCATACAACAATCTGTGATTCTATATGGGTACGGGATTTTTAGTTATATTTAATCAATATTAATTTCTGAATTTTATGTTCAACTGAATCAATATTCATCTCTTTATTAAAGCGGATATGTCGTTGAATTATTACGTCATGATTTCGAGATTTTGAAAAATGCATGCTGATGTTGGATTTAATATTTTTGAAAATGCTACATATAAAAAAATTGCAGTTATTTTAATTAATATTATACTTAATAATTTAACAAATCCGCTTTAAAAAAAATTCAACAACAAAAATTGTGTTAACACATTAGGAATTTTCTATAATTAATAATTCAAACTCTTTCAAAAATAAATTTCGGATATTGATTCAATATAATATAAAAGAAATAAAATTTATCACTCTAGCACAAATAAATGGTTTTTATCTTATTATTAGGCACTGTATTGGTGTGCTTAATTAAATTTTGCATGTTGATGCATTACGAGCAAATTGTTTGAACTAAATCGGTAATTTGTATATTAGGTGTCCAATTCACTTGTCCAATTATATATACATTCATTAGTTCATATAATATGTATTTCCTAATTAAAAGTTTCAATCCTTCAAGCGCATGCAAGAATCATTTGTTTTATTCATTTTTAAAAGAATGGTAACATGTTGATTATACAACCAACTCAAAATTGCACAAATTTTGTCATGCTCATTGCATGTGATCACTCATCATAAATGATTCTAATCCATCATACATAATGAATTACCTCTCACAAATTTATTGTGAATTAAGCTATATATAGTTTGCATTTGAATAATATAAATCAACAACATATTTTGCTCATGTATAATATTATTACCAGAAAGAAATCTTTTAAAATTTTCAATTACATATAGTATGTTGTATAATATAGTACTGGTTGCGCACAATTATCAATATAATCAAATAGATCAAGTTTAATACTTTATTTATTTTTAAAGCATTAGGATAATGGAGAAAACTAACCCTAACTAACTTTTTTATAAGCCTTCACCTCCTTTGATCTTCTCTAGCTTATTATTGGCCTCATCCATCTCCGGCGGATCCATCTAGATAGGGAAAGAGAGAGAAGAGCTGCAGTAGAAAGAAAGTCGTAGTTACTGGGAAGAGGTGTAGTGACCTGTCGCTTCCCCCCGGCTTAATTATATATATGATATTGTTAAGATTGTTAAAATAATTTGTAAATAAATATTTAATCTTAATAGTTCTTGCGTATGGTATTTATTTTACAAATTATCAAATGGTACGAGAAAGAAAACTTGAATGTCGGACTAGACTTTCAACTAAATATTAGCATTGGCTCTTGGGTAGGATCATCCTACCCAAGGGCCAAGGCTAATACTCAACTCAGAGTCCAGTCCGGATCTATTTTCCTAATCCGCTAGCAAACCCAACCCGGTCCATCACCTCTGCATAGTCCATCCCAGACTATTATGGATCAAAAATTGGGAATTTGATAATTTTTACACCCTCTTACTGATTCCCTCTTTTGGAAACGATATTATTTTTTCAATATGGTGATGTTAAGAAACTGACGCAAATGAAAGTTTAGGATCAATTTAATATAAATGAAAGACTAGGGGCCAATTTGGTTTTATAAGAAAGTTTAGGGACTAATTTGAACTTTTCTTTGTATTAATTATAAGGACTTAATATTTTATATGACTAATTTACATAATAGTAAACTAAATCAGCTTAGCTACTAATAAGATATGTAATTTTTTTTAAAAAGAAAATAAGAGCTCAACCACTTAAAAATTTCTCTGCCAACAAAAGAAGTACTAAATAGATGCATGATAAATTCCAAATGAAAAAAAAAAAAAACAAAATCTGATAATTTACATCTAAAGATGTTGTTGGTTGCAGCTTAAGTGGAGGCATAAGTGGTTTATTTCTCACTTAAGCTGACAAACTAGAATAAGAATAAAAAGAATAGATTAGAGTAGTGATGAATAAGTGGTTTATTCCTCAAAACATACATTCAGATTTTTTTTGAGAAAGAGATGAGGTCTTTCAAATTCATATTCATAGATATGTGTTTTTGCCACTAGATTAAAGACTAGTTCTTAAAACATACCTTCAGATTTAAAATCTAATTTTATTATATTCTTCTTATAAGTAAAAAACATTGTTGCTTTCTATTATAAAAGAAATGGGACTAAAATTAAAAAACAAGATGCTTTAAACTCTGCCGTTTGAACATAGAACTTGTAAAAACTAAAAACAAAACAAAACAAAAACAAAAACAAAGAAGAAAGTGGCCGTGATTTTTATTTTTACCCAAAAAAAAATATATTTTAATATAAATAACCACGTTTTTAAAAGATTTTTATTTCTACCCAAACCGCAAAGAATATTTGCGGTTTGAATTAACAATTCATACCGCAAATATTCCTAGCGGCTTGAATTATTAATTCAAACCGCAAATATTCCTAACGGTTTGAAACGCCTATATCCCACGCCACGCGACCCCATCTTCTCCCTCTGTCTGCTTCGCCTCTCCGCCAGATCCAAACCCATTGCCTCTGTCTGCTTCGCCTCTCCGCCAGATCCAAGCTCTCCCCGGGTAACCTTTGACTCTTTTATTTTGGTTTGGCCTTGTGGCTTGCGGCTGATGCCTTGATCTGTGGCCTTCGTGCCATTTTGCTTGACCTGTGGCCTTCGGGTTTGTTTTGCTCTTGCTGGCTGTGTGAGCCTTTTTGCTCTTGCTGGCTGCTTGACCTTTTTGCTGGCTGTGTGAGCCTTCTTGTCTGACCTGTGGCCTTAGGCCTTTTGTTGCTGGTGGCTGTTGCCTTGACCTGCGGCCTTGAGCCTTTTCTGTGACTTGCGGCCTTCGTGCCTTCCTTGTTTTCTTACCCCTGGTACCGACCGGTACTGGTACTGACTTTGAAATGACAGGGACCTTATCGTGATATTTGTAAATTGTTTGAGGGCTTTTGTATAAAAATTAGGCCCTTGCGTAAATTAAAAAGAATAAGGGACTAAAATGCAAATTGGTGATTTTTGAATAATTGGGCTTCGGCCGAATTGTATATTGGCCATGACTTGGTAAATTAATTAGAATTTTAATTAAATAATAACTTAAGTAGTTAGGTTTTTAAAATAATTAGTTAAGTAATTAGATGTTTCAAATTTAGTAATTAGAAATTATAAAGTAAGTAAGTAGAAATTTTAATTAAAGAAAATGACTTCCAATTAAAATATGTTGTTAATTAATAAAGGACAATTAATTAACAACATATTAATATTTTCGAATCATTACGATTGCAAAAGTTTAGTTAATAGGATAATTAGATAATCACGTATTATTTTGTAGTTTTAAATTAATCAACTTGTGCAAATTATTAAGATAAATTCGTACGACTTTAGAAATAGTATAATTAAAGGCCTAACATTTATTAAGTTAAGTACTTCAGATTTAAATTACGTGTAGCTAAATTAATTAAGAAACACCTTTATATTACACGTAAATAGTTAGGGATCAAATAATAACAATTTAAATTACGTAGAGTATATTTTAAGTAGATAAGCAGTTTATCTTCAAATTAAAATATAACAAATGATTTAAGTAAGTAAATTAATAATTAGATTCGAACCCTAGTTAATTAATTAATTAAGTATGATAACCAGAATGTTGAACTGGCAGGGACCATATTGCAAAATAATTTGATGGAAATTGCTTGATATATAGCTTTATATATTCTTTATTTTGGTTGAACTAATTAGGGCATGAATTTTTTTTAACGTAGGATGGCTAGGGGACGGCCTAGGAGACCACCCGCAGCCGACCCGGTTGATGAGCCCATTCCCACTGACAGCAAGGATCATTTCAGTCCTTTATTATGGATGCCTCACGATGAGCACCGAGTCTCAGAGGCATCTAAAGAGGTACTTGATTACTTTTTTTTTTTTTAAGTTTGTATTTTGTTGAATTTTTGTATTTTTAGGTTTTCATGTTGTTTACTTTTTTGAACGCAGAGTGAGGCAATTATAAACGCCAGGAGTCGGCATTCTGACATGCAGTACTACTCGCTCATGGAGTCATATCTGCAAAATTTAGGGGTGCAACATTTGGTCGATATTCTACAGTCGAAGACTAAGTCCATTAACGCGTCCCTCATTGCAGGACTAGTGGAGCGATGGCGCCCCGAGACGCACACGTTCCACTTACCTTTTGGAGAGATGACAGTGACTCTCCAGGACGTTAGTGCTCTATGGGGTCTGCCTATCCAGGGCGTGCCCGTTGGTGGCATATCTGACCCCACAGATCCAGATGACATCACGATTAATTACATGCTCGCAGAGTTGTTGGGAGCGGAGCCAGATATACGCAGCAATGGGGGGAAGTCCAAGTACAGTCTGGACAAGACGAAGCTGCGAGCTATGTTTGCGGGAGGCCTAGGTAGTGATTCCACTCAGCTCGAGATTCAGAGGTACTCATACAAACTATTTGTATTACATTTATTTTGTACTCTGTTTCATGCGGAAAAATGAGTTGCTCTATAATTTTGATATTACAGATACACACGGGGATTCGTGATGGACCTATTTGGTTCTGTCATGTTTGCTGATTCAAATGGTGATACCATCCCGATGATGTATCTAGAGCTGCTGCGAGACCTTCAGCCGTCGAGCGGCAGGTACAACTTGGGTGGGGCTGTCCTAGCACATCTCTACTCCAACTTGTGCCACGGTTGCAAGGTCAATATGCTATTTATGTCTTATTTTAATTATCTACCTTGCCATGCACTTGTTGTCTTATTTTAATTATTTAACTTATCCCTGACGGCTAGTATTCTTCAAAATATAGCAAAAAACTAAGAAAATCTACGGGCCAATACTGCTTCTGAAGCATTGGTCGTGGTCACGGCTACCGGTGGGGGTACCTCAGCCGAACGAGGATCCATAGGGAGAGCCCGAGAATGGAAATCGACCGGCATTTGGCATGAAATGGTACGGACATCACTTGTACAAGGACAACCCTCACGGAAAGCCAATAGGTATCAGGTTGGTCCGATCTCAGATTCAGAGTCTGGGTGAGACGCAGGTGACCTGGACTCCGTACCATGAGCTATACACTGAGGGGAGGCTGCCGCAGATTGTAGCGGATGATCATGAGATGTGGCTCTACAGGGGACCGCTGGTGTGCTTCTGGATAGTGGAGCACCACTATCCAGACCGGGTGCTCCGTTAGTTTGATTTTCCTCCACTCATCCCCGCAGATCCAGACGTCCCGAGATCTGTGATTATGAGGCTACACGGGTAAGTTATGTTCTTTTTAGCATTTTTGTACTTAACATTAGTTCTTGGCTTTAAATTGCAACTAACATATGAATTACAGGATAAGACACGGTAATCACTGGGATAGAGATTGGAGTGAGCATCACTTGGAGTACTACATCAAGGCACGCGATATGAGTGCCAACTTATGGCAGATGCCGGAGATTGATGCGATGCAGTTCCAGGGAGATCCCCTATTGAGATATCAGGCTTGGTTCCTGCGGGTCGGCATGGCTTCGGTGTATATAGAGGGAGATTACGGCGATTTTCTTCGCGCACAGATATTCGAAGATGATGGTTATACCCCTACTGGCCGGAAAGGTGCTCGCCAGGTAATGCATCTAAAACAACACATTTTTATGCGTTATGTCACTTTTATCATAACCTTTCTTTCTTCTAACGTTTTTTTTATAGCTGCTGTTAGCGCTTAAAGGTGCCGGGCGTTCAGTCATTTGTCTTGGAAAACGTGGCTATAGAGCGGTCGGGCATGCGATGTTGAACTTGGTTGCCCCATGCATTGCGGACCACGGCCACGAGGCAAAGCTGGTCACCATGCTACGAGACGCCGGAGAGAATATTGATTGGCGCTCAGTACAACCGGACGAGCCTGACGCGCCACCTGTTCTGAACAGTGAGATGCCACCGGAGCCATCAGAGCAGCCAGAGTGGGATTATCATCGTTGGGTACTGCGCATGGCCGGTTGGCACGCCTACCGTGACCAGCACGGGCGTCCAGTTCTTCCCCCGGTATGTGATTCTTTATTTTATTTATTCTTTTATTGTAAGCAAAGGTAGTTAAAATTTACTAAATTTTTGGTATCCTTGCAGGGTCCTGCATACATGCCGACACAGCCTGAGCCACATGAGCATCATGAGTCTCCAGAGATACAGTATGTGCAGGATGAGAGGTTGAGTTTTAGCCTTGCAGACTTTGTTCCAGATGATCAGTGGGATACAGCCGCCTCCCCGCCACCGCGTCAGCCGTATTCAGAGATGGCTCACGATTGGGAGGCCTCTGGTAGCCGGACTCAGCCTGAGTATGGGTCCCAGTTTGTGGCATCCATATTCCATACTCCCCTGCCACCGCCAGCTACCCACGTGGCCTCGGATCCATGGGATACAGCACTTACGATGAGCACAGAGGCCGAGCTCGAGGATCATATTACACCAGCTCGCGTCACGCAGGCAGGACAGCCTCAGTGGGATGATTGGCATGAGCGCATATTCAGTAGAGAAAACAGGGGTAGACCACCTCACCGATTCTCCCCTTCGCAGTACGATGGATAGAGGGTTTTTTTTGTAGTTTTAGTTTAGTTGTGCTATGTTATACTTTATTATGTTTTACTTTAGTTTTGTAGTTTATTTTTTGTGTAGTGTAGTTTCGTTATGTTTTATTATGGTATGGTTGGAGGTATGTTATATATTTTTATCATTTTATGGTAGTATTTATTATGTCATACAACAAAAAGAAATAACATCCAAAAATGAAAAATAATACAAAATACAAAAAACACTTGTTAAGTTCGCTAAGTTCGCAAAGTTAAAACAACAGAATAAAATTCATCTACTGAACAATACGACAAGTATAAATACGGTTTTAACATAGCAAAGCATCTTCAAAAATCACGAAAATTTACCGACATGCAGTCTTGACTTCGTAGAACAAGACTGTGAAGTTTCACACAAAATCTCAAAACTGATCGTGAGATATCGGCTCTCAAAAATTGCCCGAACTGCTGAAGTTAGGCCCAGTAGCACTCCTTCAGCAATTCGGGCAATTTTTGAGAGCCGATATCTCACGATCTGTTTTGAGATTTTGTGTGAAACCTCACAGTCTTGTTCTACGAAGTCAAGACTGCATGTCGGCAAATTTTCGTGATTTTTGAAGATGCTTTGCTATGTTAACCAGCGGTGTAAAGTTGGGCTCAGAAATAAAAAAATTATTTCGGAGATAAATGATAAAATACATTAAGAAAAATCTTACAACAGAAAAACTAAATTGATGAATTTAATACAATACGAAATGAATTACAAAAGAACTGAACAACATAATTTTCAAAATATAAAATACAAACTTAATATGAATTACAAACGAACTGAACAACATAATTTCCAAAATATAAAATACAAACTTAATATAAATTTCAAACGAATTGAACAACATACTATTTCGTCTTACCGGTCTTGAACGTACATGGAACAAATTCATCGTCCGAGGTTGGTGATGACGGCTCGGTAACAACAGACGACGTGCTAGCCTTAGTCTTAGCCTTAGTCTTAGCCTTAGGCGTCTGTACATCATTTTTTTTTCCCAATCCATAGCCGTAGGGGTTTTCTACAAAATCATCATCAGATATGTCATATCGTTTAAAAAATTCATCTATGTGCACACATTTTGGACAGTCCTTTCTAAACCTTCCGCAGCCCAAATTGCATTTCTTTTCCTCGCTCTTTCCTCGATTGTTACTGTCCATCCTCCTCGCCTACAATTTATTGGGAAAATAATAATAAAAAAAACTGCAACATAATAAAATACATACAAATAAAGTTCATACAAATAAAATACATACATAAAAAATTCATACAAATAAAATACATGCATAAAAAATACATACAAATAAAATACATACAATTTACCTAACTTGACAGACTTCTCCGTCTCCTCCTCCTTCCTTCAGACCTCCTCTCCTCTTCCTCCTCTCCTCTCCTCTTCCTTTCCTCTTCTTCCTTTCTGTGTTTTTTCTCTCTCTTCTACGAAGCTCTCCCCCGTAGTTATAGATTTCGAAACTACAGAGATTCAAGCCGCTAGGAATATTTGCAGTTTGAATTAACAATTCAAGCCGCTAGGAATATCTGCGGCTTGAATTATTAATTCAAGCCGCTAGGAATATCTGCGGTTTGAATTAATAATTCAAGCCGCTAGGAATATTTGCGGTTTGGGTAGAAATAAAAATCTTTTAAAAAGCTGGTTATTTATATTAAAATATATTTTTTTTTGGGTAAAAATAAAAATCACGGAGAAAGTGGCATTAATCATGCAGGCCAGGTTAGTATTTATTTTTGCTGGTAGTTGGCGCATCAAATCGGTCTCAAAACATCTATGCACGTTACTGCTATATATATATATGGAAATTGCTAATATGCCTATGCATAGCATAGAGGGCTTCCGTGCTACGGCTCAATATTTGAGTTTTCAAAATTCTAATAGTCGATCTGAACCGTTCAATATGATCTCCATATGAATATGTACTTGCAAATCAAATTTTATATTTTTTAGAATTTTTTTACTATTTTTTTAGATAGGTAGAAAATCACTTGATCTGAAAATTTTGTACCATTCAGATGAAGTGTTTTTCTACCTATCTAAAAAAATAGCAAAAAAATTCTAAAAAATGTAAAATTTGGTTTGCAAGTACATATTCATATGGAGATCATGTTGAATGGTTCAGATCGACCATTAGAATTTTGAAAACTCAAATATTGAGCCGTAGCATGAAGGCCCTCTATACTATGCATAGCACCGTAGCCAACTCCTATATATATATAATATTTAATTTCCCACGTTGATACCATTTAAATTAAAATAGCTTCTCTGCCAAATGTGAACATTGAGATCAATTTGAATGCTTTGACTAACTAATAAAGCTGTAGACTTCACAATTTATAAGATTTTATAGGGTTACATGAGTGTGTTGATTTTAAATTTTAATTGAATTGAAGAGATCATGCTATAAAAAAAATTGAATTGAAGATATCTCTCTCTATATATATGGACAAATTATTATAATGGTTACTTGTCGCCCTTCCACATCTCTTTCACAGTTAATTATCTTGCGACAATTTATTTTAATTAGCCACTGTATCATACATAATTAGGGAAATAATGACCGGGTTCTATAATTAAATCCTGAAAAAAAAAATAATGAAGAAAACAGCTGTTCAAGGCATTGCGTTGACTTTGACCGTGCCCCTCCCAACATTATTTATACACATTTAAAGTTGAATATTAAAATTGCATAATGAATGTGATTTGTGTGTTATCTACATTACTTGAGAGTAGGTCCGATGGGCATCGGACCTATCTACTCTGGTTCAATGGGTTTAATCACTGTTGATTTGCTTTAAGATTCGTGCAGAATGCTTTAAACTTTGTGCGTGTCTGTTTCAATTTTCGTGCGCACAAATCTTAAATTAGATTGGACGGTCATCATGCTCGTTGAATCTAAAAATAGATCCGATGGACATCGGACCTACTCCGTTCTCTATCTACATTCATATAAGGAATCTTTTAATATAGAAGAATCCGTGATTTTTATTTTTACCCAAAAAAAATATATTTTAATATAAATAACCAGGTTTTTAAAAGATTTTTATTTCTACCCAAAACGCTAGGAATATCAGCGTTCCGAATTAAAAATTCGGACCGCTAGGAATATTAGCGTTCCGAATTCTTAATTCGGAACGCTAGGATTCCTAGCGGTCCGAATTCTTAATTCGGAACGCTAATATTCCTAGCGTTCCGAATTCATAATTCAAAACTACAGTCGCCAACCTTTTCATTTATTATTATATTAAATGGTAATTTTTCACCGATAACCCTAAAGTTATTTTTATTACAAAGAATTATATTATAAAAACTTATCAATAATATAAAATTTCATTTATTATTTTATTAAATGGTAATTTTTCACCGATAACCACAGAAATTTATTCACCGATAACCCTAAAGTTATTTTTATTACAAAGAATTATATTACAAATAATAAATGAAATTTTATATTATTGATAAGTTTTTATAATATAATTCTTTGTAATAAAAATAACTTTAGGGTTATCGGTGAAAAATTACCATTTAATATAATAATAAATGAAATTTTATATTATTGATAAGTTTTTATAATATAATTCTTTGTAATAAAAATAACTTTAGGGTTATCGGTGAACAAATTTCTAGGATTATCGGTGAAAAATTACCATTTAATAAAATAATAAATGAAATTTTATATTATTGATAAGTTTTTATAATATAATTCTTTGTAATAAAAATAACTTTAGGGTTATCGGTGAAAAATTACCATTTAATATAATAATAAATGAAAAGGTTGGCGGCTGTAGTTTTGAATTATGAATTCGGAACGCTAGGAATATTAGCGTTCCGAATTAAGAATTCGGACCGCTAGGAATCCTAGCGTTCCGAATTAAGAATTCGGAACGCTAATATTCCTAGCGGTCCGAATTTTTAATTCGGAACGCTGATATTCGTAGCGTTTTGGGTAGAAATAAAAATCTTTTAAAAACCTGGTTATTTATATTAAAATATATTTTTTTTTGGGTAAAAATAAAAATCACGGTAGAAGAATTTATCAAAGAGGAGAGGTTTTTCTTTGGATCACAAATTACATTAATTCAATATGTATGATATGGTGGCATCAACTTTAATAAGTCTTTATTTTGTCACCTAGCGGCAAAGTAAAAAAAAAGATAAAGAGTTAATTAGTAAAATAGCATGTTGAAGATAACTAACCGTGTTTAACAACATTTCAGAGCAACTGATGAACTTTTCTTTTCTTTTTTATGGTATTATATAGTACTTATAATGCTAAACTTTTGTATAATTAAATCGCTAATTAAAATGTTGAAATTATTTATCTTAGTTAATTATTCCACCTACGTGCTTCCAAATATTTATCTTATTTTGTTGTAATTTTATATAGTTTTATTAAATAGTCCAAACTCCAAAGTCATTGCATCTTAATTTGTCTATATATATATATATTTTAATTTGAATTAGCTACTTCCAACTGAAAGAAATGTGGAAGTTAGCATAGTTGTTGATTTAGTAGAGAAGGGTGATAAGTCGCCATTATAATTAATTTGTCCATATAGACTATAGAGATGTTCAATTCATTTTTTTTATAGCATGATCTCTTCAATTCAATTAAAATTTTAAATCACTTAAACTTTTTTTCTTTTTTGCTTTAAATTAAACTTGTCGAACTGCTATATTGCTGTATCGAAGGGGGAAATTAAATAATTCATAGAAAATACTTAAGGATGGTGCAACCTTATATATATAACCTTTTAAATTGTCTACAAAGTCCTATAAGCTAGTCAAAGAATTCAAATTGTCACAAATTAAAAGTTTGAAAAAGGTAATTATCAAAATTAAAAGTTTGGTTGAGAGATTGTCTATAGCTTGCAAATTTTGAGATTTATAGTGGCATTATCCATAATATTTAACTTTTTATTGTCAAGTACTTGCGTCAAACAATAATTATAAATATATTAGTATTGAAGGTATAAACAAATACCTAATATATATAGTATTGAAGGTAGAAACACCTAACAATAAAGATTTTAGTGCATTGATTAAGCAGAATATTAAACGTGAACATGTGGGCCCTCACGTGAGACGTGCCTCTGATTTATCTGTTTTTAAAATACATAAAATTAATATTTATTTAAAAGTTGGAAGATTCTAGGCGATGTCTATTATAATAATAATTCGCCAAAAATAAGGAATTGCGCGATGTTAATTATTAATCCTTATTTCCAGCAGTGAAAGACACGCAGCCTAGCTATAGGTCCAATTAAAGGGTTGTATATATATGTTAATTATCTACATTAATTACACGATACAATTAAATATATAAACATGTATTGTTTACTTTGATAATATTCCTTCAGATCGACTTCGCTCAAAATTGAGGCAAGCTGCCAAGCTCTCTGCTCCAAAGTCAACTTCTTGTGGTATATATATAACCCAAATAATTCAAACCCATTACTTGTTCCAATTAAATGCCTCTGATTGTAGCAACCATTTCATAGGTATCTGATCTCTCATGGCCTTGGGGACATCTTCATCCATAGCCTCCAAGGCCTTTTTCCTCTCCAACCACACCTCTCACCGCACTACCGCTGCCACAGTTGCCGAGCCGCCACATGTCGACTACTCGTTTCTAAACCTCCCTGTAACCCTAGCAAACTTTCTCCATCTCTCCACTACTACCACCCCTAACAAAGACAACCACCATGAAAAAGACCACCACATTACACCTGTCCCGGTCTCTACCACCTCATCAACCGCATCAGTGCCTCGCTTGAGCCCTATATTTTCACAAAAAGAGGATATCTCATCATTATTCCCTGCTATCCATGGAAAGGCCGACTGGTCATCCCTCCTCGACCCGCTCCACCCGGGTTTACGACGTGAGATCATAAAATACGGCGAGTTCACACAGGCGACATATGATGCATTTGATTACAATCCATTCTCTGAGTTCTGTGGCAGCTGTCTCTTCTCCCAATCAAATCTCTTTTCTAAGTTGGGACTCGATCGACATGGTTACAACGTCACCAAGTACCTATATGCCATGTCACATATCGATCTGCCACAGTGGGTCGAGAAATCTTTGCACGCGGAGGCGTGGAGCCAGGACTCCAACTGGATGGGGTTTGTGGCGGTTAGTGGAGATGAGGAGTCACAGCGCATCGGATGCCGGGACATTGCGGTTGCGTGGCGCGGTACTGTTGCACCAGCAGAGTGGTATGAGGACCTACAAAACCAGCTTGAGCAACTTGGACCGGAGCATGGTGATGCCAAGGTGAGAAATAATACATCAATTTTTTTAGTCTTAGGATGATCTGTTACTGTACTATTGTACAATATACTATCCGTAGTTTTTTTTTTTTTTTACCTTCTTTATTCAACTTAAAGACAACAAAAAGTAATCATTTATTATGAAATTTAAACGAGGATGGTTAAAATGTCTTTATTTTTTTTGTCTCCATCATAGTTCTACTTTGTATGTCAAAATAAAATTGTTAAATATAATTTACTGATTTATATTCAATATAAATAAAAATGTTATAAAATTAACGTCCATAATTTAACTATATCAATTTATTTTTGCAAACTCTTGATACTAATCAAAATAAAGTTGAAAAGTCGTAATCTTTTATATGTGCATAAAAAATATATAGATCACGTCTTACGATTTTATTTTAACATTTAAATTTTAAATTATTAACATTTAAAAAATATTAATACAATGAAAGAAAAAAAATAAAAAAAAATTTAATACCTCCTCAATTAAAATATACTGGCACTGAAACCCACAAGTTTCTAAAATATTGTAAAACCATCCAGGCATGTTGTATCAGCCAACTGGCACTGTATCATGTACGTTGACATTTTCTTATACTGGTATCTGTGTCCGGGATCCAATTCTGCTCCTATTTTTGAGAATAGAAGCACCCTCTTTTTCCCCTTTTCTCTCTATCTCTCTTCAAAAACAATAGAGATTGGAGTCCGCTATTCTAAAAAAGTAGAGTCCACTGGAGTCATTGAAGAGCAGCGGCCTAATTAGTCTTCTGTATAAAAACATAATTGAATTATATAAGCATCTAAATTAAGAAAAGGAGGATGCCCTTTTCTCAAGAAAAAGAACAAATTTGAATCCCCTGTGTCCGTAGTTCAATCTTCAAAAAAAAAAAGGCAAATTATTTTTTTGCCTTTTGTTTTATTTTGTCTCCAAAAAATTCATACTAGTTCAGTATCCCCTGCTAAATTTAATATCCGGTAATAATTTGAATTCATGAAGTCAATTAATTGTGTTAATCATTTTCCATAATTTATATCATGCAAAATGTGCACGTTAAGGAGAATGTTCTGGACTCCAATTAAATTGGATTGATGTAAAAATTAAAAATACTATCAAAGTACATCTGGAGCCACAAATATTTTCCCATATGCCAACTGTATCTTACCAGAAACAATTAATATTGAAAATAACATTAGAAGCCTTCACTTATTAATGCTGACAGAACTCTAAGTCTGGGAGAGATCAAGGCAAATATCTCTACTTATTAGCAATTAGCACGTGTACAATCAATTTCTGGTAATAATTTGATGGAATTTCCTCTTGACACCTATTTATAATAATTGCGAATTATGGAACTGTGAATTATTATTTAAAAAAAAAATTAATATCAGAATTGTGTGAATATAAAAAAATGATAGGTTGAGCAAGGGTTCCACAGCCTATACACATCCAAAAGCGAGTCGACCCGGTACAACAAATCGAGCGCATCGGAGCAAGTCATGGCGGAGATAAAGCGGCTAGCGAAGCACTATCAAGAGAAGGGAGAACGAGTTAGCTTGACAATCACCGGTCACAGCTTAGGAGGCGCACTGGCATTGTTAAATGCGCACGAAGCAGCTTCTGCTATCCCGGACCTACCTGTCAGTGTCATCTCTTTTGGTGCACCCCGTGTCGGTAATGATGCATTTAGGAATGAGTTAGAGAGATTAGGAGTTAAGGCGCTTCGTGTGGTGGTTAAACAGGACCTGGTTCCAAAAACCCCTGGTAAGAAAAATTAAAGATAAATTCCAAACAAAAATTAAAGATGATTTGAAAACAAAGGTTATTCCGATTACGTACGATGTTCGCATTATTTTCGAACGGACAACACAAGACTATTTCCGTTTCGAAGCGGCTAAATTTAAATGAATTTAAATTATTTCACAGGCATCATCTTCAATGAAGGATTGAAAAGAATCGAAAGCATGACAGGGTCGCTTGATTGGGTCTACACGCATGTTGGGTTCGAGCTCAGTCTCGACATAAAGAACTCACCTTACCTGAAGAAAGGCTTGGATTTCTCCGGGTTTCACAGCCTCGAGACTTACCTACACTTGGTAGATGGGTTCCTTGGTTCTGGTACTGGTACTGGTTTCAGATCAAATGCAAAGAGAGACTTGGCATTAGTGAACAAGAGTTGTGGGTTGTTGAGGGAAGAGCTGAATGTACCGGTTTGTTGGTACAATAACAAGGGGATTGTGAATGACAAGTGGGGCCGGACTAACAGAGAGAAAGAGGATATGCCTGTCCCACTTCCTTGTTAAACAGGGGATATTACTTTTTTTTCTTCTAATTACAAGCAAGGGGATATTATTACTTGATCAAGTGGTTATTGTTTCGTTGTGTTTAGTATATTATTTTCTCATTTTTTTAATTTAATAGAAGTTTATTGGATAAAAACTTATCCAAAGTCAAACCTAAACTGTCTGATTAACTTTAAAATTTGCTGAGAACGTTGTAGAATCACATGACCTTATAAATTTATTAAGTTTAAATCTTTTGTATGAATAACAGAACAAACCGAATGATTTAAGTCCGACTTTGAATAAAATTTGTCCAATCCAAATGTACATAACTCAATCAAAATCCAAATGTAACCTAGAACCAAAACCCAAATGTAATAGCAGGGAATCCTTTTATTCCATATTATTTGAAATTGTAACCTAGAACCAAAACCCAAATGTACATAGCCCAATCATAGATTCATAGCCTAGTCAAAGATAAAAATTTTGATTTTTTTATGTTAGTTGTCAACGGTCGTCATAATTCTAGAGAAATTAGACTAGTCAAAACAGTCAAAACGAATTGATCAGCGCAGTAGTTCTAATAAAAGTATCTCTGATGGCCCGCAGAAGGTAGGGACCCGCAGTCAGTGAGACACTTTGTCATGTGAGTATCCTGCTCAAGGAATCAAGGAATCCATATGCTCTGAGGTAACATAATATTTCTGTTTGGATCAAGGTCGTCCGATCAGTATTCAGATCAATTTGATAAAAAATGAAACAAATAGGACTGCTTAAATAATCGTGCAAATTCGGAATCAAGAATATCTCTCCTAGAAGTCTCTCAAATTGTACACAAATAATTTTTTTTTTTAAAATAGGAGTCAATAGTATGAAATTTTATAAAAAATATGGGGCTCAATTTTCTTGTACATGTAGCATTTTACTATAAAGTATAGAACAAAAGCATAGTTCACTATTGGGTTTTTTTTTTTTTAAATGGAGGTCAATTGACCCCATTCTATTAAGCTATCTCCGCATCTGGTCGCAGCCTTTGTTTAACCACCATAATTTTTTTAAATCTATTATAAATTTGACTATAAACATATATTAATTTGTATATATAATTTTAATAAATAGTCGACTTGTATATATATTTTTTATTATTTAAATACTAAAAAAATACAAGTTTTGTCTTATATAAATTTGGTGGTGTTTTGTGTATGCCTAAAAAAATGTTATCAATAATAACATTGTTCTGAAACTTTGAATCAAAATCAAAATTACCACGTTGCCTATGAAATGAAAGTCAAATTGTTCAGTATGAATTGACCAAATCATATTGAAAACTCAGATTATTATTTTTTTCAAAAATATTTAAAATTATGTCAATACAAAAGTTTTCTTTTATATAAAGCACTAGTTAGATACAATGTAAGTATAAAAAAAACTTCATAGATTTAATTATAAGTTTCAAAACAAATAGAAACAAAGTACTCCATATTTAGTAAATAAAAGATCTTTGGACTTCAAAGTATAGTGATATACTTATATTAATAAATAAATTAATCTAGGGCATATGACTTTATAAGTAGAAATAATATTGTACTAATTTTTTATGGATAAAATAGAAAGAAGAAAAAAATATAACAGTACAAGAAGTTGATAAAATAGACGAACTTTCCAAAATGTTCATTATTTATTAAAATAATTTGTTTGTGCAATATGAAACACATTTATGATTAATTTATGTATGTTTTTTTTTCTGTTGGATCCGCATTATTGTATTTGTAACGGTGCACATTTATAAGCGGTAAAAGCTGTCCAAATTACTCGTTTGAGTTGAATGAATTTAAATTATGATCGTCACCTTTGCAATGGTAATATATAATACGATCGTAGCACCGTCAACAAACGAAATTAATTTCTCATTAACGGCAATCTCTAAAATTAACATTAATGGAGATTATGCAACAACAGTGAAGACGTTGTTAATTCGATTCTCTAAAATTAACATTAATGGAGAAGTTGGCTAGCTCACATATAAATTCACTTCATCCAATTATATATATGAAGCATATATCCATCGATATATGTTCCTAATGGAAAAGGATAAAGAAGCTGCTGTTGGCACTAGCTAGCTCCGACTTGAGTATAATTAAGGTACGTAAGTAGTTCAAATGTATATATTATTAATTAATTAAAAGAAACGTTGGTACGTAGCTGAGATCGATGATGCATGCAGGGTGGAGAGTGGCAAATCAAATGAAAACATTGAAAACATTAAATTAATTAATCAGGTGGCTTGGTTCTATTTTACATATATATAGCAATGGCATTTCTTCCCGTTGTGATTAAATTGGTATATCATATATAGCAATGGAATTAATACTGAAATTGCTCTGCTTCTGGTGGCTTTACTGATCATAAAATTAGCTAGCTATACCAGAAAAGGATGTGCATCTCTTTTATCAGCTGTTGTTCGATCGTGCTCTTCTTCACTGTGATAGCACATTATTTTGCGGTTCCACATGTTACATATTCTGAATTAATTGGTGCCTTGGGTAGTAATGCTACTTTTACTGCCCCTTTGTGTTCTTCTAATTGCATGCCATCGCATGGATTAATTTCCCTAACAAAATTAAGAGAGTGAGAGAGTGGTATATTAATTAATTATTCTTGTATTACTGTTTTTTACTTTGTTTCTTCTTTTTTTATGAAATTAAGACCAGTTTAATTTCTTTGTTCAATGAAATTCCAAATGCATGTAGTTAGTTCTCTGCAGCTATATATAGCTAGCTCAATGAAGATATATAATAAGAAAATCCCTAACAAAATTAAGTTGCTTTTATATATCCTTAATTATATATATAATTCTTGTATTACTATATATTTATCTCGCTTGCCAGTGTGTTGAATTATTTTGAGTTAATTAGTTCAAACAGCTAGAAGAGATGATAGTCCACACCAGTACTTAAGTTCTTAATTTGTTATCTCGGATCCGGATCCATCTATATATATATATATATATATATATATATAGAGTATGGCTAACGTGCTTCCTCTAGAACTTCAGCGATATGCTTCCGGGGGCATATCTTAGTGTTTGATGTTCAAACAACAAATGCAAACTGTTAGATGTGATCTCTATATTAAAATCTGCTTGGAGACCAAATTTTACATTTTTTGGAATTTTTTTACTATTTATTAAGCCACTTTGAAAATTCCAGATCATATGGTCCAGACTGTTTTTACTGTTCACCCGGATCTGGAATTTTGAAAGTGGCTTAATAAATAGTAAAAAAATTCGAAAAAATGTAAAATTTGGTCTCCAAGCAGATTTTAATATAGATTGAACATCTAACGGTTTGAATTTGTTGTTTGAACATCAAACACTAAGATATGCCCCCGGAAGCACGAGGCCGAAATGCTTCCAGAAGCACATTAGCCATACTCTATATATATATATATATATATGAGTGAGGCTACGGTGCTATGCATAGCACGGATGGCTAGTGTACTACGGCTCAATATGGTACTTTTTAAAATCCTAACGGTCGATCCGAACCGTTCAATGTGATAACCATATGAATATGTACTTGCAAACTAAATTTTATATTTTTTCGAATTTTTTTACTATTTTTTTAGATAGGTAGAATTTTGATGGTCCAGAATTTTCAGAAAACACTAATTTTTCTACCTATCTAAAAAAATAGTAAAAAAATTCAAAAAAATATAAAATTTAGTTTGCAAGTACATATTCATATGGATATCACATTGAACGGTTCGGATCAACCGTTAGGATTTTAAAAAGTACCATATTGAGCCGTAGTACACTAGTCATCCGTGCTATGCATAGCACCATAGCCTCACTCATATATATATATATATATATATATATATATATATTACAATGAAAGGCTATATATGAGGCATGCATGTTGTGCAGCGACTAAATATTACATTTTAATGGGTAATTATAATTAATTAATGACTCAATTCAAAGTGTAATAACGCACATATATTGTATTTGAGAACTGTTTTAAAATGCATTGCTTCAATGTAAGTGTAACCTCTCATATATATATATACTTTTACAAAATCACACTCTTATATATCAGATTTAATATATCTACAAATTAAACCCCCCACATATATTTTAGCATTACAAAGAAAAACCCTCACAAATTAAGACACCACTGCAAATTAATTTACATCCAAATTACGCCCTGAAAATGAAATTAATTAATACACATTTTCTTTCCAGGATCTACTACCATAAGCATCTACTAGCATAATTTAGTTGCTTGTTAACAAATAAAGGAAAATATTATTCCAAGTCCTGTAAAATGCTTCCAAATGTAAAATGCTTTCAACATGATCTCCACAATAAAATGTGCTTCCAGATCAAATTTTACATTTTTTTTGAATTTTTTTACTATTTATTAAGTATTTTACAAAAACTAGTCCAATTCAGACCATTGAATTTTGTACCCATCTTAATAAATAGTAAAAAAATTCAAAAAAATGTAAAATTTGATCTGGAAGCACATTTTATTGTGGAGATCATGTTGAACGGTTTGGATCGACGATTTGAAATTTGAAAATGTAGAAAATGATTGTGGTAACTTTGTTGTAACTTATAATTGTTGTAACTAGATCCCTCCTCTAGAAGAATGCAATTTATTATATGGTTGAAAAATGCACTAACGTGCTGGATTTTATTCTATGGCAGATGCAAGGTTTTAAATTGTTTAAATGTCTCTTGCAGGGCTCATACAACAATCTGTGATTCAATATGGGTACGGGATTTAGTTATATTTAATCAATATTAATTTCTGAATTTTATGTTCAACTGAATCAATATTCATCTCTTTATTAAAGCGGATATGTTGTTGAATTATTACGTCATGATTTCGAGATTTTGAAAAATGCATGCTGATGTTGGATTTAATATTTTTGAAAATGCTACATATAAAAAAATTGCAGTTATTTTAATTAATATTATACTTAATAATTTAACAAATCCGCTTTAAAAAAAATTCAACAACAAAAATTGTGTTAACACATCAGGAATTTTCCTATAAATTAATAATTCAGACTCTTGCAAAAATAAATATTGATTCAATATAATATAAAAGAAATAAAATTTATCACTCTAGCACAAATAAATGGTTTTTATCTTATTATTAGGCACTGTATTGGTGTGCCTAATTAAATTTTACATGTTGTTACATTTCGTGCAAATTGTTTGAACTAAATCGGTAATTTGTATATCAGGTGTCCAATATAATATGTATTTCTTAATTAAAAGTTTCAATCCTTCAAGCGCATGCAAGAATCATTTGTTTTATTCATTTTTAAAAGAATGGTAACATGTTGATTATACAACCAACTCAAAATTGCACAAATTTTGTCATGCTCATTGCATGTGATCACTCATCATAAATGATTCTTATCCATCATACATAATGAATTACCTCTCACAAATTTATTGTGAATTAAGCTATATATAGTTTGCATTTGAATAATATAAATCAACAACATATTTTGCTCATGTATAATATTATTACCAGAAAGAAATCTTTTAAAATTTTCAATTACATATAGTATGTTGTATAATATAGTACTGGTTGCGCACAATTATCAATATAATCAAATAGATCAAGTTTAATACTTTATTTATTTTTAAAGCATTAGGATAATGGAGAAAACTAACCCTAACTAACTTTTTTATAAGCCTTCACCTCCTTTGATCTTCTCTAGCTTATTATTGGCCTCATCCATCTCCGGCGGATCCATCTAGATAGGGAAAGAGAGAGAAGAGCTGCAGTAGAAAGAAAGTCGTAGTTACTGGGAAGAGATGTAGTGACCTGTCGCTTCCCTCCGGCTTAATTATATATATGATATTGTTAAGATTGTTAAAATAATTTGTAAATAAATATTTAATCTTAATAGTTCTTGCGTATGGTATTTATTTTACCAATTATCAAATAGTATGAGAAAGAAAACTCGGATGTCGGACTGGACTCTCAATTAAGTATTAGCATTGGCTCTTTGGTAGGATCATCATACCCAAGGGCCAAGGCTAATACTCAACTCAGAGTCCAGTCCGGATCTATTTTCCTAATCCGCTAGCAAACCCAACCTGGTCCATCACCTCTGCATAGTCTATCCCAGACTATTATGGATCAAAAATTGGGAATTTGATATTTTTGTACACCCTCTTATTGATTCCCTCTTTTGGAAACGATATTATATTTTCAATATGGTGATGTTAAGAAACTGACGCAAATGAAAGTTTAGGATCAATTTAATATAAATGAAAGACTAGGGGCCAATTTGGTTTTATAAGAAAGTTTAGGGACTAATTTGACCTTTTCTTTGTATTAATTATAAGGACTTAATATTTTATATGACTAATTTACATAATAGTAAACTAAATCAGCTTAGCTACTAATAAGATATGTATTTTTTTAAAAGAAAATAAGAGCTCAACCACTTAAGAATTTCTCTGCCAACAAAAGAAGTGCTAAATAGATGCATGATAAATTCCAAATGAAAAAAAAAAAAAAGCAAAATCTGATCATTTACATCTAAAGATGTTGTTTGGTTGCAGCTTAAGTGGAGGCATAAGTGGTTTATTTCTCACTTAAGCTGCCCAACTAGAATAAGAATAAAAAGAATATATTAGAGTAGTGATGAATAAGTGGTTTATTCCTCAAAACATACATTCAGATTTTTTTTGAGAAAGATATGAGGTCTTTCAAATTCATATTCATGTTATGGATATGTGTTTTTGCTACTAGATTAAAGACTAATTCTTAAAATATATATTGAGATTTAAAATCTAATTTTATTATATTCTTCTTATAAGTAAAAAACATTGTTGCTTTCTATTATAAAGAAATGGGACGAAAATTAAAAAACAAAATGCTTTAAACTCTGCCGTTTGAACATAGAACTTGTAAGAACTAAACAAAAAAAACAAAAACAAAGAAGAAAGTGCCATTAATCATGCAGGCCAGTTTAGTATTTATTTTTGCTAGAAGTTGGCGCATCAAATCGGTCTCAAAACATCTATTCACGTTACTGCTATATATATATATGAGCAGGACTATGGTGAGCTGTGCTCACCAACGGTTTTGGTGAGCACACCTCCAAATAACGCATTTTCAAAGTTCAAATAGTCGATTCGAACCTTCCAACGTGTTCTTCATATTAATATGTGCTTGGAGACCAAATTTTACATTTTTTGGAAATTTTTTACTATTTTTTTAGAATTTTTGAAAATCAGTGTTTTTTGAATTTTTTTTTTTATTTAATAAAAAGCTGATGATTTTCAAAAATTCTAAAAAAATAGTAAAAAATTTCCAAAAAATGTAAAATTTGGTCTCCAAGCACATATTAATATGAAAAACACGTTAGAAGGTTCGAATCGACTATTTGAACTTTGAAAATGCGTTATTTGGAGCTGTGCTCACCAAAACCGTTGGTGAGCACAGCTCACCTTAGTTCTACTCTATATATATATATGGAAATTGCTAATATGCTATGCATATCATAGAGGGCATCCGTGCTATGGTTCAATATTTGAGTTTTCTAAATTCTAATGGTCGAGCTGAACCATTCAACATGATCTTCATATGAATATGTACTTGCAAACCAAATTTTACATTTTTTAAAAAAAAATTACTATTTTTTTAGATAGGTAGAAAATTACTTGATCTGAAAATTATGTACCATTCAAATCAAGTGTTTTTCTACCTATCTAAAAAAATAGTGAAAAAATTCTAAAAAATGTAAAATTTGGTTTGCAAGTAAATATTCATATGGAGATCATGTTGAACGGTTCGGATCGACCGTTAGGATTTTGAAAACTCAAATATTAAGCCGTAGCATGGAGGCCCTCTATGCTATGCATAGCACCGTAGCCAACTCCTATATATATATATATATAATATTTAATTTCCCACGTTGATACCATTTAAATTAAAATAGCTTCTCTGCCAAATGTGAACATTGAGATCAATTGTAATGCTTTGACTAACTAATAAAGCTGTAGAATTCACAATTTATAAGATTTTATAGGGTTACATGAGTGGATTGATTTTAAATTTTAATTAAATTGAAGAGATCATGCTAAAAAAAAAATGAATTGAAGATATCTCTCTCTCTCTATATATGGACAAATTATTATAATGGTTACTTGTCGCCCTTCCACATCCCTTTCACAGTTAATTATCTTGCGACAATTTATTTTAATTAGCCACTGTATCATACATAATTAGGGAAATAATGACCGGGTTCTATAATTAAATCCTGAAAAAAAAAATAATGAAGAAAACAGCTGTTCAAGGCATTGCGTTGACTTTGACCGTGCCCCTCCCAACATTATTTAGCGGTCCCCCGTTGTACTTTGCGCGTTAGTTAGCGGGAGGACGTTTAGGGGACTGAATGGGGGACTATTAGTCGATCCCTATATATTAAGTATTTGTTTATACCTTCAATACTAATATATTTATAATTATTGTTTGACACAAGTACTTGACAATAAAAAATTAAATATTATGGATAATGCCACTATAAATCTCAAAATTTGCAAGCTATAGACAATCTCTCAACCAAACTTTTAATTTGTGACAACTAGCCTCTAGCCGTTAAGTTCAATTAATTACCCTTATTACTGCATAATTATCCTTCTCAAAGATATATATATATTAATTAGCCTTATTACTGCATAATTATCCTTCTCAAAGATATATATATATATATATATATATATATATATATATATAGAGGAGGGATCAAGTTACAACAAATTTGAGTTACAACAAAGTTACAACAACTATTTTTTTCATTTTCAAAGTCCAAATCGCCAATCCAAACCGTTCAACATGATTATCTAAATAAAATGTGCTTGCAGATCAAATTTTACATTTTTTGAATTTTTTTTACTATTTATTAAGATGAGTACAAAATTCAATGGTCCGAATATGACTATTTTTTGTAAAATACTTAATAAATAGTAAACAAATTCAAACAAATGTAAAATTTGATCTGCAAGCATTTTATTGTGGAGATCATGTTGAACAGTTTGGATCGACGATTTAGACTTTGAAAATGAAAAAAATGGTTGTTGTAACTTGATCCCTCCTCTCATATATATATATATATATATATATAGAGTAGGGCTACGGTGCTTTGCAAAGCATAGAGGCCTCCGTGCTTCGGGGCTACTTTTTGGATTTTGAAAATCCAAACAACCCATCCGAACCGTTCAACATGTTCTAAATATTGAAATGTGCTTGGAGACCAAATTTTACATTTTTTGGAATTTTTTTACTATTTATTAAGCCACTTTGAAAATCGCTGATCCAACGGTAAACAGTACAAAAATTTGGACCACCGGATTTTCAGATTTTCAAAGTGGCTTAATAAATAGTAAAAAAATTCCAAAAAATGTAAAATTTGGTCTCCAAGCACATTTCAATATTTAGAACATGTTGAACGGTTCGGATGGGTTGTTTGGATTTTCAAAATCCAAAAAGTAGCCCCGAAGCACGGAGGCCTCTATGCTTTGCAAAGCACCGTAGCCTTACTCTATATATATATATAAAAACAACCCATCCGAACCGTTCAACATGTTCTAAATATTGAAATGTGCTTGGAGACCAAATTTTACATTTTTTGGAATTTTTTTACTATTTATTAAGCCACTTTGAAAATCCCAAAATCCAACGGTAAACAGTACAAAAATTTGGACCACCGGATTTGGGATTTTCAAAGTGGCTTAATAAATAGTAAAAAAATTCCAAAAAATGTAAAATTTGGTCTCCAAGCACATTTCAATATTTAGAACATGTTGAACGGTTCGGATGGGTTGTTTGGATTTTCAAAATCCAAAAAGTAGCCCCGAAGCACGGAGGCCTCTATGCTTTGCTAAGCACCGTAGCCTTACTCTATATATATATATATAGAGTAGAACTAGGGTGCTCTCGAGTTCACCAAGCCCTTGGTGAACTCAAGTCCAAAACTCATCGGATCGGCTTCAAACGACGAATCCGACCGTTGAAACCCGTCTACCTTACGAGTGATGCGTCTACATGCAAAAATTTTAAATTTTGAAATTAATTTTGCATAGAATCAAGTGGTCAAAATTAGAAGGTTAATAAATTAATTTTAATGCATTCATTTTTTGATGTTTTTTGACCACTTGACTCTATGCAAAATTAATTTCAAAATTTAAAATTTTTGCATGTAAACGCATCACTCGTAAGGTAGACGGGTTTCAACGGTCGGATTCGTCGTTTGAAGCCGATCCGATGAGTTTTGGACTTGAGTTCACCAAGGGCTTGGTGAACTCGAGAGCACCCTAGTTCTACTCTATATATATATATATATATATATATATATATAGAGTATGGCTAATGTGTTTCCTCTAGAACTTCGGCCTCGTGCTTCCGGGGGCATATCTTAGTGTTTGATGTTCAAACAACAAATTCAAACCGTTAGATGTTCAATCTATATTAAAATGTACTTGGAGACCAAATTTTACATTTTTTGGAATTTTTTTACTATTTATTAAGCCACTTTGAAAATTCCAGATCATATGGTCCAGACTGTTTTTACTGTTCACCCGGATCTGGAATTTTCAAAGTGGCTTAATAAATAGTAAAAAAATTCCAAAAAATGTAAAATTTGGTCTCCAAGTATATTTTAATATAGATTTAACATCTAACGGTTTGAATTTGTTGTTTGAACATCAAACACTAAGATATGTCCCCGGAAGCACGAGGCTGAAGTTCTAGAGGAAGCACATTAGCCATACTATATATATCTATATATATATAGAGGAGGGTTCAAATGCCTCCATTTTTCATGCCTCCATTTTTAAAACTTTAATAACTCAAAATTTAAAACTTAAAAGTCAAAATAAAACCGTTGGATATGATCTACATCATTTTATCTATACACGTGTAAAAAATATGAGGAGGGTTCAAATGCCTCCATTTTTTGTGTCTCCACCATGCCTCCATTTTTTAAAACTTTAATAACTCTAAATTTAAAACTTAAAAGTCAAAATAAAACCGTTGGATATGATCTACATCATTTTATCTATGTGCTCACAAAAAATTATCGCATTTCGATTTTGTTTTTATGTGAATCAATAAGTTGAAAAATCAACGTTTAGAATTATCCACATTAGTACGTTTTTTACAAGCTCTTGATGACAACCAAAACAAAATTGAAATGTCATAATTTTTTACACGTGCATAGATAAAATGATGTAGATCATATCCAACGGTTTTATTTTGAGTTATTAAAGTTTTTAAAAATGGAGACATGAAAAATGGAGGCATTTGAACCCTCCTCTATATATATATATATATAGCCATATTCTATATATATGGGAGTTGGCTACGGTGCTACGCGTAGCATAGATGGCTTCCGTGCTACGGTTCAATATTTGAGTTTTCAAAATCGTAACGGTCTATCCGAACCGTTCAACATGATCTCCATATAAATATGTACCTGCAAATCAAATTTTACATTTTTTAGAATCTTTTTACTATTTTTTTAGATAGATAGAAAATCATTGATCTGAATGGTACAGAATTTTCAGATTAAGTGATTTTAAATTAACATATATAGAATTTTCAGATCAAGTGATTTTCAGAAAACCACTTGATTTTTACTATTGTTTTTTTCTCGTGTTGATACAATTTAAATTAACATATATAGCTTCTCGATCTGCCAGTTTGTGAACATTTAATTAGGTCAATTTGAATTCTTTGACTAGCTTATAGGACTTTGTAGACAATTTAAAAGGTTATATATATAAGGTTGCACCATCCTTAAGTATTTTCTATTAATTATTTAATTTCCCCCTTCGATACAGCAATATAGCAGTTCGACAAGTTTAATTTAAAGAAAAAAAGAAAAAAAGTTTAATTGATTTAAAATTTTAATTGAATTGAAGAGATCATGCTATAAAAAAAAAAATGAATTGAACATCTCTATAGTCTATATGGACAACTTAATTATAATGGCGACTTATCACCCTTCTCTACTGAATCAACAACTATGCTAACTTCCACATTTCTTTCGGTTGGAACTAGCTAATTCAAATTAAAAAAATTCTTTTTTTTACTTTGCCGCTAGGTGACAAAATAAAGACTTATTAAAGTTGATGCCACCATATCATACATAATGAATTAATGTAATTTGTGATCCAAAGAAAGACCTCTCCTCTTTGATAAATTCTTCTATATTAAAAGATTCCTTCTATGGATGTAGATATAGAACGGAGTAGGTCCGATGCCCATCGGACCTACTTTTGGTTCAACGAGCATGATGACCGTCCAATCTAATTTAAGATTTGTGCGCATGAAAATTGAAACAGACACGTAAGAAATTTAAAGCGTTATGCACAAATCTTAAAGCAACTCAACAGTGATTAAACTCATCGAACCAGAGTAGGTCTGATGCCCATCGGACCTACTCCCAAGTAACGTAGATAACACACAAATCACATTCGTTATGCAATTTTAATATTCAACTTTAATTGTGTATAAATAATAATGTTGGGAGGGGAACGGTCAAAGTCAACGCAATGCCTTGAACAGCTGTTTTCTTCATTATTTTTTTTTTCAGGATTTAATTATAGAACCCGGTCATTATTTCCCTAATTATGTATGATACAGTGGCTAATTAAAATAAATTGTCGCAAGATAATTAACTGTGAAACAGATGTGGAAGGGCGACAAGTAACCATTATAATAATTTGTCCATATATATATAGAGATATCTTCAATTCAATTTTTGTTTATAGCATGATCTCTTCAAGGGATCGACTAACAGTACCCCATTCAGTCCCCTAAACGTCCCCGCTAACTAACGCGCAAAGTACAACGGGGATCACTAACTAACGCGCTAATTACAGTTAGTGCCAACACAAGTTGACCATTTCAAAATTTGTCAAACATTTATTCATCACTAAAATTGAAAGTATTCATACATACGCAATGAAGTCGGAATATTTATGTTGAATAATATTTGAAACAAAGTAACTGGAGGGGATCATAACATTTGGGGACCACTATATAAATGGGGACCATTACTTTTCGAGGTCAGTAACGACCAGCCTGGATTGGAGACCACAACCAAAAAGTCACGTGGATCATACCACCAGTGCTACATTCATTGATTAAATTAATTCACATACAAAATGGAAAGTATTCATACCTAAGATATCAAATATTCATATATAATTCATCAAGTATTCATACCTAAGATATGAAGTATTAAAAAAAAAAACTGGACACATCACTTACTCATCTTTTACACGTTTTTAGAGGTGGTTTTTTTTTCTCCGTTCAATTTAACCAATATTTCTGACGATCTATGAGGAATTTTGCAAATCTAAAACCACGAACGTCTTCTACACAATTTTTTCTTTCAAATGAGATCCATGATGACATACTTTCGAGTTGTCTGTCGCACAAGTATTCATACCTAATCGAGCAAGTATTCATAATAGTGGTCCCGCCAGTGGATATTGACAGTTAGATGGAGACCACTAACTGTTGGTTAAAGTCTTTAATTAATGATTAACATAGTTAGTTAGACTGGGAGACGTTTAGAGAACTGGAGAGCAGGGGACAAAAGAATTACTCTAATATATATATAGTATTGATGGTAGAAACACCTAACAATAAAGATTTTAGTGCATTGATTAAGCAGAATATTAAACGTGAACATGTGGGCCCTCACGTGAGACGTGCCTCTGATTTATCTGTTTTTAAAATACATAAAATTAATATTTATTTAAAATTGAGACAAGCTGCCAAGCTCTCTGCTCCAAAGTCAACTTCTTGTGGTATATATATATAACCCAAATAATTCAAACCCATTACTTGTTCCAAATGCCTCTGATTGTAGCAACCATTTCATAGGTATCTGATCTCTCATGGCCTTGGGGACATCTTCATCCATAGCCTCCAAGGCCTTTTTCCTCTCCAACCACACCTCTCACCGCACTACCGCTGCCACAGTTGCCGAGCCGCCACATGTCGACTTCTCGTTTCTCAACCTCCCTGTAACCCTAGCAAACTTTCTCCATCTCTCCACTACTACCACCCCTAACAAAGACAACCACCATGAAAAAGACCACCACATTACACCTGTCCCGGTCTCTACCACCTCATCAACCGCATCCGTGCCTCGCTTGAGCCCTATATTTTCGCAAAAAGAGGATATCTCATCATTATTCCCTGCTATCCATGGAAAGGCCGACTGGTCATCCCTCCTCGACCCGCTCCACCCAGGTTTACGACGTGAGATAATAAAATACGGCGAGTTCACACAGGCAACATATGATGAATTTGATTACAATCCATTCTCTGAGTTCTGTGGCAGCTGTCTCTTCTCCCAATCAAATCTCTTTTCTAAGTTGGGACTCGATCGACATGGTTACAACGTCACCAAGTACCTATATGCCATGTCGCATATCGATCTGCCACAGTGGGTCGAGAAATCTTTGCACGCGGAGGCGTGGAGCCAGGACTCCAACTGGATGGGGTTTGTGGCGGTTAGTGGAGATGAGGAGTCACAGCGCATCGGATGCCGGGACATTGCGGTTGCGTGGCGCGGTACTGTTGCACCAGCAGAGTGGTATGAGGACCTACAAAACCAGCTTGAGCAACTTGGACAGGAGCATGGTGATGCCAAGGTGAGAAATAATACATCAATTTTTTTAGTCTTAGGATGATCTGTTACTGTACTATCCGTAGTTTTTTTTTTTTACCTTCTTTATTCAACTTCAAGACAACAAAATATAATCATTTATTATGAAATTTAAAGGAGGAAGGTTCAAATGTCTTTATTTTTCTGTGTGCTACTACTTTATATTTTCTAATTACAATTTTATTTAAATTTTATATGTCAAAATAAAATTGTTAAATATAATTTACTGATTTATATTATTTTTTCTATATGCACATAATTTATTTATTTTTACTTTTTAGTTTTGTTTGTATATAAATAAAAAAAGTTATAAAACTAACGTCCATAATTTGACTATACCAATTTATTTTTGCAAAATTTTGATACTTATCAAAATAAAGTTTAAAAGTCGTAATCTTTTATATGTGCATAAAAAATATATAGATTACGTCTTACGATTTTATTTTAACATTTAAATTTTAAATTATTAACATTTAAAAAATATTAATACAATGGAAGAAAAAAAATAAAAGAGATTTAAAACCTCCTAATTAAAATATACTGGCACTGAAACCCACAAGTTTCTAAAATATTGTAAAACCATCCAGGCATGTTGTATCAGCCAACTGGCACTGTATCATGTACGTTGACATTTTCTTATACTGGTATCTTTGTCAGTAGTTCAACCTTCAAAATACAAAGGCAAATCATTTTTTTTGCTTTTTGTTTTATTTTGTCTCCAAAAAAGAACTGGTTGTTAGAATTCATACAAGTACCAGTTCAGTTTGCTCCCAGTATCCCCTGCTAAATTTAAAATCCGATTATAATTTGAATTCATGAAGTCAATTAATTGTGTTAATCATTTTCCATAATTTATATTATGCAAAATGTGCACGTTAAGGAGAATGTTCTGGACTCCAATTAAATTGGATTGATGTAAAAATTACAATTAGGAAAAAATTAAAAATACTATCAAAGTACATCTGGAGCCACAAATATTTTCCCATTTGCCAACTGTATCTTACCAGAAACAATTAATATTGAAAATAACATTAGAAGCCTTCACTTATTAATGCTGAGAGAACTCTAAGTCTGGGAGAGATCAAGGCAAATATCACGTGTACAATCAATTTCTGGTAATAATTTGATGGAATTTCCTCGTGACACCTATTTATAATAATTGCGAATTATGGAACTGTGAATTATTATTTAAAAAAAAAATTAATATCAGAATTGTGTGAATATAAAAAAATGATAGGTTGAGCAAGGGTTCCACAGCCTATACACATCCAAAAGCGAGTCGACCCGGTACAACAAATCCAGCGCATCGGAGCAAGTCATGGCGGAGATAAAGCGGCTAGCGAAGCACTATCAAGAGAAGGGAGAACGAGTTAGCTTGACAATCACCGGTCACAGCTTAGGAGGCGCACTGGCATTGTTAAATGCGCACGAAGCAGCTTCTGCTATCCCGGACCTACCTGTCAGTGTCATCTCTTTTGGTGCACCCCGTGTCGGTAATGATGCATTTAGGAATGAGTTAGAGAGATTAGGAGTTAAGGCGCTTCGTGTGGTGGTTAAACAGGACCTAGTTCCAAAAACCCCTGGTAAGAAAAATTAAAGATAAATTCCAAACAAAAATTAAAGATGATTTGAAAACAAAGGTTATTCCGATTACGTACGATGTTCGCATTATTTTCGAACGGACAACACAAGATTATTTCCGTTTCGAAGCAGCTAAATTTAAATGAATTTAAATTATTTCACAGGCATCATCTTCAATGAAGGATTGAAAAGAATCGAAAGCATGACAGGGTCGCTTGATTGGGTCTACACGCATGTTGGGTTCGAGCTCAGTCTCGACATAAAGAACTCACCTTACCTGAAGAAAGGCTTGGATTTCTCCGGGTTTCATAGCCTCGAGACTTACCTACACTTGGTAGATGGGTTCCTTGGTTCTGGTACTGGTTTCAGATCAAATGCAAAGAGAGACTTGGCATTAGTGAACAAGAGTTGTGGGTTGTTGAGGGAAGAGCTGAATGTACCGGTTTGTTGGTACAATAACAAGGGGATTGTGAATGACAAGTGGGGCCGGCCTAACAGAGAGAAAGAGGATATGCCTGTCCCACTTCCTTGTTAAACAGGGGATATTACTTTTTTTTCTTCTAATTATAAGCAAGGGGATATTATTACTTGATCAAGTGGTTATTGTTTCGTTGGGTTTAGTATATTATTTTCTCATTTTTTTTTAATTTAATAGAAGTTTATTGGATAAAAACTTATCCAAAGTTAAACCTAAACTGTCTGAGTAACTTTAAAATTTGCTGAGGACGTGGCAGAATCACATGACCTTATAAATTTATTAAGTTTAAATCTTTTGTATGAATACAGAACAAACCGAATGATTTAAGTCCGACTTTGAATAAAATTTGTCCAATCCAAATGTACATAACTCAATCAAAATCCAAATGTAACCTAGAACCAAAACCCAAATGTAATAGCAGGGAATCCTTTTATTCCATATTATTTGAAATTGTAACCTAGAACCAAAACCCAAATGTACATAGCCCAGTCATAGATTCATAGCCCAGTCAAAGATAAAAAATTTTGATTTTTTTATGTTAGTTGTTCAACGGTCGTCTTCGATTCCACCGACATAATTCTAGAGAAATTAGACTAGTCAAAACAGTCAAAATGAATTGATCAGCGCAGTAGTTCTAATAAAAGTATCTCTGATGGCCCGCAGAAGGTAGGGACCGCAGTCAGTGAGACACTTTGTCATGTGAGTATCCTAATCAAAGAATCAAGGAATCCATATGCTCTGAGGTAACATAATATTTCTGTTTGGATCAAGGTCGTCCGATCAGTATTCGGATCAATCTGATCAAAAATGAAACGAATAAGACCACTTAAATAATTGTGCAAATTCGGAATCAAGAATATCTCTCCTAAAAGTCTCTCAAATTGTACACAAATAAATTTTTTTTTTTTAATAGAAGTCAATAATATGAAATTTTATAAAAATTATGGGGGTCAATTTTATTGTACATGTAGCATTTTACTGTAAAGTATAGAACAAAAACATAGTTTACTAATGGTTTTTTTTTTTTTTAAATGGAGGTCAATTGACCCCATTCCATTAAGTTATCTCCGCATCTGGTCGCAGTCTTTGTTTAACCACCATAAGTTTTTTAAATCTATTATAAATTCATCTATAAATATACATTAATGTATATATAATTTTAATAAATAGTCGACTTGTATGTATATTTTTTATTATTTAAATACTAAAAAAATACAAGTTTTGTCTTATATAAATTTGGTGGTGTTTTGTGTATGCCTAAAAAAATGTTATCAATAATAACATTGTTCTGAAACTTTGAATCAAAATCAAAATTACCACGTTGCCTATGAAATGAAAATCAAATTGTTCAGTATGAATTGACCAAATCATATTGAAAACTCAGATTATTTTTTTCAAAAATATTAAAATTATGTCACTACAAAAGTTTTCTTTTATATAAAGCACTAGTTAGATACAATGTAAGTATAAAAACAGCTTCATAGATTTAATTATAAATTTCAAAGATAAATAGAAACAAGATACTCCATATTTAGTTAATAAAAGATCTTTGAACTTTAAGTACAGTGATATACTTATATTAATAAAATAGTAGAAACAATATTGTACTATTTTTTTATGGATAAAATAGAAAGAAAAAAAATATAACAGTACAAGAAGTTGATAAAATAGACGAACTTTCCAAAATGTTCATTATTTATTAAACTAATTTGTTTGTGCAATATGAAACACATTTATGATTAATTTATGCATGTTTTTTCTGTTGGATCCTACAAGAATCTGATAGTATTTCCTCAATTATTTTTTTATCAACTTTGTTAAGTAAATGAAAAAAAAAAAATAGAGGTGAAGAAGTGAGAAGTATAAATATATCAAACTAATTAAAAAGATATATAAAAAAAATATATATCATTATTGTGTAGTTCTCAAAAACACAGGAGTTATCTATTGTATAGCTTAAACCACTAACACTTTGATTTTATGAAAGACGATTTATATCTCTATTCTATACCTCATAGTCCAATTAAATGAAAACAAAAAATAATAATAGCAAAGGTTAAATAATGGTTAGTGGTACCTCGTGGCAATATCCTAAAAGAACGGAGTAGGTCCGATGCCCATCGGACCTACTTTTAGGTTCAACGAGCATGATGACCGTCCGATCTAATTTAAGATTTGTGTGCACGAAAATTAAAACAGACACGCACGGAGTTTAAAGCGTTCCGCACGAATTTTAAAACAAATCGACGGTGATTAAACCCATCAAACCAGAGTAGGTCCGATGCCCATCGGACCTACTCTCAAGTGCCTAAAAGATGCTAGCATATTGTATTTTTTTTATAGCATGTTGTATTTATTTAAATAATGACTTTTCAAATGAAAAAAGTTCCAGAATCTAACATATTGTGTTTTTTTTTTTTTTTGTAATTTTAATCGCACATATTGGAACTTGCAAATTTGACCATCTTTATAATTATCCTAATAATTTATGTTGGATCAAATGGAGAAGAATTGTTTCTACTATTATTTTTTGACTAATCTCAATGAACCCATCACTTAAAATAGGAAGACATTTACACAAATTTCAATTACTAAGAAATTTTTTTCAAACCGTTCTAAATGAATATGTTTGGTTACAAAACAAGAATAGCTAGAATAGTCAAATAGAGAATAGTTGTCGTTTGTCAAAATAGTCAAATCTCAAAATTCTTAGGAATAGTCTATTCTAATAAGACAAAAAATTTGAATTCCCTATTCTAGCTATTCTAACACAACCAAATACCGAATAGACTATTCCGAATAACCTAATTTCAAAAATACCATATTCTCAACCCAACCAAACATACCCAATCTGAATTAATATAAGGTTGCATTGTTTCTTGGTCCCCTCTATAGAAAAAAAAATGTATTTTAGCACTTAGAAATAAATTTGTGTAATAGAATCTCTGTAATGTTTGCTTAATTCAGCCAATTTGATTGTACACATTCTTTGTATGCAATAATTCGATCTGTTAAGTATTAATAGCAAAATATAATCTTGGAATAATATAAAGTATTTCCATGGATAAATATGCAAATGTTTACTGATCTTCTATATATTGTAATAGAAAAATTTAATAAAATAACAATAAAAATTGCTTAGTCCGAGAAAAAAAATGAATATTGCCAAATTTCAATATAGTATACATGGATGAAGTCTCAAAAAGTTGCATTCCCTCAATTGTGGTTTCTGTAAAATGTAAAGAATTCGGATCTTAAGTAACCTAAAAGTTTAAAGAGTTTGAAAGAAATTATATGAATTCTAACTGAAGTCATCTGATTCAGATTTTAATCGGACGGTGTGAATCAAAAGAGTCGGTACATTAAATGTTTCCTTAAATAGTAGCACAATGAGCCGACATTTTTATTAATATCCAAAGTTAATTACAAATTAATATATTTATGCCCAGAATTTCCGACTTTCGTCAAAATTGCCCAAACCGGCTATTTTATGGCCGGTTTACTCTTTTTTTTTTTTAGGACACTATGAAGGGCAAAATAATGAAATCTAATACTGAAAATTCAAATTTTTTTGTTAGATTACTTCTTTTGATTTATATTAAAATACACTATATTACAATAAATTATGTTAAACTACAATAACTTCCTAATTATGCTGAATAACGGTAAATTACGCTAAAGTAGACCGATTTTGTGTCATCTTTCATGAACCATAAAAAATAGTAAAAAAATTTGAAAAATTTGAAAAATATTAAAAATTGGTATTCTATAAGTTCATTATGTAACTAATTTATTGAGCTACTTAGATTAAATAATAGAAATGAAAATCTTAATCGGAAACTTCAGCTCAAGTTTTGAGGCTCTTCCCTTTGTTTTTTGGCAATTCTGAATTTTGAAATCCGGCATAGCCAGCATAGTTGACACGAACACATGCGTCTTTTCGCAAGCTTTCCGAAAAGTGGTCATTTGCTAAAATCGGACACTCGAGCGCCATTTTATGGCTGTTTGAAGTTTCGTCATCGTTTTTCGCCTTTTCAGTGAAGATATCGTCCCTATTCATATGTAATTTACCGTAATTTAGCGTATTTTAGCGTAATATAATGTAATTCAACATAATTTAATGTAATAGTGTAATTCAACATAATTTCAAGTAATCTAGTGTATTTTAGTATAGATATGCTAATTATAAATCAAAAGAAGTAATATAACAAAAAATTTAAACAAAAAATTCGAATTTTCATTGTTAGATTTCATTATTCTTCATCGTGTCTCCAAACCACCCAAAAAAAAAAAAAAGAGTAAACCGGCCATTTTATGGCCGGTTTGGACATTTTTGATGAAAGTCATTCTAGGCATAAATATTAATTTCTAATTAACTTTGGATATTATAAAAATGTCGGCACAATGAGTGTTTAAGTAAAACTAGAAAATATCTATTAATAGCAAGATCGGAACAAAGAAAAAAATAAGAAAATTCTCTCAAGACTGAACAATTATAGACTTTATTATAAAATTGTGCTTTTCCTCAGCAGCCTTCTTATAAATCATCCGGGCCCACCCGACAGGTCCATCTCCTTCTTTCAATAACGAACACACTTGACGCTACCCCAAATCTGAAGAATCGCTCACTCGCGAACAAAGTAGAACAAAGAATCGCCGTCGGTCGGCGGTTAGTCGGAGGAATCAGGCCGCCGGTGGTTACCCCCGCCTCGATTCAAGCGGTTGTTCCCCAAAACGCGGCCATCGGTTCGGGAAATGGCCCAATAATCGGATCGCGAGCTGACGAAAGACTATCCAAAGCATAGTAACAACATTGGTCTATTGCTTGCTTTGGTAAAAGGTACTAATTTTAAGGTAAGGTACTTCACAAACGAACAATAGGGGTGCCTTAGGCCCCTGCTCGCTCCGTCTCTGAGTTAATTTCTAATTTATTGTGAATTATTTTAGTTAACTCAGTTAGGGTTTACTTGCAACTGGAAAATGAGAAACTTCTTTCCAATTAAGTGGTATCAAAAAGACAAACACCAATAGTTGCCCTTTGTATTTGCAATAAATTTCTTCTTGTACACCTTTTTCTGAGAATTAGGTTACTCTTTGTCATTGTGTATGTCCCTGACCAGAGGCAAGTACTGTTACCATTTTCTGAAATACCTTAAATAAATATGAATCCCGGGTTTTACTACTTTTTTCCAGGAACCTACAAAACTTCTACTTGTCTGTTGATTCTAAAATTTGAGATGTGCTGCAACTGTAGAAGGCGGTAATTTGATGGATCCAGAGGGAAGGAAGTTTGGAGTAGGTAAGTGTAAATAGTTCCCCACTTTATTTTACAGTACATAAATCAAGTAGTTGGCATTGATCAAAATTAACCAACCGGCTTGTCTTCAACATAATTTTTTTGTGTTGAAGTGATTCTCAGAGAGAGGACACTTAGGTGCATGATAATCTCAAATCATAGCTATATCTCCTGCTAAAATAACTAAGGTTTACTCAAGCTTATATAACCACGAGGGTTCCTGTGTTATATCTTCTATGCCCTCAGATAGTCACTTTTAGCAATGACAGCCAATGAGAATGCAAATTTATAAGAGTGAGTCTCCTGTACATTAAAAAAAAGTAATGGTCTGTGTTCATTTCATCCGTCAGATAGCCTTTAACTGAAAAGTTCATTTTCAAGGGAGCAAAGGGTAAAAAATGTAATTATATAGGCAATATAAGCTTTAAAATATCTCCATGTGCGAAATTAACGGAACCAAACAAAATTAGGTGGA
Source organism: Carex littledalei (assembly GCA_011114355.1). Classification (NCBI taxonomy): domain Eukaryota; kingdom Viridiplantae; phylum Streptophyta; class Magnoliopsida; order Poales; family Cyperaceae; genus Carex; species Carex littledalei. Next base: position 7,300,804 of record CM022102.1, read on the forward strand.
GCTCATGCTCGATATTTAAAAGAATAATTAGTAAGGTGCCATGAATGGAAAGTGCATGATTTGACGAGTTAAAATTACAAACAGAAACAAGCTGAAGTATTGATAGTATATTGAGTAGTGGCAAAATGCACATTAGGTTGGCTGTACCTGCGGTCTTCTTTTATTTCAATATCAATACATTTTAGATTACTTCAGCCCAATCTTTTGGGAAACAAACCAAACACAGGTGACAAAACGGTGGTTCGGTGAATGAAGAAGAATAAAGAGAGATTAAATGAAAGTAGCTACGAGTATTCGAAAATTTAAAAAAAAATCTCTGATATCTTACCAGAAAAATTCTAATATTTTCAAAATTTCACAATAAGTCCCAAAAATTAGGAAAAAAAAAAATTCAAGTAATGTAAGAATGAAGGAGACTCACTGTCCCTATTCCTACTGTTATTGGTACGGAATTGTGGAGAGCGTCAAGCAAAAGGGGATTGGGAGAGAAAAGGAACTGAGAGAGAGAGAGAGAGAGAGAATGGGGCGGTAGCACAATTGGCTAGGAAAAAGTCCTAGGACTGTTGGATGTCCAAAGGTCGAGAGTTAAGAGCCCCTCTCACCACTTCGCAGCCTCTGCGAAGCTATCGAGATCGAGAGAGAGGGGCACATCTAAAAATGATTAGCAGGATATCTAATTCTCTCATTTCTATTTGATAGTTCTATTACCAAACATAACACAACTGAACAGCCAACTACTATTACCTATTACTTTTTGTTAAACTAGACTCAGCTGAGGCTTTTTACATTTTTTATCAGGGCAAAGAGAGTTGAATGGCGCCGTGGATTTGATAAGCCATTACAAACTGACAGCACACCACGACTTCTTTTGTAAGAGGCCACTTCCAGCAGCGATATCTGACACGCACTACCTGCACAATGTCGTGGGAGACACTGAGATACGTAGAGGCGAAGGGATGGAGCTTGACCAGTTAGTGAGAGATGGGCTGTATTCTCGCATGCAAGACACCTCCTCGGCCCATATCCGGGCATTTGATCTGGACGCACTGGGCCAGGCCTTCCAGCTCAGAGAAACCACCCCTATTGATCTGCCTTCCGTAAGTATATGCTTATATGAGGAATTTGGTATTAATCAATTTTGTACCAAATTGGGCCCCCGATTTGTGCCAGTAGCTGTACTGTCAGCAGTTGGTTTATATTGCTCCAGGTTCTAGTCCTTTTTTAACAAGTACCAGTACCGGTGGCCCCCACACGATACAGGTAGTAGCTTGTTTTTACCAGCATTACGACCCCTGCATTGCTATATTCTGGTACCACCTTTTGGCAATACTGTTGCTATTACTGTGCTCTCTCATTTAAACTAGAATGTAACTCTCAATCGTCTCCTGCCCACAAAAATAAACAAAAGAAAAGGAAAGGACGGCACTAGTTGAGAGTTACGGGGGAAAATGAAAAATAAAAACTTAACAGTTAGGTTGTTATTTGAAAATATCTTGTGCAGTCGGAGAAAGGAACTCCTACGATCTCTGGCAAAATAAAGAGCTATTCGAAAGACAAAGATAAGGAAAAGAAGCACAAGAGGCATAAGGACAAGGACCGAGAAAAAGACAAGGAGCACAAAAAGCATAAGCACCGGCATAAAGATAAAGATCGAAGTAAAGATAAAGAGAGAGATAAGGATAAAGAGAGAAAGAAGGATAAGAACAGCCAACATGACTTGGCTGGTGACCATTCGAAGAAGCATCATGACAAGGTACAACTAATCTCTAATCATTTCAGTGATAGTTTTTTGCTGTGTGAGGAAAAACCTAACTTCTATCCTTTCCGAATATAGTTAAATAACTTATCACATGGTAGTCTCTTATCAAAAACTTATCACATGGTAGTCAACCAGGAAACCAGGTGAATCCTATTATTCAGGGGCAGAACTAGAAAATTAAGATTGGAGGGCTGAAACGTAAAATTCATAATGTGTGAAAATATATAGTGTGTGGTCATTGGTATTTTACCCAATGAGAATTCTAACCACTAGGCTACAAGAACACATTTAGCATTTTATGAGAGGGGCTAAACTATATAAAAACTTACAAAAATAAAAAATTAAATTATTATTTCAATATGCATGATTAAAAAATTTAAGATAAGGGGGTGGCTAAGCACCCCCTAGCATATATGCAGATCCGCCCCTGCTATTATTGACTCAGTTGACCAAGTATGTGATGCCAAAGTGCTTTGTCTGATTTTCCTTTTTTTTTTTAAATAAATGGGAAGTGTGGGTATCACAGGGATTTTAATTCCTTACTTTTAAAGATTAGATAGGTTGTAGCAAAGACTCCTTTCTTTATATGTATGCACATACTCTTTTGTTCTATGTATACACATTTGCATCTTTCATGATTATCTTATTATTTGCTGAATGCTACTAGAAGAGGAAGCACGACGGCTTCGAGGATTCAGCTGAAAATCACAAACATAAGCGAAGTAAAGGTACTGAAACCTTTATATTACATTTCTTATAGTGAAAATCCGACCTGAAAAAAGGGAAAAAATCATGCACTCAAACTATTCCCCACACAAGTACCCTAATAAAATTTTGTGAAAGTGCATGTGAACATTGAATGTCACCAGAAATTTAGGATATCACAATGTGTTAGATCTGGTTCCAGTAAACAAAAAAGTAATATTTGAGATCCCAATGCTGTGTTGAATTGAAATTTAGGCTTAATTGAGCTCATTTGCGTATCAGACCCCATGTCTTACCCTTGTTTTCTTTTCATCTCTACAAAATCATGGGGATCTTCTTTGTTTGACTAGCTCCCAATTGAAGCAGATGATTTTATAATTTTATAGAAATGAGGGTTTTAAATTTGGATTAGAGAGAAATGAACCCATTTCTAACCCAATACAACAACAATTGGAAATGCACCTCAGACAGAGAAATTATTTGAGTCATTTATTTTATTAAAATAAAAGTAAGATCTCTTTAAGAATATATTAGGTTTGATTTCATGACAGCTCAAGAGCTTGAGAGCAGATAACAGGGGTGAATTGGTAGCTGTGATAGACAGGATCTCTTCTTTGTGGTGTTATTTGTCCTCTTTTTTGGGCTCTTCTCATTCGCATTACTAGGTGGTCGAGGAGTTGATTTATTATCTGGTTTGTGCTATATTTTCACTTAATCTAGTGTTTGTTCAAAGAGGAGGGTTCAAATGGCTACATTATGCCTCTATTTTTTAAAAGTTAATAATTTAAAATTTTAAACTAAAATGTCACAATAAAACCGTTAGATTTGAATTATGTCATTTTCTCTACGCACATATAAAAGATTATATGACAATTCGACTTTGTTTTGATCGGCATCAAGAACTTGCAAAAAATATATTGATATGGATAAATTTTGGACGTTGATTTTTCAAACTTATTGATTCATATAAAAACAAAACCGAAACGTGATAATTTTTTATGTGCTTGTAGAGAGAAAAATATAGATCACATCTAACGGTTTTATTTTGGCATTATAAGTCTTAAAAAGTTTTGTTATTAGAAAATTAAATAGTGGAGGCATGATAGAGGCACAAAAAATGAAGGCATTGGAACCCTCCTCTTATTCAAATCAGGTGTTTAAGCTTCTTCCTTGTTCAAATCTGTTCTGAATATTTCATAATTTGAACAGTATAGAAGTTCTCGGACCAAACATGAATTATCAATATGCTCTCATTTTCTCAATTTAATTTCATTTTTTGCTTTAATGGTGCAGGTTATAGGAGTAGGTAGCCGTTATGCTGCAGACAATCTAATTTTGGGGTTTGGTTAACTGTTCATAATCGGACTAATCCTCTGTATTTGACAAGTAGTATAAATATTGTTTTAGGGGCATTTAAGTATGACTGTAGAAATAACATTTTAGCAGCTTTTTGTAGGAGCATGCATGGTATGTCTTTTTGTTTAGTGCACTGTAAATAGAGATAGTGTGGTTTGGTTAATTCATCTATGGCAGTTTTGGAGTATAATTATCCTGCAACCTTTATTTGAATACCTAATGTAGACGAGAACAAGAAAGTGCTTAGTTATTACTTTTTATTTTTATTTTTCATTTTTTTTTAGTTAGCACAGGTGTAATGGTCTGGTTATGGAGATACAGATTTTAGTTTGGTTGGATTTTGCTAATACATTGTCAAATTTGTAACTCCATTTTGCGGTACTTAGATCTTCAAGCTGTTTTTTCTTGAATTTGAATATTTTTAAGCTCAATTGATTGTTTATCTGAAATGACCAGACATTATATGAGACGTTATTGCTTAAAAAAGTTAAATGATTGGTGAAATAAACTTTTGATTTTAATGTATTAAGTGAGGGAGTTATTGCTTAAAAAATTATAATATTACGTTGTATTCAGAATGTTCCTTTCAAATTGACAGTTGGAAAATGCCAAACAATTCCAACATTTAATTTCCTAATTAATAAAAAGGGTAAAAAAAGATCATTGAAGTTTAAATATTCTTAGTGTAATAGCAATAGATATTCGCATGTATGTAGAAACTATAACGTCAGTTGGATTTTTGCAGTACATGATCTCATGTTGCACATCAATAGGAACATTAAATGTTTTCATTAGAAAAAAAAAAAATATATAACCTTCATTTACAGAAGTCCCGCAGCAGGACAATAATACAGTAGTTATAAAAAAAGGACGTACAAAACTAGAAAGGCTACGCTCATTTAAAATACGGTGCATATATTATTTCTGTGAAAATAATCTCTTTATTATGTACAACTATGCCAAACTTGTTGAGTACCAGCCCCTTAAATGTCGCCTGGTACCAGCATGATGGTACCAGTGTCTCCTTTTTCAGCATTCCATACCACTTATTGACCAATGTAACATCTCTCCCTCTTTTATTTGGAGAGTATTTGGAGAGTATGTATAATTCAACCAAAAATTTTCTAGGCCCTCTCCCTCTTTTATTTGAAAAGACTGGATTCTGAGCTTTTTCTCCTTTTTTTTTTAAATAAAAATTGGAAAGAAAAAAGAAGAAAATCCAATGTCGTAAGAGAGATCGGAGCCCTGGATACTGAATATAACAAAGAGAAACTTTAATTATGTACTGCAAACTGTAAATTCACCTTCATTGTACAAAATTATGTGAATGTATCAAAATCAATCCAGAAATTGTGTATCTTAATTGTAGTTTGTAGGAACAAATTCTAATTCACTCAAAACAAACTCCAAATGAATTTACATGCATGAGTTCCCAGCAATATTTGAAAATAAAAACAATGTTCATAATGGAACACCTTAAACTCTGAAATGACAAGAATCAATAAAAACTTTCTACAAATCAAGAACTGCAACAGCAGATATTATACTGTACCACAGTACCAGGATATACCTACGGCAAACAAAGAAAGAATTACAGATACCAAACCAAACCAACATTCTTCACAATTATATACTTCCATTAAACTGGGCTTGAGTTACTCAAACACAGATAGAGGCGTCACCATGTCAGGAGGAGGTGGTATATCCTTCGGGTCCCTCTGAGGTATAACCCATCTACCTAACTGATTACATACCAGACCCTTAAATGCTGGCTGGTACCAGCATGTTGGCACCAACGTCTCTTCCTTCAGCATCCCACATGACTTATTGACAAGTGCCACATCTCTTTTTGCATCTTCCCGAAATTTTATCATTTCTCTACTACTGAGATGTCCATCAATCAGGTGCAGATGTAATTCCAGGTTGTGGAAGCCTGAATTATCTCGTTTGTGGTTTACATATGGTGAGGATTCTACATCGATTTCTAGCACATGACCGTAATGTGTGTAGAGCCAGTGCCATGAATCAGCGACCTCTTCTACCTTCTCTAATTCTTTGTTGAACACAATTCCAGGCATGCGTGGTATGAAGTCATGCTTGACCACCACACGGATTGCCTGTCGAGAGAAAATTATTTATTTGATATATTAACCGTAGGCAAGGTGTCATAGAAGATAATTTAGCATTACATAAATTTTGGATAGAAGAATCATATTTGTTAGAGAATATGCATAAATTTCATGGGTTCGACTTATATATCATGCGGAGCAGCTTCATGTGTAAATTGCTCGCAAATTTTACTAATTAGTTATTGGATGTTTACTTCATGAAAGTATAACACCTAACAATTTCAGTGCAAAATTGGGACATGTGGTACTTCAGCAATGATACATATTCAGAAGTTAAAATATTTGATTGATCCCAACATGTTATTTAACTTTCTAGTATTACACTTTATTTTGAAAAAAAAAAATCTAGCAGAATTATATTTATACCTTAACTTTTCTCTGCTCCAGCGCATCGCAGAACTTGTTGTTACCGACACGTGGGCCCCCGAAGGTGATAATAGTCACTGGTAAGTCAGGGAATTCCTGTACAGCATCATAAGCCGCCAGATAAGCCAAGGCTGCCCCAAGGCTGTGTCCAGTAGTTGTCACAGAGACCTGCTCGCCTCGCTCCCTAAAATAGTTGACCAGCCGCCTCAGCTCTGCGAGAAATTGGTCCTGAGCACTTGTCTGGTTATACTTGGTATCATCACTTTTTGATGAGTAGAGACTGTAGAAACCGTGCTCAACCTAATTCAAGTATTTTTTTTATCAAATCATTAAGATAATTTTCATTCAAAATTTTGCAGAATTTGTGTTGAAAATTCACCTACTGGTATGTTCATACAATACCTTAATGTCATCGTCTTCCTCGGGCCCGATATGTTGAAGAAGAAACTCAAAGTCCTTAAGCCACTCACCTGCCATGGCGGTCCCACGCCAAGGCACGACTATGTCACGGATGCCGATCCTTGCTGTCTCCTCATCATTACTGACTGCCATGTATCCAATCCAGTTGGAGTCATAGTTCCATGCATTTGGATGCCACGATTTCTCCAGCCAGCGTGGCAACCGTGCACGTGACATGGCGTACAGATATTTGGTCATGATGTAATTATTTCTGAAAGTTTGTAATAATCATTACTAATCGGGATGAATCGGAGGAATTGAATCGTGCCAGTTCACAAAAGAGAGACTTTTCATACTTATGATCAGTTTCATTGGATTTTGGACCGATCTATATACGAGTTAATTTGGATGTCAGGTTTTTTTTTGGTTCAGATTATAGACATATAGTGAGTTGCCAGTAACTCAGATGTGGATTGTGGAAGAAAATTGTGTAAATTGAAAGAAAAAATCTTCCACCAAATTATTTGGTATTTGGCACCTTTGTTGGAAAATATTAAATCTCTCTACTTTCACTGTTTTCATAATAAGATACCTAACACTCAAAAAGATTTAGAAAAAAATCAATTTTGAAAGAGGAAAGGAAACTAAAAATATGAGAGCTTTTTTAGAAATTTAAAAAAAGTTCTAGATTTGAAATTGTCATGTCCGCCATTCCCAACTTCAAATCCTCGAAAATGTCCATATGCTAACGGGCATATTACTTTGACCATACTAGAATATATGTGTGTGTGTGTGTGTGTGTTATTTAAAATAAGAATTACAAAATACCATTATCCTCAGGGGCAGAGAGATTGAGAGACAAAAGGGGCCAGATCCTATCATAAATTAAAGAAGTTACATTTTTCTGTTGGACCTTGTATTTTTCTTAATTACATAAAATCATACTATGTACATCTTAAGTTCCTATACAGCCCTCTCCTTATTTCAATTTTTTTACTTGGTCCTTGATTATCCTTAACAGTCACCAGCACCCCCAAAAAACTATAAAAAGAAAATAATGCTAAAAATTCAAGGAGTTGATTGGGTGAGGAGGAAGGAACCCCTTTAATGGGGGAATAAATGGAAACTAAAAATGTCTGAAAGAGGGATGCATAATGAAGAATCAAGTAGTTAAGGAATGATTATTTTTACAACCCAACACAAAAGTTTGCAAGGGAAATTAATTAATACAGGATATGTAGTGAGGTAAGGGTAATTATGCAATTTAACAAAAGTTTGTAAGGGTAATTATGCAATTTAACAAAAGTTGGGCCGGAACTACTTCAAAATCACAAAAGTTTGGGAGGACACAAGAAACAAATGAAAATGACCCACCTAATTCTTATATGCCCCTCAAACTTTCGAATTTACATCTCCCATACAAAGCAGGAATTTAATTCTTTTTAAACGGATATTACTCTATTAATAAACTCTAGCAAAATGAAAACGATGTCTCTCAGTCTCTGTTTGCTTCTTCTTCTTTTTTTGAAATACTAAATCTGATTCAGAATTCGACATATCTTTCATTTCTCTTCGGAAAATCATAATCATAAAAATCTGCATCAATTCATAATTTCATATTGATCGATTATTAACCAAACAAATCAAATCGTTATAATTTTTTCTTTCTTTCTAAGTTCTAACCTTGTAAGTCCGACCTGCTCAAACATCCGATCAATGCTGTAGAGACAACTTCCGCAATAATTCGAGAAGGTGTTGTAGTCGAAAGAATCATATGTCCCCTGAATAAACTCCCCATACTTTATGATCTCATGCCGAAAGTTGTCGTCTAACGGGTCGAGATATGGAGTCGGGTCCTCGGGTCCATGAATTACATCTTTGAGTGATGCACAGTCACCCCTCGCTTCCTGTTCCGGCTCTTCTATTTGATCAGACCTTGCTAAGTAAAACTTTGCATTGTGAGAAGTCTCTGTATCTGCAGCATCGGTTGTTTCCTGAGTGTTTGTATTGTCGTCATCGTCGCAGTGGTGGATTAAGCCTGATGCTTTTTTGAAGAGGTGATCCATTGGATTTGTGTGGTGGTGGAACATGAATTTAGCGTTGAAAGGAGGTATGGATGGATTAGATTAAGACCTTGTAATCAAAAGGTTTATAAAAGGTAAAGAAGGGTTGTCCACTAATCCAATAATTAAGAGTTTCTTAATTTGAGATTGTGAAACCACCAACTCTTTTTGGGTAAACATTTTAACAGAGCAGTTTTAATATCATGCAGCGCACAACTGCGCTGCAGGAAGCCAAAACTACTCCGTTAAAATCTTAGTCCCCAAATTTTATTTTTGTAATTGGAAAGAGTATAATCTTTAAAAAAAAGGTAATGAACCCAGTCCGTATAGGTGACATATCAAGGAGACTGGAGCAAGTAATAAACATACATGATTTGTAATTAAAAATTAAAAACATTTAAAATATCAATTAAATGCCAAAAATATAAAAACTAGAATGACAACTTTCATTGGCCCACATTTTGCTGGCACGCGGTACAAATAACAAATTAATGGCAAGTTGCCGGGTGATGTTTTTAATTATTATACTTCAAAAGTAGAGAATAAAGGTAGCATCAAACAGAGATATTCCTTCTCCCAATGCCATTCGAGTTTTTGACTATTGAAGGGGTCTTCTTCCAAAAATACTTGTGGGACATATGGAACAAAAAAGAGGTGCAAATAATTAGAGGAATCTGTTCGTCTCCGGCTCGCCATCTAATATTTTTTTTTTCCCACTACGGTTGTCGATTATATTTATTTTAGGGGGCGATTGTATTTATACCCTCAAATTTTTAAAATTACGTATTTTCCCCTCTAAAATTTATAATATCATATTTACCCTTCTAAATTATAAAAAACTCGCAAGTTTATCCAATTTATTGACTTTCTATCAAAATTTATAAAGCTTATCAAACAGAAAATTTGTTTGTCACACAAAGTTAATTTATTTTAAATCAATTTAACTTTTTAATTATAGCAAGTTTTAGATTTTCTTATTTTTATGGAACAAACAATTCTTATTAGTTAAAAAGTCATAGTTTCTTCAAATCTCCATTCTCACCCAATTAGTTAATTAAAATTATATTAATTGTTATTAATAAGAAGTTAAGAACATAAGCATTGATACCAAGCATTTTGTAATGAAAACAAATTTTTCATAATCATTCTCACGGTACAATTAAACGGTCATTTTTGCATATTCCAAAACAATTTTCGTGAATATGGGGTGTTGGGGTGGTGTGGGTGTGGGAGTGGCAATTCTCATAGGAACCAATTTGGGTCCGATGCCCATCAGACTCAAAGTGAGTTCGATGGATTCGATGACCGTCCGATCTGCTTTAAGATTCACGCACGCAACTTTCACGTCTGCTTTAAAGTCATGCGCACGAATCTTGAAGTGGATCGGACGGTCCCTAAACCATCGGACCCAAGCTGTTCTCATTCTCATAAATTAAATTGTGAATTTCATACTCGTAGAATTTAATTCTGACAAAATGAATACACCATGCGGGTTTTGCTACAAGTTTTTATTATAGAGGATGAATTGTAGACAAGAGAACAAGGGTTTGCAACAACATTTTATTACTCTAGAGAATTAGAGAAGCGAACGAAGTAAAGAAAACGCATTTTGTAGGAGAAGTTCAAAACAGATGAACATTTCATATTTTCATAACATCAAAGGGCAGATGCGCTGTTGACATTTCCCTTTAAGAGACGAGAATTGGAACTGAAACAAAAATATAGCACTGCATATTTGCATTTATACAATCATGTTTCCGTCCCATAGAACAAATGGAATGAATTTGAGAATTTCTATATGAATACTAGGGATAAACTTGAAAATTTCTCTATGAAAAAAACTAAAAAAATCCCTAAGTCAGCCAATGTGTGGGTGAAGATCATCTGTAACTGCAGCACTGCGGCCGTCCCTGCATTAGGTTGTCGTAAAGGCAGAGCATCTGTCTGGGAGATTGGTAGTGTGCCGTGTAGTAGTTTTCAACACAACCATACTGGCAAAATTTCCAGCTGTGCAGGTACTCGACTGGAACCGATGTTGAATTAAATTCTTCGACCCACATCCCCATGCTTACGTCTTCCATCTTGAACAACTGTATTTACATTAACAAACTTATATAGGTTGGCCGTAAATAAAATCGTAACGGGTACTTGAAGCATCTATTTACATTTACTCTTCATTGTTACCATTTTTTTATCAGTAGCATAAAAGAGTAACAAAATTTCACCCGTACCATCGATTTTGGAATAATTGAGCAGTTGAAATCTGCACTAGCATCTTTAGAAAAACCGGCTCTCTAACTGTTGAATTGTCCGAAATTGATGGTACATTTTTAATTTTATTATTTTCAAATGGTACAGATAAAAAATTTGGCCACATTTCTCATATTTGCAAACACCCAGTATATTTTACAAGGCTGAGCACAACACCATTGAATTCCTCAAGTATATTGTTGCTAAAAGTAGTATTCTAAGGAACAGACTTGAAGAGTATCATCACAAGCACTTAACCATTGATTGAATTTTATAATAACTAAACACTACCTGGTGTCCATCACAATTATAAGAATGTTAGATATCATTTGCAAATATGATAAAATAATAGCTGTTGTTATTTGCCAAAGAAAAAGCAATCTATATGAACCATAAAAAAAATAATAAAAGTAAAGTTACCCTGAGTTTGTGATCAGTCTGCTGGGACACAATGTATTTTGCAATGTCGAAAGAAATAATGTAGCCAGGTCCATTTGCATAAGGTGGATATAGCTCCTCAGGCCATTCCTGCATTTGTAATGTCATGTAAGTAGAAGTTAAGAATATCATAATGTCAAATATAACCGTAGATATATGATTTGAACATACAGCCTTGTCAGGGTTCCTTTCTCTTAATAAATAACCATTTTATAGTTTAGAGAATACAAGCACAGCCAATGCAACTAGATACTTTACTAGAGATCTGAAGGGATGAACTTAAAATAAGTTGGAAGAAAAAATATCAATGCTGAGAGTACCTCATAGGTGACAGCCCATTTGCCGCTTCTAAGAGGGCGGTGCAGGAGATTGAGGTTACCCATATAAATGGGCTTATTTTGGCCCATGATACTTATTTCCTTGAGCACCACATCCACCCGAACAAATGTGTCATCATCGCATTTCATGATGTAGTCAGATGTTATATTTTGAACCTAAACACAAGATGTAAAATATCGTTCAGAATAAAATGCATTATGCTACTAGAACAAAAGCCGGATCCACTGGAAAGAACAAGCTGGGTCCAGGAAGTTATAGCCCAGGTACAGTTACCAGTAGTCTACTGTTACTCATTTTATTTTACCAGAAGTCTACTATTACTCATTTATTTTACCAGTAGTCTACTATCACCATTTGCACATGAAATAATAGTTATTCCCTTATCCCTCCGCTTTATCCCTCTACCATATGAGGCCTAATTGGGCATGCCCAATAACATACATGAAAGGAGCATAGAAAGTTAAAACTCACTCCATATTCACAAATAGCGAAAGTTTTAAGAACTACAAGGTCGTAACGGTCCAAAAATGGAAGAATCACAATATCTCCAAAGTACTCCGCCTCTTTCTTCATTGCTGCGTTTACTTCTTTCCTTGGGCTCTATAATATTTAAATAGAGGCAAAAATTAATACATAATCAGAGAGCAGAAACAAAAGATGTTACTACTATAAAATAATTGTCCTACTTCAAGTTATATTGATGCCACAAGGCCCGCAAATGGGGAAAAAAAATCTTCATATGTGAAAATAAAAAAAATAAAAAATTACATTTTGAGGAGTTTGATGTATGTAATTTGAAGATGTGTGTCGGTGTATGAGATAAGGTTCAAATTGTAAACCCTAATGTGATATGGATAAGGGGATAGGGGACTTTAATGGAAACCTTTTTTTTTTAAAAGAAAGAAAGATGACTTGAAGTAGATATACAAAAAATTACAAATTTTTGCAAGGCTGAGGATTTGATAAACAGCTCCAACTCAAACAAGAGAATCTAAACAAGCAATTGATAATCTTACCAAAGCGACAAAGAAACGTGCAACAGCATGGCCGAGCTGGATGGCTGGGTATTGCATCCATGTTTTCCTGATGGCCATGCGCTCTGCAAAATGGTTGGTGGCTGAGAGAATGCCGATAAACAACTGGGCTGGCCCCTTTAGCAGGGGGCGGGCCCGCCACTTGTCAGTCATCTCCAGCACTTGCTGAGGAGAGAAGCTTGGGTGGGTTCGGGGCAGAGATGTTGCATATACAGAGTGGACATCAACATCTCCTTTTATCGCTAGACCGGTAGCATCTTCTAATGTGAATCCCTGGAAAATATAAATAAATGAGTAACAAATTTAGCCGGGAAGTATTGCAAAGTGGACCTTGGTGGTCTTGAGTAACTGCAATTTCAAATTTTGCAAATAGCATGATGCTATTGTGAATTACTCAAGTGAGGCTATGGGTACTATGCATAGCGCTCATTGGTCCGTACTATTGATCAATATCTCCATTTTCAAAGTCCAGACAATCGATCAGAACCATTCAACATGATCTCCATATGAAAATATACTTCGAGATCAAATTTTACAATTTTCAGAATTTTTTTACTATTTTAATTGGATAGGTAGAAAATCACTTAAATCTAAAAATTCTAGACCATTCAAAAGTAGTGATCTACCTATCTAAAAAAATAGTAAAAAAAGTTCAAAAAAAAAAATGTAAAATTTAGTCTGCAAGTACATTTTCATATGGAAATAATGTTGAAAGCTTTAGATCAACTATTTGGACGTTGACAACAAAAAGATTGATCCGTAGTACGGACCAATCCGCACTATGAATAGTACCATAGCCTCACTAGTAATTACTCATTATTAGCAGGAGCTTCAAAAGTCAGGTACTGTTTCCAAATAGCAAAAAGTTTCGGGGACCAATACGTACTGTCCGATATGGGAACGAGGAAATGTGGCGCCCGCCTATATTGATGTGGTAACCTTCGACACCTGCTTGGATAGTCAGGACAAACAATCTTCCCTCAGAAAAAGGGAAAGGCCACGTCATTTTGGGCTTCTTTGCACGGCCTATGAATCTGTTTAGCCAAGACGTGGTTTTTGATTCGTCGGAGTCGTCAGCACCTCCCCCCTGCACCCATCTCTCGCACTTTGGGAAACCATCAACTACATGATGAATACATTATGAGTTCAAGCAAAAGATTATAACAGTACCAAGTTCTGGTACAAAACCATATAAAGGAGTACCAAGTTCTGGTACAAAACTTAACTTTTGTTTATCAAGGATTTTAAAATATGTACCAACAAGTTAATACAGGTACCAATTCCAAAGGAAAACAGCACCAACAGGTTGGTACTGTATTATACCAATCACTGATACATAATTGCACCTTCTCAAACCAAACATACCCCATACCAAACCAGCACTTCAAACCAGGTCCATGAATCCTTCATGTATCAGCCTCCTAAGTGTCTTCCAACATTGGTATTCAAACAAATGGTTGGTACTGCCAAGACATTGAATGTATGTGTATATATATATATACCAGCAACCCACATTCTCATAATTTAATTACCGGTATAAGTACCATGTACAACAAGTTGAGTTCGTACCAGTCTCGTCAGTATCCCTTGATGAAAGACCATCACAGCGCATGGCCTTGCCCCAAGACATCCGGTAGCAGGTATTATGCTCGAGTATTGGTTTCTCACTCCAGTCTCCTTTTAGCCTCGGGTTAAGGTGGAGTATTTTGGGGGGCTCCTCACCATCTACAGCTTTGAGTCCCTGGAACTCCACGATGAACTGTGAAACCATAACTGTGCCATTGCCGTCCCGTATCTTTGCTAGCTGCGGTACAAAGTCCTCATGCGCATCGTGCGGGGTCCCTGTATAGAAAAAAACAATAGTTCCACATTTTTATCATTTATGAAAGATATTAATATATATATATTTTTGTATCAGGTGTATGTGACCCCTTGAAAATGGCTAAATTGCTTTTAAGTTTGTGATCCTAAAATGGAAATTTAAAGGCAATAGTTAGTTACTTAATTTTTCAAGATGTTAAATTTTTGTCTCAGTTTGCATAACTTTATAGGAAAAGAAAAGATCTACTATATCAGTAGAAGAGGTGATATTGCCAGAATTCAGTAAAACTATGCATTTTCAATTCCATTTAACTAACACCTGGGTCTTATTTGTTAGGAACTTTAAAAACATGTCGTCCTTGATGCAAAAATCTGAAATACTAGCTGACTCGCAAATGCGCTAAATGATAGTAACTAAAAGCATAAACCTTATGTTACAATGTCTTGAGCAACACACCATATGTGCCTAGTTCTCACTCAACTTAATATTCTATTTTATATTTTATTTTACCAATTATTCAGAAAGCAAAATGCTTTTGGCTGCATAGCAAGGAGCCCTTTCCTATGTTTCTCCAAGGATAGTTAAAATACCACCAGTATATCATTCCCTGACACTGTACAACTTCTTGGTTCAATGTACCATTAAATGTTCATAGAGAGAACACATCTTACAAAACAAGTTTTCACATCATCAATACCAACCCAATTTAGGAAAATTCAAAAATTAAAAATAGTTAACACTAATTAAGCTGATGCATGCATAGGTTCAAAATTTAACATTAACCTTCATAACAAATCATCCAAATTTATACCTATTATAGTGATAGACGAACCAACAGCAAGGCCACATGGCAAGAGCACAACTCTCCCACCATCCTTCCCTGCATCCCCACCCTTATTTGACCCGACTGAAGTCGGGCACGGCTCCATCTTTTCCGGGTCCGGATCCGCAACTGACCCACTTTCACCATTGTTACTGTAATTCACCGCCTCATCCCACGCCTTGTGCCCCAGTGCCCACGCCTCCTGTGCTACCCTATCCAGTTCAGAGAAATTACCAGTACGGGTCCAGCTCCGGGACCGAGACCGGGCCCGTGCATACCTACGCAGGATCTCGCCCGTAATGCGCCCATACCCGTCTGGCCGTTGTGTAGGGTCCTGGATGACTGACGGATCCTTTTCAGATATTTGCGGGTTCTGGTCAAGCTCCACATTGAGGATTTGATCCGACTGGTCGTATTGGATTAGGCGACTGTGAACGGAATGGGGAGAGGCGTCTTGAGAGAAGAACCGAAAGAGCTTGAAAGTGGTGAAAACGAGGTACAGAACGACTGCGATTAACAGGAGCTTCGCCGGGCGCCACCGCCGCGCGGCGAGGGAATCGCTGCTCTTGGCTCTCTTCATGCCGGTGTTATTTTTTGTGGTGGTAGGTGGGATCTTAGCGAGGGGACCAGTATAATTGTGCTTTGAGATTCGCGCCGAAAGGATTTGAACGGTTGAGCTTTCTCAGGAGATGCGAATTCGATCTTAGCACGGGGAGCGGGGCATGATTAGGAGGGAAACGATGAAGAGGGGGTTAAATGCGAAAGTGGGTGTGAGAGAGGTTTTTCATTTTTGGATCGAAGAGATTGACGAAGGGAAGCCATTAAAAGGGTCGACAGACAGAGAGTGAGAGAGAATCAGAGAACCCGCCGGTTTTCATTTAATTTGATTTCTCAACTTAAAGCGACAATTGTTTTGTTAACAAAGAAACAGACAGGATATTGATTAGGGGTTTCATCTAAATCTTATAAATTTATAACTTCTCCTTCACTTTTTAAATTAAGATTTGCGCTTTATAATTCAAAGTATGCATGTGAGCGCTTCTTCGGAATTTCAATTGGTAGTTATACACATTATTCAAATTTTACTGTAGTTATCATGTATTACGTTTTTTCTCTTCTGAATCTCAAATATACATATTTTTTTAAATATTTATTGTAAAATATTTATATCTTACATTTTTAAAAATATAAAAAAAACTCTATAATCTATATTTTCACTTCTTCGACAAAATATATAATCTGAACCTTTTATAATTATTCAAAAAAAAAACTAATAAGCGCTTTATATAACTTGGAATTTTCTTATAATTATTCAGAAAAAAAAAACTAATAAGCACTTTATATACTAGACATAAATATTTACTAAGATATGCAAAATAGAAAATAGAAGAATAATTTCTCATTTAAATTATATCAGTAGAGTAAAAAAGGATATTTTCTTATCACACCACTCTTTATTATTTTACTTTATTCATCTACCAAATCGGATGTTTTAAAAAAAAAATGGATATTAAGTTTTCATTTCTAAAGATAGAGATTTATGTATAGCCATTTTAACTATTTTTTTAAAATAAAAATAGAGAAGCAAGCATTCTATCTTTAAACCGCACAAAGAGCATTGTTTATAGAGTGAGGCTATGGTGCTATGCATAACAAGGATGGGGTCCGTGCTACGGCTCAAAATTTGACTTTTTAAAATCCTAACGGTCGATCCAACCGTTCAATGTGATAACCATATGAATATGTACTTGCAAACTAAATTTTATATTTTTTCGAATTTTTTTACTATTTTTTTAGATAGGTAGAAAAATCAGTGTTTTCTGAAAATTCTGGACCATCAAAATTCTACCTATCTAAAAAAATAGTAAAAAAATTCGAAAAAATATAAAGTTTAGTTTGCAAGTACATATTCATATGGTTATCACATTGAACGGTTGGATCGACCGTTAGGATTTTAAAATGTCAAATTTTGAGCCGTAGCACGGACCCCATCCTTGCTATGCATAGCACCATAGGCTCACTCTTGTTTGTATACCAGATTACTTTATGCATGTAGTTCTAACTATTTGTGATGTAAACAACCACATGCATGGTACGCCAATACGCCATGCAATGTTACTATCAAGTAATGATTAGAATAAACTGTTCTTGACCATACAAAATAGGGGGGATTTCATGTACATCTCTTAAAAGTTTCAATAATATTACGTATTTATCCCTCTAAAATCAATAATTACATATTTATTCTTGAAAATTGTACAAACTCACGTATTTGTTCAATTTAACTCTATAACATATAAAATATCCCCAAAAATAATTAAATAATATTTTTTTAAACTTTAAAATTTATTTTACAATATTAATTAAGAATATGTTGATCATTATGTCCTTCGTTTCTGTCTCTTTAGTCTGCCTGGGTTCTTTTCTCTTTAAGGCGCCAAACCTCCCGCCTCTCTCTCCAAACGTGCCAAATCACAGATTTTTCCTCGTCTTCCCTCGTCGCCTCCCCTCTCATAATTTTTTGTCGCCCCTCGCTGCTTTAATTTTTCTATCTGCGTTTGGAGAGAGAGGCGGGAGGTTTGACGTCTTAGAGAGAAGAGGACTCAGGCGGACTAAAAAGACAAAAACGAAGGGGCATAATGGTCAATATATAATTAATATTATAAAATTAATTTAAAAGTTTTAAAAATATATTATTTATTTATTTTTGGAGGTATTTGATATGTTATAGAGTTAGATTGGACAAATATGTGAGTTTCTACCATTTTCAAGAATAAATATGTAATTACTCATTTTGAAGGGATAAATATGTAATATTGAAACTTTTGAAAATATCAGAGTTCACATATGTCAAAAAATGATAAAAAAAATGAATATATTAAAGAGGAGGGATTTAGTTACCACAACTATTTTCTACATTTTCAAATTCCAAATTGTCGATCCAAACCGTTCAACATAATCTCCACAATAAAATGTGCTTCCAGATCAAATTTTACATTTTTTTGAATTTTTTTACTATTAAGTATTTTACAAAACGTGTCAAATTCAGACCATTGAATTTTGTAACCATCTTAATAAATAGTAAAAATATTCAAAAAAATGTAAAATTTGACTTGGAAGCATATTTTATTGTGGAGATCATGTTGAATGGTTTGGATCGACGATTTGAAATTTGAAAATGTAGAAAATGATTGTGGTAACTAGATCCCTCCTCTATATTAAAATAACTTTAAAAACTTAAAAAAAAAATTAGAATTTATACTAAATAAATTCAAAAATATTTAAAATTTTGCATGTACACACATCACTCGTAAAGTAGATCAATTTCAACAGTTTAAATTTGTCGTTTGAAGCCAATCTAATAAATTTTAGAGTTATGTTTACCGAGCTCCCTTGATGAGCATGACACAATCTAGCTTTACTCAAATTATACCATCTTCTAAATATCGGATTTATAATTATAAAAATTATAATTTTATGATTATTTCTTATTAAAATTATTAAGTTAATTTGAATCCTTGGGTCTCCACGGACAGAAGGCTGGAATTTTTTTATCCGTATAAATTATTAAAATAAGACGTACAGAAATAGAAAGAGTACTTCGTTTTCAACAAATATAGAAAGATCTGGTTTATTGAGTCCGATACAAATATTATGGATCGGACTCAATGATTCAGATCCATGTTTTTTTTCTTCTTTTTTAATTTGGATCTGGACTGTCCGATTAGAAAAGAATCAAGCTCTGATCCACAAATGATCCCAAAAAAACATAATATTTGGATCTGGACTATTGAGTCAGATCCATATATTTGGATCGGACTCAATGAGACAGATCTTTCTATATTTGTTGAAAACAAGACACTCTTTCTATTTCT
Source organism: Carex littledalei (assembly GCA_011114355.1). NCBI lineage: Eukaryota > Viridiplantae > Streptophyta > Magnoliopsida > Poales > Cyperaceae > Carex > Carex littledalei. Next base: position 7,320,162 of record CM022102.1, read on the forward strand.
GTAAATCTGAATTTAATAATTTCTATCGATAAAAAATTTCCCAAAAGGCTTGTCCCGAGGTGTGAGAAATACCTTTTGTGTTGGATCAGACTTTGCATCAGAAAAATATCTGGGCCATGAACTTCCCATTTGTTGTATTTTTCCTGGGCTTGGGTTATATTCCTTGCTTGTCTTTTTTTTTTGCGAGCAATACATTTTGTGTTTGATCAGATTTTGCTTCAAAGCCTGACTTGCTTGTGTGCTGCTTTAAGGACGCACATCATTACAAGGCTATCATGCGTATTTATTCCTTGTCGATAGGGGTTTCAAACTTCACTTTTAGGATTCTAATTCTAAAACAATCTCAGCTCCTCTCTTTATTAACGGAAGAGTGAGTGAAACAAATTGTACATATAGTTACTTACTTTATATGTTGTTGTTTGTGTTGAGGTTTGTTACGTGGTCTCTTTCTTCTCTTTCTCTTCTCTCTCTTTTCTACCTCTCATACTGGCGGCTCTTCACTGGGACTTCTGAGTAGTAACTATTTCGATCCGATTGATTCAGTTTGTGGTCCGGTTTAATTCAGTGTCTCCATTAAGACTTCTTGAGTGGTGACTGTCCTGGCTCGGTTGATTCAGTTTCCGGTCTAATTTGATTCAATGTCTTCTACGATGAAGTCTGTCAGCATGACAACTATGCGCACAGAGGAACCTATCACTAAGCTCCTATCATTTTCATCAAGCAAGGATGCACATATGCCCATGCATTTTTAGTTTGTTTACAGCTGAATATTTTTAAAAACACTTGTTGTCTCATTTTATGTAACAACTTGTTTGTAACTCTTTAAATTAATAAAATTACCTACTTCCACAAAAATAAAATAAAACAATCTCAGCCTTATCGGAAAGACAAATAATAAATACAGAATGGGATCATGTTTTCCTATGTCACAATAATCGCCTTTTATCTTTTACAAAAATGTATCGTGAGCTTAGTGCAGTGATATGAGTTCAGTATCTCTACGGAGAATACATATTAATTCTCAAAAATAGCATCTAAAAGTATATTAAAATGTATAAGAGTCTTTTTATAAAAAATATAATTGACAGTTAGAATTTGCAATTTAGATTTTAGTTTTTTGAAACATTAACGTAAAAGAAAGTTGTCACCCCTTTTGAGAGAATAACGCTGTTTATAATAACAAAATTATCATCATAATAATAATTTCGATATTCAATTCCCTGTATAATTTAGCTGCACTTAGACATCATGCCAAGATGATTTATGTTCTGTACTGCATACATGCATAATCATGCATTTAATTATAGTGGACAGAGCTGGTTTAGCCTCATGCAGCGGACCAGTCATATATTTTTTCACTGTCTCAATTGATGACGCACTTGAGAAAGTAAAACTAGCTCTGTTGATACCTTCTATCAAAAACAATTTGAAGTAATACAAGAATCTCTTAACACTTTTATTTTTACGAATCCCAAATAAATGAAAAAATAATCAAAATATCCTTTGCAAAACCGGAAAGCACGGGGTAATCCCGGGTCCCGTGAATGTCCGTACAACGGTGCACGTGTGAACATCTAGAAGAACAAAAACAAGAAAGAAAAATACTAAAAATCTGACCTTGGAATTGCGACCTGACACGCCCCTTCCCCTCCTTCCCTGCCCTTCAACCGAGAAGTACATGCAGATATAAAATCACTGTAGCTGTAGTGTAGGTACTATGTTTTATAATGCCATTTCTAATCTTTCCTGGACAAGGTGCCAGTCAGATTGTATACATAGATACATTTCATTACATTACATTATTTCTTCATTATCTATGTGGTCCAATCCCAATACCATGAGATTATTTTACTTTTTACATACCATTAGGTCAATTCAACCGTAATAATGCTTAATTAACGCTTAATTGTCAACTAGCGCAAAGTTCAAACCAACTTCTCTACAAATTTATAAACGATGATTCATTCATTTATCTCTATTTTTATATTAAATACGTAGATGTTCTGATTTGCTAATAATTTTAATTAAAAAATGAAAATCGAACTGAATATTAGCCCTCCGATCAAATTATTATGATTTTATACATCTTTTTTATATTTTTTAACGTATAGAAGTTTAAATTTATTTAGACACGTACTTTTCACATGCAAATTGTATTATCTCTGTGATTGATCATGATTTCTTTTAATTTTTTTAAATGTTATTTAAGAAATATTATTTGTCATTTAATATAGTATTTTGTTTAATTTTTTTTTTATAAAAATATGTCAAAAAATAAAAATAAAATATATATCATTTATGATTTAAAAAGTATGTTATTTCATATGAATTTTTTTTTCTCTTATAGCGTGCTTCCGTTACAACGCTAGAGCTTGATATTGTCTAATTATAAGCTAAATATTGCTGGAAACATTTTAATAACTGGCGACATGTCCTCTATTCGAACTTGGATTTTTTTTAAAAACCATAATTAAAATAATTAAATTTAAATAAACGACATGATTGCCCCGAGATTTACAAAAACCATCAAAACCGAATTGCCAATTCGGTCCGACGGCATTTTTTTTCTTCGGACCGAATTGGCAATTCGGTCCAGCTCAATTTCACAATAAAACTGTGTTGCCTTTCGTGTGGAGGCTTTTTTTAGCCTGGACCGAATTGGCAATTCGGTCCAGGTTTTTTTTTTTTTTTAGAGAGACACTAAGAAGAGCAAAAATAAAGAAATCTAACACTGAAAATTAAAAAAAAAATTTAATTTTTTTGTTAGATTACTTCTTTTGATTTATAATTAGCATATTTATACTAAAACACACTAAATTATATGTTGAATTACACTATATTACGATAAATTATGTTGAATTACACTAAATTACAATAACTTCGCTAATTATGTTGAAATACGGTAAATTACGCTAAAATAGACCGATTCTGTGCCATCTTTCACGAATCATAAAAAATAGTAAAACAATTCCAAAAATAGTAAAAATTGGTATTATACAAGTTCATTATGTGACTAATTTACTGAGCTACTTGGAATGAATAATAGAAATGAAAATCTTAATCGGAAACTTCAACTCAAGTTTTGAGGCTCTTCCCTTTATTTTTTGGCGATTCTGAATTTTGAAATCCAGCATCATAGGCACGGATGCATCCGTATTTTCACAAGCTTTTCGAAAAGTGGTCATTTGCTGAAATCGGACACTCGAGCGCCGTTTTATGACCGTTTGAAGTTTCGTCGTTGTTTTTCACCTTTTCGGTGAAGATATCGTCTCTATTCATATGTAATTTACCGTAATTTACCGTATTTTAGCGTAATATAATGTAATTTAGTGTAATTTAACTTAATATAGTGTAATTCAACATAATTTAGCGTATTTTAATATAAATATGCTAATTATATGTCAAAAGAAGTAATCTATCAAATAATTTAAACAAAAAAAATTCAAATTTTCAGTGTTAGATTTCTTTATTGGCAAATTCTTCTATGCACCTAAGGACCTATTTGTAAAATGAGCATATTTTCATTTTCAAAGTTCAAACAATCGATCGGACCGTTCAACATTATCTCCATATTAAAATGTACTTGGAGGTCAAATTTTACATTTTTTTTTAATTTTTTTAGTATTTATTAAGTATTTTACAAAACTAGTCAAATTCAGATTATGAATTTTGTACCCATCTTAATAAATAGTAAAAAAATTTAAAAAAAATGTAAAATTTGACCTCCAAGTACATTTTAATATGAAGATAATGTTGAACGGTCCGATCAACTGTTTGAACTTTGAAAATGAAAATATGCTCATTTTACAAATAGGTCCTTAGGTGCATAAAAGCATCCCTCTTCTTTATTTTGCTCTTGTCTCTATAAAAAAAAAAAAAGAAGCCTGGACCGAATTGACAATTCGGTCCAGGCTAAAAAGGCCTCTGGACCGAATTGGCAATTCGGTCTGGCCTGTTTTTTTATTTTATGTGGCGTTCTTTCTATAATCCGTGAAAAACAACCAGACCGAATTGCCAGTTCGGTTCGGAAAAAAAAAATGCCGTCGGACCGAATTGGCAATTCAGTTTTGATGATTTTTGTAAATCTTATAGCATTCATGTCGTTTATTTAAATTTAATTATTTTAATTATGGTTTTTAAAAAAAATCCTTCGAACTTACTGCTGTTGCACTTAATCTCAGATTGCTTTTGATTCCACTGTAGACTTTTGACAGTTGTTTCAAGCTAGTCAGCTAGTCACAACAGAAGCACCCCGAAATTTCACTTAATATTATCATTATTATTTATTTCTTTTATAGTGGTATAAATTTATGTCTTCTCAGGGTCAGTTCACACGCTGTTCAAAGCATCAGGACCCATGCCAGTAAGTATATGAGTTCAGTCTGCTTAGAGTTTAATTAGTCGGTCAACAGATCACAGCTCTGAGTCAAAGCAGCTCTCGTGCGCACGGCCCCACACCCCATGCCAATGCCCACTTGGGTTTTTATTTAATTACTTTAATATTTTTCAAGTACTTTTTTTCCCCTGTATTGTAAAATGTAAATATATATATATATATTATGAGTAGAACTAGGGTGTTCCTAAGTTCATCAAGTCCCTTTGTGAACTCAACTCTAAAATCTATTGGATTGGCTTCAAATGACGAATCCAAATCGTTGAAATCCTTCTACCTTACGGGTGATGTGTCTACATGTGAAAATTTTAAACTTTCGAATTAATTTAGTATAAAGTCAAGCGATCAAAATTAAAAGGTTTATAATTTAATTTTAATGCATTCATTTTTTGGATGCCTTTTAACCACTTGACTCTATGCAAAACTTATTCAAAAAATTTTAAAATTTTCACATGTAGACGCATCACCCGTAAGGTAAAAGGATTTCAACGGTTTGGATTCGTCATTTGAAGTTAATCCGATAGATTTTAGAGTTGAGTTCACAAAGGAGTTTGGTGAGCTTAGGAACACTCTAGTTCTACTATATATATATATATAGAGTGAGGCTACGGTGCTATGCATAGCACGGATTGGATCCGTGCTACGGCTCAAAATTTGACTTTTCAAAATCCTAACGGTCGATCCGAACTGTTCAATATGATTATAAAATGAATATGTACTTGCAAACCAAATTTTACATTTTTCGAATTTTTTTACTATTTTTGTAGATAGGCTGTTTTTGGATGGTCCAGAATGTTCAGATCAAGTGATTTTCGAAAAAATAGTAAAAAAATTCGAAAAAATGTAAAATTTGGTTTGCAAGTACATATTCATTTTATAATCATGTTGAACGGTTCGGATCGACCGTTAGGATTTTGAAAAGTTAAATTTTGAGCCGTAGCACGGACCCAATCCGTGTTATGCATAGCACCGTAGCCTCACTATATATGTGTGTGTGTGTGTGTGTGTGTGTGTGTATAGAGTAAGGCTACGGTGCTTTGCAAAGTAAACCACCCCGTTTACTTCGGGCTACTTTTTAGATTTTGAAAATCCAAACAACCGATCCGAACCGTTCAACATGTTCTAAATATTGAAATGTGCTTGGAGACCAAATTTTACATTTTTTGGAATTTTTTTACTATTTATTAAGCCACTTTGAAAGTTTCTGATCCGGTAGTCCAGAAAATTTTACTGTTTTTTACTGTTCGCCGTTGGATCAGCGATTTTCAAAGTGGCTTAATAAATAGTAAAAAAATTCCAAAAAATGTAAAATTTGGTCTCCAAGCACATTTCAATGTTTAGAACATGTTGAACGGTTCGGATCGGTTGTTTGGATTTTCAAAATCCAAAAAGTAGCCCGAAGTAAACGGAGTGGTTTACTTTGCAAAGCACCGTAGCCTTACTCTATATATATAAAAGTTGGGCTACGGTACTTCACCAAGTAAAGCGAGTGTTTTACTTCACGTCTATATTTCAATTTAAAAGTTCAAAACGTCGACCCGAACCGTTCAAGTTGTTCTCCATATTAAATTGTGCTTGAAGACCAAATTTTACAATTTTTAGAAATTTTTTACTATTTTCTAGGAATTTTTTAAAATCAATGTTTTTCAAAAAATCGTGGACCATAAAAAATCAGTGATTTTAAAAATTTCAAAAATGTAGTAACAATTTCTAAAATTGTAAAATTTGGTCTCCAACCACAATTTAATATGGAGATCAACTTGAACGGTTCGGATCGATGTTTTGAACTTTGAAATTGAAGATATAGATGTGAAGTAAAATACTCGCTTTACTTCGCGAAGTACCGTAGCCCAGCTCATATATATATAGAGGAGTTGGCTACGGTGCTGTGCATAGCAGAGAGGATCTCCGTGTTATGGCTCAATATTTGAGTTTTCAAAATATTCAGATCAAGTATTTTTCTACCTATCTAAAAAAGTAGTAAACAAATTCTAAAAAAAATGTAAAATTTGATTTACAAGTACATATTCATATGAATATCATGTTGAACGGTTCGGATCGACGTTAGAATTTTAAAAACTCAAATATTGAACCGTAGCATGGAGGCCCTCTGTGCTATGCATAGCATATTAGCAATCTCCTATGTATATATTTTACAATAGAGTGAGATCCACCGCCGATTCGCAACGATGCTCATCTCCAGTGCTTATCCTTTTCTAGCCCCTCAAATTTTATCATTTTACACGCGAGCATATAACCAGCCTGTGGCTCTTCTTGGTGTAGGATTTTGTGTTGCGGGTTTTGAAACTATAAAACGAAGAAAAATACTATTTATGTTTTAGTCATCACCGGAGCTTAAGCAAAATATTAACATGAACTGATGTATGATACAAAACATCAATTTCTAAAATCTAATTTTTAAAATTGAAAATTAAATATTTTAATAGTTGATTCATTATTATAGTTTTTAAAACTGTATTGGAATTGTCAGTTGCTTTAGTCGACACAAGTTTTGCCTCTCATTACAGTGTTTGTAGTTATATCTTACATAAGGTTATAAAAAAAATATACGGTAAATTATATTGTTTATATGAAAACAATCGAATGTAAATTTATTATGTTATAGTTGAAAATAATAATTTTCTTAAGACATTTGATTTCTTTGTGCAAAATAATTTTTTCTTTCTTGACATTTGATTCATTAAAAGTACCTTGTATATAATATTTTAATCGTTGTAGAGGGTAGGGCTGCAAACGAACCGAACCGAATCGAACTTACCTCCAGTTTGAGTTTGGTTTGAATTAATTTCGAACGAACTCAATTTCAAATCGAACTCAATTTCGAATCGAATTTTTTACGAACTCAATTTCGAACTTCTTCGAACTTTGTTACGATTTACGAATATCCAAAATTTTCCAAATAGCCAACAAAGTTTTCAAATATCCAAAGTATCAAAGTACAATTTAAATATCAATATTAGTAGAAAACAATCAACAAAGTCTTAGAATTATTACAAACCCAAATATTATCCTCAATAAAAAATTAAAGTTCATTACAACTAGGCACTAGCTACTGAAAAATCCTTCTAAAAAACCCTCACAGGTATCCAAAGCTTCAGCCATATATTTCGTTTCATTAAACTAACTACTGAACATCTACAAATTACTTTATAGATGAAGTAGCAAGGTTTTGAACATCCCACAGTATTTTTGCATCATTAGCCTGGATTACTCGAAAACTCAGAATCCTACCATGAAAAGCAAAATTTCTAGTATCAACATGAACCAGATATCATTATCAGCCCATACCTACCTAACAATTCAAAAGAGAAATGGCCGGTACCAAGGGTCGCCTCGCCTCACGGCCGGTCCCAGTAATCAACCAACAAAGCAGAGACAGCACCAGGCAGCACAGAAATCACAAGCACAACAGAGGGAAAGTCGCAGCCAATAGCGGATGCTCTTTCACTTGGTCCGACCTTATTTCTAAGGTCTCGTAACCTCTAGTTTGGTATTGCAATTCGCAGCCAAGAGAGGGAAACTCTAGGGTTTGGTACTTTGGTATCCCAAGTTCGAAACCAACAGAGGGAAGTCAGCTAGGGACTTGGCTACAGCGATTATGGCTGGTTTTGTTTAATTTTTCTATTTGAGCTTTGTTGTTGAATTTTTCTATTTGGGCTTGTAGTTGGACTGGGCTTTTTGTTTCAAGAAATAATTTTCAAAAGTCAGAATTGAGGACAGCCTTATATTTTCATCAGCGAACATAAGTTATCAGCTGAAATTAACGGTTCACGTTTGAGTTAATTTCGAACTAAATTTGGTTTGCGAACCTATTTCGAACGAACTAGGTCCAGTTTGAGTTTGGTTTGAATTAATTTCGAACTAAGTTTGGTTTGAATTAATTTCGAACTAAGTTTGGTTTGAATTAATTTCGAACGAACTCAATTTCGAATCGAACTTTTTCGAATCAAACTCGAATCGAATTACGAACTACGAATTTTTTGTGCAGCCCTAGTAGAGGGTCACCAACCAATTAATTAATAAATTTAAAATTATGTTTATGTCAAGTCGTCAATATAAGCAAAGTATTAATTTTATGAGTTGTAACTTGATCTTCAATTTATTGTATAATACTACTAATAATAAAAAAATAATTTGTTTCGTAATAATAACTATAATAACGCAGTTTAAAAAAAAATTGAGAAGTCAAATCAAACATTGCAGGAGACTGCTTTCAATATGATTCAAAAATAAATTAGATTGTGTAATGATGTGCAAATGTTTGCTTTTGAAGTATGAAAAATTATAATTTTGAACTACCAAAACTCATATGATTAAATAAGAACATTAGCCAAAAAATTTATTAATAAACCACAAATTATGGAGAATTCGAAAAATACTAGGGCTTCCAAGTCAATCTGCAGTCCCACTCTTGAGGGCGCAAATTGACTTGCCCCCCCCTAAAAAAAAAACCTAAAAATGCACTGTAATATACTGATATTTAGGTTTTTTAGGAGTCACAGATTGACTTGGAGGTCATGGTATTTTTCGAATTCTCCAATTTCAGTGGTGTTTTAGTTTATTTTTTTTGAAGTGGTATTAATAAAAATTTCGGTAAGAACAGAACATAAACAAATCAAATGAAGACTCAAAAAACAAATAATAAAATTAATATTCCAAAAGCAAGAAAAGAACAAATTCTGAATTGGTCAATAAATATAGTAGAAAAAAAGTTGGTGTATTTGTTCATATCCATATCCAAATCCAAATCCAAACCGAGATAAGACTTGTAGTTTTCAACCTGGAAACTGAACTGAGAAAAGAGATGCTTTGTTTGGAATCTTTGTCCAGTCACCTACAACACAGACTGAGACACTGAGAGCGACAGAGAATATATTTGCTAGAGAAGAAGGGGAAGGAGTGACTGTGAAACTGTTCAGACTGTTGGCCCCCACCGTACATTGACAGTGACCTCTAAAGCTAAGCGCCAGCACATGTGTCGTCCCATCACAGCCCTCCACTGGTCCCACCCTTCCCTCATCGCACGGCCCAGATTCTTCATCCCTCTCTGTTCCGTGGATTTCCCGAATTCGGTGCCCATACTCCCCACGTACCATTTCACCTTCCCCATTTATCCATCATTTCTCACTGCTTATTAAAATAATAAAAGTACAATATAATATAGGCAAATTCTTCTATGGGCATAAGGACCTATTTGTAAAATGAGCATATTTTCATTTTCAAAGTTCAAACAGTCGATCCGACCGTTCAACATTTTCTCCATATTACAATGTACTTGGAGGTCAAATTTTACATTTTTTGAATTTTTTACTATTTATTAAGATGGGTACAAAATTCAATGGTCTGAATTTGACTAGTTTTGTAAAATACTTAATAAATAGTAAAAAAATTCAAAAAAATGTAAAATTTGACCTCCAAGTACATTGTAATATGGAGAAAATGTTGAACGGTCGGATCAACTGTTTAAACTTTGAAAATAAAAATATGCTCATTTTACAAATAAGTCCTTATGCCCATAGAAGCATTCCTCTATAATATAATATTAATGATCCTAAAAATGAGTACAGTGGTACAATAATAGCAAACGTGGGGGTAGAACGCCAAAAAAACCACAGGGGTGTCAATGCAAAAGGTGTGAATAAATTAAGTAAGAACTTGCATAGAAAAAGGACCCTGCATCCAATTAAAATAATCAGAAAAAATATCGGCGCGCCCCACAAGGCGAGACGAGTAGTTGTCTCCATTCGAGGCCACGCGTCAGTACGGAGCGCAGTGAGATATAACCGCACGACGCGCTGTAAAAAATTCAAAAAGAAAACATTTACCCCAGCCTTATATTATTTTTCACTGCACGGCGTGCTCTTGCTCCAGTCCTTTTCAAAAGGCCAGATCTGAGATAAATCTCTGCCGTCCGTATGATCGAATCGACGGTCACCGTACAGAAAAGGAAAGCGTAGAGGAATGGCGTTGTTGTACCGTGGGATTTCTTGTAGGGAGAGTCTTCTTTTGGAAAGGGACGATTCCTCGTACGAAGAAACAGGTGTAGAATGACGGAAATGCCCTTGGATTCGTATGTGGCGAAGGCTCTGCCCCGCTGGTGACTGGGGAGATAAATTCGGCGCGGATAAAGAGGCATGCTGTAGACTGTAGAGGAGAAAACGACGGGAAATTTCTACAGTTTACCTGCCGGAGATAAAATGGTAAAAAAATATTTATTTTGGTTCGGTTGGAACTTGGAACCGGTCCAGTGCGTACAGAACCACGACAATTTAATTTGATATATTTTTTTTAAAATATTAAAAGAAATCAAGATTTAGAAATACTGAAATTTCAAATTCGGACTTATGATTAAAATGAAAAGCAAGAACCGCAATTTCAAGTCATGATTTTATAATTCAATCCATGTGACAAGCCGTATATCAAAGTCTGAATATTTTTTATTAAAAAACTAAAAGCTAATAATATGACAAGATTTAAAAATCCAGACATAACATAATCAGTCATGAAACTTAGTGAAATTTTATTTATTTTAGGTAGGAATTTCAAATTCAAACTTTCCAAAATCTCAATATTTATTATAATTATCTTAGAGGTCTATTCAGAATTTTATATTTATTAATTGAAACATCAATACTAATCATGTTTTTAAAATAAAATTATTCGTAACTTTTTTTGGGAAATTATTATGGTACACCACGTTTTTTTTCGAACAGTTATGTTATGTATAACTTTTTTTCAAATAAAGATATCAGTGTTTTAAAAAATAATTTTTATAGAATTCATATCTACCAATAAATATTTTCTTTAAAAATAAAAGAAGTGGTCTTAAGAATCTAACAAAGAATATCCTATTTACATTTATTTGATTAAATGGTCAAAGTAAATTACATTTGAAATTTTCTTTCATAACATACGGTATAATTAGAATCCGGACTAATTCAATCAATGATGCACGAGACTTCTTTAAGATTTGTGTCAATTTATAATGAATGGACATGATTCAAACTCAAAAGAATTATGTTAACTCAGATGGTATGAATCCCCCTAGTGGTGCACATTATTTTATAAAAAGAAATGATTGTACTGGTAAATTTTTCATATATTTCTGAAATTACAAATGAAAATGCCACTTGAAATTTGAAATTGAAATAAAATAAAATTATTACTGTAGATGCTCTAACACTTTCAATTGTTAGATAAATATCTAGAAATGGAGTGACCAAAGTGCAAAAGTCCCCTCTCTAATCTTATTATTTTTTAAAGAATTTGTTTATCTTTGACCCGAAACAAAGCTAGCCCAGTAGCGCCCTCTCTAGTAGTATCATCATGGCGTATAAAAAGCTCTCTTCGACTTAAAAAAATATATACTGTCAAAGAATTATTAAAAAAAGGCATACAATGGCTCAAAAAGTAAGAGCAAAATAATAATAATATTAATAATTGCATCTTTTTAGTTTTTACTGAGAGCGACGATCTGCCCTAGTAGTAGTAGCAGTGGTAGGGAAGCAGCACAGCATAAACACTGTCTCCTCTTTCTCCCCTCTCCCTCCCCCCTCTCTCTCTCTCCCCCCCTTCTTATATCACTGTTATTACTGGAAGCTTCCATTGATGACGTATCAGCTCTGGGTAGCTCTCGATCCATAGTGTCGGCGAGATCTAATGAAAAGAGTTCAACTCAAAGCTTGATTGAAATATCTTCTCTCCAGTTTTGCACGAGAAGCTCTGTTTAACGACCCCTAGGTTCCCTCTAATAGCACAAGAGGGAGATCTGAAGCTTGATTGTTGCTTGTTTCATCTCCAACTTTGCATTGGGTACATAAGTTGAGTAAAATGAGATCAGCGATGAGTATTTGGTGCGCTGGACCGGGTTTTGGGTGATGAGTTGTAGTGTCCGCTAAAGATGGAGATGGAAACATAGCAGATATCAGTATTTCACTGTTAGAAGGTTTTGTCGTGTGAGCATTTTTCAAGAATTTGGAGGTTTGATTTGATATATTTTTAAAGTGGTGCGTCTTTTTTTGGACTAAGAGCACACTGGATCTCTCAGCGATGCGGGTTGCGTCTTCTGGTATGGCACAGCCCCAGCAACAACAAGAAGGTTTCATGTTCCTCCAAAACAATTTTATTTTGTAATTCATTTTTTGTTTGCCTTTTGATAAGCTGTCTTTTCTTAAAAGAAAAAAATATAGGGATAAGCTGTGTCTGTTACTTTTTGAATTTTATTTTAAGCTGAACTGGGGAAGGTGTCTTGTTAAAGTTGAATTTTGGCTATGTTCTCTGGGAAGAAAAGCTTGCAGTTGTTCCATTCACCAATTTTAATGATATTTAAGATCTATTCTTTTTTTCAATTTTGCCCTTTTAGTTTTCCAAAAAGTTGATCTCTGTCTGTTTTACCGGATGCTTCTTTTGAAATTTATATCAAAGGGTTTGAATCAATGTTTTCTGATGGCGGTACAGTGCTAAGACTTCATAGTGACTGTCTTTCTAGCTCTGTAAAAACATAAGTATCAAAGCATTTTATGTCCAGTACTCAAATACTCATTATTTAATTGCATCTTTCAGTTTTATCTCTTTGTAGGTCTTCTGAATTTAGGAACTCTTCCTTTATAATTTGTTAGAAAAAAATGTTCTCAGTGTTATAACAACACGTTTAACGACCGTTTATACCATCTAGTTCTCTGATTTTGTTCATTTGACGTTTAGATGTAACATTTCTGCTTGACCGAGTGCGTCTAAAAATTTATTCAAATTTTGAATAAAAATATCATGTAAAGAAAGCAAAAACTCTTCACATTTTATTCTAATGTGACCCTGAAAATTTTCCAATTGAAATACAGGTGAGCAGAGGTGTCTGAATTCAGAGTTGTGGCATGCTTGTGCGGGGCCTCTTGTGTCTCTTCCAGCTCTAGGCAGCCGCGTCGTTTACTTTCCTCAAGGCCACAGCGAACAGGTCAGTTTTATGACCTAACTGGTACAATTGGTGTCTCTTATAACTTTTGGTACACATGACACAGAAAGGGTACAGTATCACTACTTCAATCAGGGTTGAGATTGAATGATCCAGTATATATATTTTTTGGTTCCATCAGCTTGTGTTGTTTTGGTAATTGGTATCAATTGGTATCGCTCAAAAAGAAACTTGGGCTATTCTGGTAAGCCCAAACAGTTAGTTCTTTATTTAGTCACTCATGCCTTATTTTTCAAGCCAATCCCACCTTTGCAATTACATCCCAAACAAACTAATGCCTTTTATTCATCAGACATTCTCTGGAATTACACATTACACATTGATGCCTCTATTAGAGCTCACGATTGAGCATGTTTCATTTTGAACAGTGTTTTTTTGACGGAAACAACGAAGTAATCTTATTTTGATTTTTTTTTCAGAATATGCTGGTGCTAAGCATTTTTTGTGCATCTGATCATTTCCCTTTTCCTTTCTTTTGTTTATGTGTCCAGTTGCTCACTTGAATGATAATTTTGCCAATAGTGTCCTAATTGAGTCTATATTACACAATTAAGGCAACTTTGTGAAGCAACTGAACTTATAGTTATGATTAACTGGGTTAACTGGGGCCTAATTTGGGCCAAACATTTAAGAAAGCATTATGTTATCAGAACCACAATTAATTACTGTGCATGAAAATAGTAATGGTATGTAATATTTATTCAGGTTGCAGCTTCTACAAACAAAGAAATAGATGGCCATATACCTAACTATCCCAATTTGCCACCTCAGCTGATATGCCAACTCCACAATGTCACCATGCATGTGAGTATTTTTTATTTTTTTTAAGTTAACACTCTTATTGGAATGACTTGTGTCTACTCCTACAAATCAATTTGTTTATATCCTCACAAAATAATAAAGAAGGAAATATGGCATGTACTATTCTCCTGCATTTTTTTTAAAAGACGCTGTAACGCCCTCTTTTGTCCCTGGTATATGTTGCTAGTGATTATACTTTTGAGAAATACATGGTTACAGGTCAGTATGGTTAGTATGTGACTGGAGAAATTTCTTATGATCTTTTACACAGGCTGATACAGAGACTGATGAAGTATATGCGCAAATGACGCTACAGCCCTTGGGTCCAGTAAGTATCACATTTTCCAATTGATATAACCAAGAATTGCTATTTTGTTCAATACATACTGGTTCTAGACTTGGCCGGATTGGTTGAGTTACAATTGTATTGGTTCCCTTGTTCAAAGCATTTTAAATGTCATATTCATCTGTCCACTTCAATTGATCCAAATTCACCTGAGCTAGATAAACTTTTGTTTGTTATCCTCAGTTATTTTAACTTTATTATTAATTAAATCCTAATGGATAGTTGAGTTCCAATCAGCCCTTAGCAAATCATCCCTCGTTAAGTTTCAATTTACCCAAATCATGCGACAAGCCTCCCTCAACTATATTTAAGTACCAAAAAAACCAATAGAAAACGTAGCAAACATAAACTGTCAAGTAATCTAACACTTTTCTGATATATTCAAACATTGCAGCAAGAACAAAAGGAGCCGTTCCTCCCGATAGAGCTCGGTGCACCAAGTAAACAGCCAACGAACTATTTTTGCAAGACACTAACAGCCAGTGACACAAGTACACATGGCGGTTTCTCGGTTCCTCGTCGAGCTGCTGAGAAAGTGTTTCCTCCTCTAGTACGTTTATAATCCGTTATATGTGATAGTAAAATGTCCGCCTCTTAACATGGCACTTGATAGTTTTGTTCTTTTTTTGTAGGATTTTTCACTGCAGCCACCTGCACAAGAGCTGATTGCGAGAGACTTACATGATAACGAATGGAAGTTCCGTCACATTTTTCGAGGTACTTTATTGAATGATCTTGCGCTCTAGTTAAGTTTGTGATCTGGGATTCTAATTTTGTTGCCGGAAATCATACGAGAGCCTTAATAAATCCCGAATCCAGCAATAACGCATAAGTAAACACAAATGAAACACCCAAGTCATAATTAGTGGGGAGTTTTAAAATTATTTTGGGCCACGGTATAATGAAAGAAAGGAATTCTTCAAATCCTTGTCCTGAAATTTACTCGCAGTTATTTTTTAAGTTCTGAAATTTAGACATAGCTAAACCACTGTCTATCTTTTTATAAAACAAAATTACTATATTACTTAAATTTCAGGCCAGCCAAAAAGGCACCTCCTAACTACGGGCTGGAGTGTGTTTGTCAGTGCAAAGAGACTTGTTGCTGGTGATTCTGTTATCTTTATCTGGTGCGTACTTATCTCCTTCTCTTTTCCTTTGTATTTTTTTTTATGAAAAATGGAAAGAACTTTGGATACTGATTTGCTTTTATCCGGCATTTTAGGAACGATAACAACCAGTTGCTACTAGGCATCAGACGTGCAAACCGGCCACAGACTGTGATGCCTTCTTCGGTTTTATCAAGTGATAGTATGCATATAGGCCTTCTGGCTGCCGCGGCCCATGCTGCAGCTACAAACAGCCGATTCACCATCTTTTACAATCCCAGGTTGTTATCCGCTTTCATTTCAATTAATGTAATATTTCAATTCTGATTGGAAAAATATCTAGAGACCTTATTTAAAAACTTTTAAGTGAATATTTTTTTATTTTTGACAGAGCAAGCCCCTCAGAGTTTGTGATTCCAATGGCTAAGTACGTCAAGGCAGTTTATCACACCCGTGTTTCTGTGGGGATGCGCTTTAGGATGCTTTTTGAGACCGAAGAGTCTAGTGTTCGCAGGTACAATTTAAGCATTTCTCTTCTTATTTTTTATCCCATTCTTAAAAATAAGAATACTACTGGTGAAATTTATGCTTGCCTTAGTTATTTTATGGCATGTCTATCTTATTTATTTTCCCTTTTTCTGCTAGATACATGGGCACAATAACAGGCATCAGTGATCTAGATCCTGTTCGTTGGCCCAACTCCCATTGGCGATCAGTCAAGGTACTCTTTATTTTATTTCTTTCTCATTTCGTAATTTTGTAAGTAGAGATATGGCTTTGCTGATCGATGTTTGCCTCAAAATTGTTAATAAATTAGGTTGGATGGGATGAGTCGACTGCTGGGGAAAGGCAACCTCGGGTTTCACTATGGGAGATAGAGCCATTGACAACATTTCCCATGTACCCAACTGCTTTTCCTCTTAGACTAAAACGGCCCTGGCCCACTGGACTCCCTCCTTTATATGGTAACCTTTTTTATCCTTTCAGAGCTGAAAAAATGTAACAACAAAAAAAAATATAAAACATCAACCAGTTAGAAAAAAGAAATACAATTTTTCAGACATCATTATAGAAGTGCAGTGTCGTAAATGTTATTTCTTCAGCTCCCTAAAAAGTAATCTACATATGCAAATTTTTAAATAACATTTATCCTAATTTTTGTTGTTCTTTTTATTTTCTGGTGAAGGCATGAAGGATGATGATTTTGGCCGTACCGCATCCCTGATGAACCCTATGATGAACTTCCCTGGTCTTGGAGCTCCACCCTGGCTCCAGCCAAGCTTCAACCCAGCAATGTTCAATCTCAAGCCTGACATGTACCAAGCAATGGCCTCCGCTGCGCTACAGGAATTCCGGGCTGTTGATTCTCTCAAGCAGCAGCAACAGTCTCAGTCTCCCTCTCTTCTACAGTTCCAACAGTCCCAGAATCTCTCCAATGGGGGACCCGGATCAAATCTCCTGGCGAGCCAGCTGCTCCAACAGATGCATACTCAATCGCACCAGGCATTACTCCAGGCCGTGCAGCAAAACCAGTTCATGCAGAATCAATTGCAGCAAGTGAAATCTCAAGAAGTGACACCACCGCAGTTCGGGACCGGTCAGCAGCCTATCACTGATGAGGCCTCCAACCTTACTCAGGTCTGTCCTTTTTCTTTTCAATCTAATAATTTTTGTTTTTGTTTTGTTGCTTCTTTGATGCTTTGTTTAAAAATTTCAAAACATGCGCATTCATGAAACAACTCATTTTATTATAAAGCCAATTGACTGGAACATATTATTATATGAAGTAGTAATGTCTCAGCTGGTGCCTTTGCATGTACTGGCTATAACAATTAAAATAGACTAAAAATGCAACGTAATAGTAATTTAAAAATGATTTGATGGGTTTATGTTGATGTTGTCGGGACAGAACTACACGAATAACGCTTCAAACCCGGTATCAACATGTGGTCTCTCCCCTCTGCATGGAATTTTTCGTTCGTTTTCCCCTGAAGAAGCTACAAACCTTCTAAACCTACCGCGAAGCGATCACCAAATAGTCGCATCAGACAATGGATGGCCTTCTAAGAGACTAGCTGTGGAATCAACCATTATCCCGTCTGAAACGGGCCCTACCGTTCATACCAGCTCCATCTCTCAGATACCTGTGTCTCTGCCCCAGTCTTTTATGACAAGAGATGGTGCGCTGGACCAGGAGCAGCAAACACACCTTTTTGGGGTCAGCATTGACTCTTCTTCCCTTCTGATGCAAAATGGGATTCAAAACGGAATGCAAAGTGATTCTGTTGCTATCCGCTTTTTGGATTCAGTTGGAGATGCTGATCTGCCTCTGCATCAGGCAATGTCAGGCTCGAACAATTGCCTAGAGGACTCGGGATTCGCAAACTCAGCTGAGGATATTGGCAATGTGAATTCGTCACAGAGTGGGACTTTTGTTAAGGTGAGTATAGCTCTGTTTCTTCGATACCAGGCTAGTGTTTTATCTGCTTCTTTGTATTATCAACCAAACATATATGTTTGGGCATCTTACCATGCATTTGTTGTACTTGCAACATATACCTACATCTTCTAGTATGGACTTAAAGTCTTCTCGTTTATAGTGTCACTTCATATCTTTTAGATAGCTGCGCCAAATATTTTCTTTAACTGTGCATATTTACTTCGAACCTAACAGATAAAATCTCTGAGCCCGATTCTGACCTATGTTTGAGCTTTAAAAGATGTTATAGGTAAAATTGTCAATATGTAGCATGTAGTAGAGTATTAAATTGGTTCTCGTTTGTAGAAACCATTTCATGAACGTGATAATATATGTGAGGATGTATTTTTTATTGTACTGCACGTGAAATGCATGCAGGTGTACAAATCAGGATCCTTCGGGAGGTCGCTGGACATAACAAAGTTCAATAGCTACAACGAGCTCCGTATAGAGCTCGGGCAGCTATTCGGGATAGAGGGGCAGCTCGAGGCGGACCCCCTAAGATCAGGCTGGCAGCTTGTATTCGTTGACCGCGAGAATGACATCCTTCTCGTTGGTGACGATCCATGGCAGTACGCTTCTTTGCCCTCTCCTCTCCCCCCTTTACATGCTTGTCATGATCAAGGATAATGTCTCAACTTACATTTGTGGTAATTTTTGCAGGGAATTTGTGAATAGTGTGTGGTGCATCAAGATATTGTCAACACAAGAGGTGCTGCAAATGGGGAAAGAAGGCCTCAATTTGCTCAATGCATCAGGACCGGCAAAGCGACTACAGTCGAACAGTTGCGATACGTACCACCTTTCCAGGCAAGATTCACAGAATCTCAGCAGCGGCATCCCCTCGGTTGGTTCATTGGACTACTGAAAAAGCTGCTACTGGATATGTACCTGCCGGTAGTAGTGCGGGGTCGCCCAACTAGAATATTATATAGGTTTATCATGTCTTTTTTCACTGATCGTTGTGTAGTATGAAGGATTACATTGCCATGTAGTTGCCTAGGTGGAGAACTAGTGTTGTTTATGTGCAATTAATTAACCTATATGTATTAGTCCTTTCTGGTAAGTTATTATTAGACATTAAGCAATGTTTCCATTTGACAGAATAATACAGTAGACCAGTAGTCCTGCCCCTAACATAAAACCTGATTTGTTGTGTGCCAAACAACAAATTTATATATAAATTAAATGATTTCGGCTAAATGAATTTATTGGGCGATGAAACCCAGTTTGCCAGTCAATTCTTTTTTTGTCATCCGATTAACATTTGCGTGTAGCAAGTGCTGTTGTCTATATTCTTGCGTGCTGTCGCTACCAGTACCAGTTAGGCCTTCTTTTTTATTAATTTTTCTTCCCTTGGATCCTGGATAAGAGATCTTCTCTCTCTCTAGCTCTCTTGCTATATTAGGTCTTAGAGTCTATGCTGATCAAACCTGTGCATGATTGTTTGGTAAATTGAGTGGTCGCTATTAAATCCCACTTTCCGGAGAGAAATTTAAGGGTTTAATAGAAAAGTGTGGGAGGCATCTTTCTTTCTTTCTTTCTTTTCCATCAGCACTTTTCGGGATTTGGTGTTTATCTCATATCTACTGATGGACCCCACTTAGGGGATCTAGATCTGCTCACTATATCTATATGCACTACCACTTCCTATTTACCATCCAAACAAACTTTTTTATGGAGAACTATTAGTCCTATTAATTAAAAAAAGAAATAGCCGTTGGTCTAATGGCAAAAAGATTCGTTGCCTGTATTCCCTAACAAAAACACAAAATTAAAATAAAATAAATTCATTAGACGTAACCTACATCATTAGTTCATTACACAAGTAAAAAGGATTTCTTCAGTTGGTTTTATATCCACTTACAAGTAAAAGGGATTTCTTCATTCGGCTATATTTCCACTTACTATTGTCTGTCTGAATAAAAATTTATCAAATGTTCCTATGATGGAATTATGGAGCACTTTCACTATGTGCGGTTCAGTTTGTTCAACGGTACTGCGACATATTGTCAAACTGTCAATTATGCAACGTCATATAACGACAAACGACATATCCATTGACAGCGATGTATACAAATATTGAATTATTCATAAAAGAAAATGAACCTGTTATCCAAATTTCTGATGTGGCTCATCGATCATTAGCGATTTAAATTTGATCCAACTCGACTCATACTGATTCGGCTCGTTTATCAATTTGTTACAATAAAAAGATAAAACTATTTTTTAATTAGTACTCTTTGTGCCTACTATTAGATGACAAAGCATGTTCTTTCCTAGCTCATGGTATCAAATCAGCAAAAATCTTTGATCTATACATGACTTACAGCTACCTCGACTCGTCCAATCTGCTTTAAAATTTGCACCTGTAACTTTTGCATCTGCTTTAAAATTCCTACGCACGAATCTTAAAGTGAATCGGATGGTTCCGAAACCCATCGGACCCAAGCTGTTCTCATTGATCAAATGCCATCTCATGAGACGGTAGGACCTAATTAACAATAGTGAATAACATTGGCATGATATCATATCATAATAATTACACAGAATGTAGACCAAACCTGACAGAACAACTTTTCTAGTATGGAACTGTTTTTCTTTCAACACTGTTCCGTTTTAACTATGAACATTCCTTTGTGAACAGTGTTCTTCTTTTGCACGTACCAGATTACTGTAGATTACTTTTTGAACAAGTTGAGATCATTTTCATTCTAACTCTATTGTATGTGCACTGTATAAAGTCAAAATAGCATGTCAATATTTTTATCCAGTGTTCCTAAAACAAATGCAAATACAACAAAATATCAGGTTTGCGACATCTCCAGTGTTCCTAAAAGGAATTGTAAATTTCCTTCGTAATTCCAGTTTCCGTTATTTTCATTTTGTTCATAATTTCAATTCCACTTCAGTTCATCAACTATTCTACTACAATTCAAAAATTGTAACTATATAAATAATGATGTCGTGTACTTGTAAATTTCATATTAAATATGATTGTACTGAGTACCTTGATTTTTTTTTTTTTCCTTTTTGACCAAATTAGCACTCCTGTGTGATTGCTTGTTTGTTTTCTGAATGATGTGATAGTCACAAGCAATCCTTGACGCTTCTGCCTTGCGCACCCCTCTATATATAATTACTAATTAGACATCTTTCGTTTTGTGCAAACTAATATATGTAATAAAGCAACAAGGACCTGTAGTAGATGTTTTAGTTAAAATAAAATAAAAAACAGAATGTGCATTGAAAATATAGTACAAACATAATAGCATTATTGTGATTCTATTAATTTCAAACCCATTCTACTAAAAATACAGATTGAATATTAGACGGATATGTACGGTTACGAATCGGATATCGGATATCCGTAGATATATGATATATATCTACTATTAGGATACTGATAATTAAAATTCAAAATTATATCCATATCCGTATCCATATAAATATTCGGATATCGGATATCCGTATTTAATTTTCGGATACGGATCCGGATACTGACGGCTAATATCCAATCCGTTTGCACCCCTATCTGGATCCGTAATCTGTTAACCTGCTCAAGAGAAAAATCGGAGAGGAACAAAAAAGAGAAGGGAACATATAAAATAAGTTGTACAAACTCAGCAATTTTCAACGACTTTTGTAGCCTCCAAATCAAAATGCATTGAGTAATTTCTTTTTCTTCCATTTTTTTCCCTCGTCGCATGATAATCGGAGAGCACAGTCTAAGAGAACTGTCGGTCCAATAAGCTGGCTGGTACACCAAGATCCACATGTGATCCAATAATGACGATTTGGACCAGGTTACAGGATCCATTTAGGGGCCTACCACACTGTTATAAACAAGTTTCTTCCTCCAGTTCAAACAAAAATGAAATAAAAATGCTCTTATCCATTTCACCATGACAGTATCAGTATGCTCTGCAACAGAGGTGCGCTTATCTTGACCCAAGTAAAATTTTAAAATTAGAAAATAACTTGCATGATTGCATATTTCATATTTAATAAACTTTTAAACTAACATGAAAATTTTGATATATTTTTCTATAATTCTAGGATAAAAACCGAGAGGAAAAATGAGGATGGGAAAACAAAACAAAACAAAAAAGGAGGCAATAGACGATAATTAAAATCACAAATTTTGACACTAATTAAAAACTTTGTAAGCTCGTTAAATCAACAAATACAAAACAACATCATTTGGTCAACAGTCCGAAAGAAAACCAACTACAGCATCTAAGACATGATGTGGGTGCTCGGCCGGTGCGGCGAATCTGCTCCACCTCTTTTGCTATCCTGGCAACTCGGCGGCTTCTCTTTACCTCCATTTTTGCTTGTTTCCCCTCCACCTTTTGCCTCGTTGCACATAACTTTTTAGCCGTCTTTTGTTGGACACGGAACTTTATTTGCTCGGCTTGTGCCTGAAAATTTTCATTTTTCCATTATAAACTTAACAACCTTTCCCCAATAAATTAACAATAAAGATTATTATTTGTTACAAAACTTCCTATTATTATAGAATTATCATGTTACGATGCATCTTATGAGCCAGATTTCAAACCTGTATATGCTAATATCTCATCTAACTTTAACACAATTTAAGTCTTTTTGTGAGGACATAAATGATACGCGCATCATACTGCTAATACAAGGAAACATTAATCGTTCATAAAAACATAATAGAATACTGTCATTACTTATTTTCTGGTATAGTTCATTCTTTTTTCTACAATATAAATCAAGAACTGGCACCTTGTATATAAAGCACAAGGTGCAATAACTACTAGGTAAAACTGCAATAATATTTTTTGAGTCTATAAATATTTACTAAGATGGTTTCATTCTATAAGTTCAACTCTATTATAAACAGTATTTCTCCCAATGCCGAACTGCTTTACATAACTAATCGAGCATTTTATTACCTCAATCTGTCTCTTTTCTGCCTCAAATTTGGCTTGTTGACTAGTTTCCCATGCCTGTATCTTCACCTCTTCACGCTTGTATCTGAAAATAATAACAATCATTATTAAAATTAATGTCATGAAGCAATTAAATCCAAACTAACTATTCCATTTTCAAAATATAACAGATGTTAAAATCTTTTGAAAACAGTTCAAGGACTAATGAGGTTGAGAAAACTGAAAAAACATATAACCTAGACACGAGTTTAGATTTCTGAGATTCCTCCCAAACCGCTGCCCGTGCCTCAAACAATCTTTTTGCGCTTTCACCCTCGTCAAAATTATTATCACATTCTGATTCTTCCGGAAACTCTTCCTTGCTAGCCCAAGTAGCAATATTAAATTTCCCCAACTTTAACCCAAGTGCGGCGATCTCTTGCCTCGTCCTGATTTGTAGCTCCTGATCTGGCGTCTGCACAGTACGCAATTTTTTTTGTACCCAGAGGCGACTGTCAACAGTAGCTTCTGATGAACTCGAAGATGGTGGGCCCCGCTTTGGGGTCGAAGGGATGGATGAAAGGGGGCTGAATGTGGGTGTGGCGGGCCCTACTGGAGTACCGGCCTTGGATTGCTCTTGACTTGCAATTGGAGTCATCTCGGTACCGATGTCTCTCATTGAGACTGATTGTACTGAACCAGTACCTACAAATTTGGTGTAGAGAAAGAGCATTTTAAATCGGTCACACTAAATACTCATTAAACACATTTAATAGCCAAATTTTGAAACTTTTGTCAATTGGATATTAATTTGTTTCTTGGAGATAAAAATTAAGTTACAAGGAATATAGAGAAAACAACACAAAAATAAATCAGCATCAAATAAAACATGGGAGAAAATATTCACCTGAGGTTGCATTAATAGTCCTTTCCATGTGGGAGTGCTTCTTGCGAAGTATTCCCCTCTTACGCCCGCTTAAACTCCCACATTCCGTAACTCCACTGTCACGATTTGCACTTCCATTCAATTCAGGTGCAACTCTCACATTGTTATTGGAAATTACTGCATTAGCCCCGTGGTTTTGTGACTTTTGTGCAGATGGCTTTTTTGAGAAAATTGGATTTGAGTGCATTGAATGCCTGTTCATGATCCATTTCTCGGCATCATTCCATTTTGATGGAACTTGCCGAACCAATGGTGCAGGAATAAAATGCTGACCTGGCGACCTCTCCTCTCTCTGGAATTCAAAATTTGAATTCTCGGAGCCATTTGTGCTGTTTTCTTCTTGTCTGGAAGCTTCTGAATTAGCAGTGTTTGCTGCCAAACCTACTTTTGATGTGCTCAACTGTCCTGAAAATAATAAGAGGAAAATAGATCATAGTTTGCATTAAATAACATGAGAACTTATAATCTGACCTAAGAAACATACTGGAAATGCTTCAAATTCAATGCCTCAAAAATACTTGCTATCTAAAATCATAACATATTAACATATGCTAAAGTAACCTGCCAGATCACTCTTTTATATCAGTGAATGAGGCAGGTTATATGATGGTAGTTTGGAACATTTTGAAAAAAATATTAAAGGATAATAACGGCCGCAAATGGGTACTCCGCAATTTTTTAGGGGCATAAAAGATACAGCCTTGCAAGTTGATACAACAAAAGACCATGTACTGAAGTACCTGATTTGAATATATCTGATTCAACAAAATCATGCTCTAGAAGGCTATTTTTGGAAAATTCCAACTCCTCAAGCCTAGAAGGAGAAGCTGTGGCTGATTTGATAATATTTGCTTCCTTTTTCCTAACTCCATGATGTGAATTTGAAGAGCCCAATAGCCTCATTCGTAATTTACTTGGAGATATTACTGCTGTCTACAAGCATTGAAATCATGAAATCAGTTATAACCATAAAAAGGAAGAAAAGAAATGAGGATTTTCATTGAATTATAAAAAAATACCCCGTTGCGTGTGGTTAAATCAATTGAAATTGCCTAATATAAAGAATAAATATAACAACCACATCTGTAAAATCAAGTAATAATTAAGTTTAGGGGCTTGAATCTATTGCCCAATTTGGGCTGTCACCAAAACTAGATGGGCGATCTGATCCGCCTGATTTGAATTGAACGCACCAAATCCCCTGTGGCCTTTAAAGGGGGAACTGGGGAGGAGGAATTTGGCATCTGCATGCCATAATTACGGCACTGATGCCACTTGATAGCGGATAAAAAATGAATTGAGAGCAGAAATGTTGAATTTTTTTTTACTATTAAGATTATACTTAAGACACTAACCACTTTAGAGTCCGGCTACTATACCACTAGTGTCATTCCAAACTAAATAACACCACATCTTAAACCATTGGATCTACTTTAGTATTCGTACAAGACACTAGTGTCATTCCAACGCTATCTTGTACACGAATATTAAAGTAGATCCAATAGTTTAAGATGTGGTGTTATTTAGTTTGGAATGACACTAGTGGTATAGTAGCCGGACTCACCACTTTATGCCTGTCATACTTGTTAATACTCATGGATTGACTGTAGATACTGATCAAAAAAAAAAAAGAGCATTTGTTCAAAGAAAAATTACTGCTGTGATGTAGTTTCATGTAATTTAGATTAAATGTCCAATGGCATTCATGTGGTAATTTTTTTTTTTCTTTTGGATTCAAAGAGTCTGGTACATAATAGAGAGTTAGAGACATTTCTAATTAAAGATCAGTATCTTGTCATTATTTGAACAATAAGTTACTAAAATGTAGTTTGCTTGTCCCCAAAAATTTGTGAAGAAAATAAAAATTAACAAAAACAATCTTCAATACTCTGTGTAGGTGTAAGGTAATAACCCAGCAAAGAAACTAGCTTAAATTAACAGCTGTACTAAGTTAATGCAGCATTCAAACAAAACAATTTGTGGATATTATTTCTTGTTTTTGCGAATCACGCAGAGAAACAGTGCTTGAGAATATCTTTCACCAGCCAGAGTATGCAAAAAAGACTAAAATGAACAAATTCTAGAAAGAAAGAAAAACACAACAGGATTAGAGAACTGAAGTACCTGAACCTTGTGGATTCTCTCATATTCCATAGATTTTAGAGAAGGGAGGGGGTGCTGTTTTAAGAGAGATTGATAGAAATCACAGTTCAGCAAAGAGGAAATAATAAGAGCGCGAAATGAAATGAAGGATCAGCTTAGCTAGCTAGCGATCATTTCAATTCCTAGGAAGTGCGCTGTTGATAATTATCTTGCTCAAAATTTTGGGAATCGATGAAAGATGCGACAAAGTATCTACAGGACCTGGAAATTTTAAAAAAGAAGGTGACAGTCGCTTCAACTGAATTATGGGGCCCACACCCAGACCTTTTGTTCGAGTATATTATTACAAATTTTTAGCGTTACCCGCTTCTTGGGCAGTTAGACTACAATATACTTTTATTTTTTTCTAATTATAAAAATTATTAATTTGGTCTTAATAAGAAATATTTAATTCAGCTGATACTTTATGACCAGTAATTACATTGGAGCTTTGAAGAAAATAATTTCACATGAGCAGCTTGTACCTATGAATTTACCAAGATATAGTCGCTTTTTACGCATGTATAATATCAACCCACGTATTCTACAACCACTCACAATAAGATTCATGTGTCACTTAACTTGGTTGATAGTTGAATGTTAACCAATAGAAGATAGCCACGTCATCAAAAGTAAACAACCGTGGACTCATTAGAGTATAAAAACGATACTAGTTCTTGGGTCAAGGATCAGGAATTCCCCATACTCGCCTTGGTGAAGTCGCCTCTGTTTCCGCTTTTACTCGGCACCGAGGCAGCGTCATTCGCTTTGTTTGAGAGTACGTGTCAGTATTCCGATGCCTAGGGTTTGCTGTTCCCTGCTCGAATGAGTCCACATATGCGTTTGCTCAGGCTGACGTCGGGTCACGTGAGCCTCCTAAATCTTGTTCGGGGACATTGAAGCTGGTTGTTTGTGTTCTTTAATCCATAATTATTTTTTTAATTATTAATTAGGATGCCGAGAATTAATATTTATCATGATTTCGAGTTGTGTGCACAAAACAGAAATATTTGATTTTTGATATGTTGTTAGGGTTATTTGAGAAAAAATTTCCTCCTTTTATAAAGACCCCTATTTTGATAAAATAGAAGCTCTTGCGTATATATTAAATTTCAATGTTAACATGTTTAAATTGTTTCTACAATCACGGAAGAATAAAAATATATTTATGCGTGGAATTATCTTGATGCTTAGGATTAGTCCCGGTAGGAAATAGGGGCGAAAACGGAAAGTTATTTATATTTATCTAATTATAATAGTGAATAAAATATTTTTTTCATAATATATATTAAAATATCTACTATTCGAGTTCGAATAATTACGGATAATTAAAACTTAAAGCTATATATGTATCCGTTTTCACATGAAAATATGAGCGTGAAGTAAAAATGTCTTACTTCACAACTCACCATAGCCCAGCTCTATCTATCTATATATAGAGGGTTCAAATGCCTCCATTTTTCATGCCTCCACCATGCCTCCATTTTTAAAAACTTTAATAACTCAAAATTTAAAACTTAAAAGTCAAAATAAAACCGTTGGATATGATCTACATCATTTTATCTATACACGTGTAAAAAATTATGACATTTCAATTTTGTTTTGGTTGTCATCAAGAGCTTGTAAAAAAATGAACTAATGGAGATAATTTCTAGACGTTGATTTTTGAACTTATTGATTCACATAAAAACAAAATCGAAATGTGATAATTTTTTATGAGCACATAGATAAAATGATGTAGATCATATCCAACGGTTTTATTTTGACTTTTAAGTTTTAAATTTTGATATATTAAAGTTTTTCAAAATGGAGGCATGGTGGAGGCATGAAAAATGGAGGCATTTGAACCCTCCTCTATATATATATATATATATATATATATATATATATAGAGACTGGCTAATGTAATAACGTTAGAACTTCGGCCGAAGTTATAACGGGTCACTTTTTGCAATTTCAAAATCCAAACAACCCATCCGAACCGTTCAACATGTTCTCTATATTGAAATGTGCTTGGAGACCAAATTTTACATTTTTTGGAATTTTTTTGCTATTTATTAAGCCACTTTGAAAATTCTGATCCGGTGGTCCAGAAAATTTGGCTGTTTTTTACTGTTCACCGTTGGATCAGAAACTTTCAAAGTGGCTTAATAAATAGCAAAAAAATTCCAAAAAATGTAAAATTTGGTCTCCAAGCACATTTCAATATAGAGAACATGTTGAACGGTTCGGATGGGTTGTTTGGATTTTGAAATTGCAAAAATGACCCGTTAGAACTTCGGCCGAAGTTCTAACGTTAGCACGGTAGCCAGTCTCTATATATATATATATATATATATATATATATATAGGACAGTGCTATGCATAGCATAGAGGCCTCCGTGCTACGGCTCAATTTTTGAATTTTCAAAATCCTAACGGTCGATCCGAACCGTTCAACATGATCTCCATATGAATATGTACTTGCAAACCAAATTTTACATTTTTTAGAATTTTTTTACTATTTATTAAGCCACTTTGAAAAAACAGTAATTTGTACACAACAGTAAAATCTTCTGGACCATTGGATCAGCAATTTTCAAAGTGGCTTAATAAATAGTAAAAAAATTCTAAAAAATGTAAAATTTGGTTTGCAAGTACATATTCATATGGAGATCATGTTGAACGGTTCGGATCGACCGTTATAATTTTGAAAACTCAAAAATTGAGCCATAGCACGGAGGGGCTCTATGCTACGCGTAGCATATTAGCCAGATTCTCTCTATATATATATATATGACAAACTATATTGGCACGTATAAATCTGACTTGATCATGTCATGGCACGTCATGTATTGAGATTCCTATAAATGCATTATCTGTGAATTGAATTAGTTTCATTGATTTAAATTTACTATGTAAAATCAATCCGATAAATTTTAAAAAGTATGCTCATTCATCATATTTTTCAAGCTTAATCCCATGCTAATATGGTTCGTATTTTACGACAAATATTATGTCCATAAAATTGTGCAAGATTATATTTCAGCCGAAACGATTGTGCTTTGCTTAAATATTATGCATCCACCGCATAGTTAATCGATCTATTTAATTTCCCTCTAATTTGTGCAACAATGTCTAAACTTGTTTTACCACATTTAATGTGAACCAAATTAACTGCTTTCTACATTTAATGTTAACCATAAGCCTTGCAAGTTTCACCAAGTCAAAATAATTTGAAATAGAAACCAACCCACTGGATGCACAGTGGCCCGGAATTTGATACAGGCTATATGAGACTCTGACCTAAACCCTAGGACGGGCTATTTTGAGGTTCTACTGACCTATTCTTAAAACACTATTGTCTCGCTTGACCCCACTTTTCCTCAACTCGCTACAATCCATGTAGAACAGGTTCACGGACTTTGCGATAAAAGACCTCGTAGAAATCTCTATTTTCAGAATAAAGTTTGAAATTTGAAGGGTTTTAGAAAAGCCAGAAAGGCAGGAAAAGATGCCTCCAAAACCCCATCTTATATCTTATTAATCACAAAGGGTCCCACATGTCAATCTCCCACCTAGTCCTAGGGTTTATCAAAACCACCATCTCGTGTTCTCTGCTATAATGAGGCGCTCGCTATTCACTGTTCAAAAATATGTGTGTTTGATTCGCAAATACCAAGGTTTCTAATTAATTATATATAAATATTTTCAGAAGACATTCTTGTGTTAGATGTAAGCTTTGAAGAATGTTATTATCATTATATGTTTAATTGTCTCCTAAACACAGGAGCTGACATTGATTACATATCATGCGGTGCATTTTTTTATGGAAATTATATATATACCACGTACCAAGAACAATAGATAATCAAATTTATTGAAATTCATCCTACTATGTAATTGGATGGTTGAATCAAATATATACTACCAATATTTGAACAATACCAATCGGATAACAACATCTCCTAGACATCATTATAATTGCAGCAAATGCAGCTTTCAATGAACTATTCTTTGGTTTTGAGAAGCAAAATGGCAAGTAAAAGTAAGTAGAAATGGAATTCACATCCTCTCCGGTACCGTAATAGGAAATCTTTTACAATTATTGAATCTGGACTGTTCTTTTTAACTTGGCATGAATCTCAAAGCCCAATAATACTGCCTCCTACGTTAGCCCGAATCTCAAAGCGGCTGAGAGTTAATCTCAAACTGTAAAATGAAGGGAATATTTTACAGTAATGGAGAGGATGCTTGTTCGTAGAAATGCACCACATGCGCGTGTTCAGTATGCATGCCATTCAAAACATATCTCTTTGAAATAAGATATAAAAACATGATACAATCACGAATTATCTCATTAAAATAAATAAGAAGAGAAAATTAAATCGGAAGAATGCAAGCAAGCAGGGGCGGACGCATAATTTCTGTCAAGGAAGGACAGGAATCGGATTAAAATAGCTTATCGGATTCAAATTCATTAATTAATCGGATACTAGATAAAACAACAATCAACATAATAAAAAATAATAAAAAATAATATAATCTTACATAATAAAAAACAACAAAAATAATATCATTTTACATATTAAAAAACACAAAGTTGGTTCGGATCCGTAAATTTCTATAAAAACAACAAAGTTTTTCATTAATAATGCTTTTGGACTGCTCTGGAAAGCTTTCCAGTTTCAGAGAGAGGCAAAACAATTTTCAGAGAGGGGCAAAGTGACACCAGACTCGTATTTTTTCACTGAATTTCAAAATCTAGGAAGAGGCAGCTGCCCCATCTGGCTGTGTTTGGATCCGCCTGCAAGCAAGATGATGTGATATATATATAAAAATTAAGCCTTAGCACTCTTTGTAAAATTGGTCATAAACGCATAATTAATTATCTATAAAATTTTGATAAATTGGTCAAGTAACAATTAGTCCGTTCACATAATTAATATTTAATGAAACTTGTTGATTTGATGTCCACCGTGTCACTGCCACTGGTACTTAATGCGCGTGTGTTTGAAACATTTATGGGTTGATATCATGTGTACGGTATGGTCAGCACATGGAGATTCCTGCTCTGTTAATTTTCTATGTTTTTGGGGTAGCTTGCTATCTAAGGCAAATATCTGGCAACTCTGTACATAAGTTGAGTGTTCAAACTTGTACTACCTAAATTTAATCGCTGCTCTGCTGTGCACGTTTTCTCTGCCTACGAGTCCTCCATTAAATTTTCCGTGAAAATGATTTAATTTTTGCTATTTTTAGAAATTAGAAAATCAATTTGTGGAAACAAGATAATTTGTTTTTTTTCTGAATAAATAGATAAAACCGTACTAAAATTTTGATCTCTTCAATGAGACCGAGCCATTGATTCGATTATGTTGATTTCTGCCATTACCACACTAACAGCCACACAGTAAAAAATCAACATGATTGAATCATCGACCCTCTCCGATGGCTTCTCCCAAATAGGGTCCGGGTGGAAGAGAGAAGAGGGTTCCAAGATTTCACAGCTCCTATTGCGACCAAATCAATGATATGGTTCCTGTTATTTTTCAATTTTCAGTGACAAAACACGTTGTAACTTACGAAAAATATTGAAGCCGAATCATTAGTTCGATCTTATCAATGTGATAAAAAAGCAACCAATCTTGTTTTCCATAATTTGATTATTTTTCAATCACAGACGAATTGCTTCCGAAACAATCGGTATGGGGTCACTCATAGACAGGTCTTGTACAATGTGTTATTCACCGACTCGTTACATGATATGTACAAACACTTTTAGAACAAAGGATCCGGATTCTTATTTTTGGTTTATGCATAAATTGCAATCAAATGACAAATTTTGGAGGAAATTTTTATCCATATAAATTATTAAATTCAGTAATACGGAAATAAAAAAAAAGTCTCATTTCCAACAAATATAGAAAAACCGTATTCATTGCTCATTAGTTCATATTCAATTCTAACACAATCAAATATGATAGCCACGTCGAGACCGATCCAAAAAAATCGATAAAAAAATAATTTTGTTGTCACATTTGATCATGTTAGAATTGAATATGAACCATTGAGTCTTATCGATAATATATATTAGACCAGACACAATGAATCCGGTCCTTTGATATTTGTTAAAACTTAAAAGCGATGTAATCTTTCTATTTTGGTACATGTGAAATTAATAAATTTTATAGGTGAAAAATATTCAATTTTGAATGCACCCACGTCTGGTGGAAGCTAGTGCATTCATTAGAGTTTGTCTCTACTTGACAGTTTTTCAACGTTAATTAATGCACAGGATGTGATATCTTGATACCTATAAGAAATTTTCATATCTAACACTAAAGCTAGTCAAAATTGTACTTTGAATTTTCAGTCAATTTACAACTGTAAACGATGTTCTCCGTTGATTAGACAGATCTCGCATAAATTTGATGCAATTTAAGAAACAAAAAAGAGTTTGCTTGTTTTCCAAATAATTAGATCATATTGTTCAATACTCAGATCATTGAGATGAGAACTACTGGCTACACTGTAGCCATCTTACACCGCAGTTGATTAGGAGGTCAATTTGGGTCCGATGTCCATCGGACTCAAAATGAGTTCGATGACCGTCCGATATGCTTTAAGATCCGCATCCGTAATTTTTGCGTCTGCTTTAAGATTCGTGCGCATGAATCTTAAAGCATATCGGACGGTCATCGGACCCAACCTGCTCTCGTTGATTAGACATGTTATCCGAATGACAAAGAGATTTATTTTGGAAATCTTCGCAGCTTCCTTTGTCTAACTAATCGTGTTAGTATTATTTTTTCTAACCAATTGTGCTACCTCCCCTTTCGATCAAGAGATTTTATTATGCATTGGCTTAAATTTTGAGTTTGTAATTTGGATCTTTCAATCAAAATACGAGTTAATTTGACTCAGTTTGAAAATTCACGAGATACATTTAATATTCATGCTACTCCGAATCAAACGGTCCACATTTTTCCTATAGTAATTCAAAATTTGAATTACTTCAGACGACACAACTTCAACAATAAAGGCTATATTTAGTTGTGAAGTAAGAGATGGAGTATACCCTTACTTCACACTTAAGCAGTCAAACAAGAGGTAAAAGCATATGAGTAATGTGGAGTAAGAGGTGAATTAATCCAGAGTAAGTTACTCCACCTCTTCATGTAGATTAACTTACTTCACACTTACTCTATCTGTTAGGGCTCACTCTCGTAGGCATATGTTCATTCTCCAACACCTTACTGCCCGTTCGGCAACCCATTGGAATAGAGGAAAAGTGGAATTTGAAATTGGCTTCAATTCCTCACTATTCCGGTCGTGTTCGGTTGATGGTGAAAGAGTAGAATAGTGGAAAAGTATTGGTAAACGAGCCAAATCCATCTCTTGAAAAAAACTAATTCCTTTATTTCACCTTTTCCATGGAATAGAAAATTAGCTCATTGAGGAATAAAGGAGAGATCAAAATGTAAAAAGCAAGAGTTTGATTGCAAAAGTTCAAATTCAATTCCTCAATTCCACTCACTTCTTTTCTTGTTCGGCGGAAATAGAACCTCTTTTCTATTCTATTCCTCTATTCCAATCTTGCCGAACAGGCCCGTAGAGTAAGATGAAATAAACTATTTAATCATCATTAACTTTACTTCACAACAAAAAAGAAGCAATAGATTATGATTTCCATTTTTTTTTTGAATTTGACCACTGTTTGACAATCAACAACTTAAAAAGTTAGATTAAATGCAACATACATCAAAACATGTACAAATTAAAGACTATGGATATTATCAAAATATGAGTTGGATTTGGAAAACAAAATAATTTAACGATCTCAATCATTGTCAAAATTATAAAATAAAAATATGGCAATAAAAAGTAATGAAATTCGGTACAAACTTCATCACTCATCAAAATGATTTAAAATTTACATCGTCGGTTTATGAGTACCAACTGTTAATAAATTATCAAATTGTATATAAATACATGAAAAATGATACCCTGTCAATGTATAAAGAATAACATGCCTGTGATTTTTTTTCTATCTTTTAAATATTTTTTTGACTTGATGTAATAAAATGTTATCATGGTTGTCGAATAAGTCTTGTCAATTCAATCATTAAAATAAATAGTCTTTTTGAAAATACTCGAACTGTTCATTTAAAAAGAGATTCTTGATCCATATGTCTTTACACTTGTCCCTTGAAATTAGTATTTGATTTAAAATCAAGATGCACAAATCTTGAGGAGATATATTGTTGTTTTGGATAAAAAAAATTTTGGGGCAGAATTAGAAAATTTAAACAGGAGTGGTTGAAAATTAAAATGCACAATATGTTTGGTGAGTGACATTTGAACCCATGTCCTCTCAAATACAAAACAGAGTTCTAACTACTTGGCTACAACTAAATATTTTTTATTTATTGAGAGAGGGGCTAGATTATATAAAACGTTTAAAATAAATAGAATTCTATTAAATTTTAATATACATAATTAAAAAAATTTAAATCATAAGAGTTAATTTTAATATGTTAATTTTTCATTATTTTTTTACAGCTTAATTTTATACTAAATTAATTTAAAATTTTGTTATGTAAAAATATTGCTTGTGAAGTACATCAATTTTAACAATTCAAATTCATTGTTTGAAAAATCAAACCAATAGATTTAAAATTAAATTTACCAAAAACTTGCGAGTTTAAATTAAAAACACCCTCCTAGTTGTACTCTAATTTTGTATTCTTCCCATTTAATTCTTCCCATTTAATTCTTCCCATTTATTTATCTTCTGCTATGTCACTCTTTTCTCATGAATAAATTCTCCAATCATTACAGCATCGCAATAAGGCGCATTTTGAAGGATTCAGATCAGCTGAAATCCAAAATACATGAACAGTGTTCCTGAAATTGCTGAATTCCGAATCCAACCGTTCCACTTTTTCTGTGGACGCATCTCAAAACAGCTAGTTTTTCTTTGCACATATCTCTAAACAATTCAACGGCTGGATTCTGAATTTCAGAAATTCCAAAAACACTGTTCATATATTGAGATTTCAGCAGATTTTGATTCCATTTTGAATGCCTTGGAGATTTCGTGTTGCCCTGGCTAAGTCCCTTGACAGGCTAAATAGTACTTAGTTTTTTTGGCTAAAAAAAATGGCACGGTAGATTTTGTAGGCACATTTTATTTTATTGTTGAGTTGGTACTTGGTAGGTACAAAATTGTAAAAGAGATCAGGTGTGAGGTGGATATCATATCATCATGGGAGCCTACTTTTGCAGCAAAAGTGTACCAACTTTTGAACAGAATCCTTCCAAAAGCCAATAATTACTTGGTGTTTGAATGACCAGCCAGAATTATGTCTCCCTTACCAAATACTTATTTGACAAAATTCAAAACGTTTCGGTATAAGAAAAAGGAATTGAAACACCAGATATTTTCTATTTTCTCATAAATTTATTTCTTTCAGGAAAAGAAATAAAGAGTCGCAGTTTCATTGCTGATAATGACTTGTATTTGACAAATTATTTTGAATGCTAAACTTGTTATCACGCTACAAACAAGGATAGAATTTATTCTATTTTCAAGTACTGTAATGTTACCGTAGAGTTTTAAATATTTAAACTCGCATGGCATATAATATAATATATATTATAAAAGAGGAGGGTTCCAATGCCTCAATTTTTCATGCCTCCACCATGCCTCCATTTTTAAAACTTTAATAACTCAAAATTTAAAACTTAAAAGTCAAAATAAAACCGTTGGATATGATCTACATCATTTTATCTATGTGCTCATAAAAAATTATCACATTTTGATTTTGTTTTTATGTGAATCAATAAGTTGAAAAATCAACGTCTAGAAATTATCCACATTAGTACGTTTTTTACAAGCTCTTGATGACAACCAAAACAAAATTGAAATGTCATAATTTTTTACACGTGCATAGATAAAATGATATAGATCATATCCAACGGTTTTATTTTAACTTTTAAGTTTTAAATTTTGAGTTATTAAAGTTTTAAAAAATGAAGACATGGTGGAGATATGAAAAATTGAGGCATTGGAACCCTCCTCATTATAAAAACATGCAATCAATACAAGCAGCGAAGCATGCACGAGATTGCCGGGAAAGGATAATTAATTTTTTACTTCGGATTTGGAATTGGGAGAAAGAAGTAATGATCGGTAGAAAAAAGGTATCGCCGAATTCAAAATAGGTCAAATGAGACAAACAAGTACACCCTTCCATGCCTCTACCAAACAACACAAATCACGGCATTCAATTATAAATTTATTAATTTTTTTTTGTAAACTAAACTTTAAAATTTATTAGATTGATTTTAAATGACAAATCTGAACGGTTGAAATCCAATTATCTTATGAGTAATGCGTCTACATACAAAAATTTTAAACTTTCAAATTAATTTAGTATAAAGTCAAGCGGTCTTACAAAGTTTATAAATTAATTTAAATGCATTCATTTTTTGAACATTTTTTTACCACTTGACTACCAAAATTAATTCAAAAATTTAATATTTTTCCACGCAGGTGCATCATTCGTAAGGTAGATGGATTTTAACGGTTTAGATTCGTCATTTAAAATCAATCCGATATGTTTTAGAGTTGACTTCACAAAGAGAGTTGGTGAACTTAAGATAATTAAAAGTTTCTGAAGTCAATTTGAAATCAATCCGAAATCTTTTCTGAAGCAAGGAAATTGACAACCAAAGCACCGCATAAGTACTTCAATTAATTTATCATATTTCTCTGTCATGTACTAAAAGATAATTAAAAGTTAAAACCAAGGGAAGCATATTAGATGGAAGAAACTATCCAAGTATCTTCTCAGAATATTTTTTACTCTAAAACCGTAAATTCTTGTGTGGCAATTTTTAATTTTTATTAGATATCAACAAAAGGACGAGGGAACAAATACCCAATTTTTGTGTCCATCACGCTTACTATTCATCTCATTTATTCATTCATTTTGGGGTATTTTTGTCCATTCCTTTTGAAACAAAATTAATTATGATTTTTTAATATTCTTTAATAGAGTTAATTTTGCTTACTATCAAGGAGAAAATAAGAAATAAGTTGAAGAGTTGGAGGGTATATACAATATATCAAACTCTAGAGATAAATAAGAAAATTAAGATAAGTTGAAGGGTATATGGAAAATTAACCCTTTATTAAAAAAAAAAAATCCCTTTTCATTGGGTTAATTTCGCATTTCTATTAAATAATATAACTTAACTAAATCTGGGCCATAAATTCGCGCTAAAATCAGAAAACATACCATCAAGTCTACGGGGGTAATTAAACTACAAATCATGAAACTGCATTTTGTTAATCCTGGTAGTCGAACACGCTATTATCAATTTTGTTTAACCATGGCAAAAAAATAATCTCACGACATTTACACACTTCTTAGTTCTAGTAAAAATGTTGTTCATAGTGTCAAGAGTGAGGCAACATTACTTGGCAAAGCGCAAAATCCGTACAATTGAATCAATATCTCCGTTTACAAAGTCTAAATAATCAATCTGATCCATTCAACATGATATCCCATATGAAAATATACTTGGAGACCAAATTTTACATTTTTAGATTTTTTTTAAATAGTTTTATAGATAGGTAGAAAATCAACTAATCTAAAGATATTTGAACCATCCAAAAAATAATAATTTTCTTCCTACTAAAAAAATAGTAAATTTGTTTATATTCTAAACATGTAAAATTTGGTCTCCATGTACATTCTCATATGGAAATCATGTTAAAGCAGTTCGTATCGACTATTTGGTCTTCAAACATGAAGATATGGATGCATAGCACGGACCGAACCGCGCTTCACAACGTACCATAGCCTCACTAAAATTATACGTTTATTTCTATAAATTAACTGGCTGGAACCAATG
Organism: Carex littledalei; assembly: GCA_011114355.1. Classification (NCBI taxonomy): domain Eukaryota; kingdom Viridiplantae; phylum Streptophyta; class Magnoliopsida; order Poales; family Cyperaceae; genus Carex; species Carex littledalei. The sequence goes on from CM022102.1 coordinate 7,358,172, forward strand.
CAATCAATAACCAGCAAAATTACTACAACAGTTAAATATATGCTAGATGCATTTCACCAACAAAATTATAATTTTCTGTAAATTCAAGACTTACACTTGCTAATAAGAGAAAATGTTCTAGCCATCAACTGCAGAGGAAACAACAAGGCTCATGTCAAATGAACAGAGCACAAAATTAAGTGCTACACTCTACAACTCACGAGGCAAAATTGGATGCTGATATTATATTGAAGTCACATCACTCCTCGTCAGAATAGTTGAATTTTATAGAATGGGATTGCAGATCAATCTGACCCCCTCTGTAGGTACCACGCTTCTTCTTCGTCTTTTCATGTCGAAAATCCCTGCATTTTCACACACACCGAGACATTCTGTTAATCAGAAACTTAAATAACAAAATGATCCAGCACAACAAAATTTAGACACTACATCGAAAAAGAGAAGTAAACTGGAAAGAAAAAGGGAGAAAATAACTTATTTCGGTAACAATTTACCTTCCTCTAACTTGTTCAAGAATCTGCTGTGCTTTTGCACCATATCCTGAGTCGGCACCATCCTGAAATAAACGGCACAACAAGTCCGATTAATTCTCCTCATTGAATATTTAATTTCAAATCACCACTGTCATTTCATCTATAGCAGCTAGAAGTGTCCCCAAATTGACCATAACAAAGCCTAAATTTAACTGGTCTTTTCATCAAAGCATCACCATGAAAATGCAACCCAATCGGTACTCAATTTTGCACACAAATTAATCAGAAAAAGAAAAGGGAAAAAAAAAAAATAATAACCTTAGCCCAGTAAGAATTATCTTGAAGCCGTTCATCATCAAATTTGACCTCCTCAACTTTCACTCTCTTAAATGCCTTCGCTGATTTTGGCTGAAAAAATAAAAAACATAAAACTAGATATTAGCATTTTTTTTTTCCACATGAACAAACCTTATTTATATACTTCAAGTAAATGAATATGTTGACAGGTACAGAGGTGAAATTTTAACAAAAAAACGAGTGCTCACTTCTGCTGATTGCTCTTCCTCGGGGACAGTTTTGGCACTTCCATTTGCTTCTAATTTTCTTTTTTTGCCGTCATTTTCCACATTCTCCTCGTCCCCCTTTTTTCTCTTCTTAGATACCGTTTTTTCTTCATTTTCAACATTAGTTTCTTTTACACTGGCCTTCTCTTTCTCCTCCTCTTCTTGTGTCTCTTTCTCAACCTCACTCTCCTTTTTCTTTTTCTTTTTCTTATCTTTTTCTTCTTTCTTATTTTTTTTCTTCTGATTTGCTTCCTCTCTTTCTTCTTCAACCGGTTTCAACTCTTCGCTCGAATTTTTCTTTCTCTTCTCCTTTTTTTCATGTTGTTGATCTCCGTCAACTAGCTTTGACTTTTCAAAAGCAGTTTTCTCATCCGCAGTTTGTTCTATACTGGTGTCTTTAGTACTTTTCTTTCTCGTTTTTTTCTCAGTTTCTTTCTCTGGATCTAGAATCAATTTATAACATATATCAGGTCAATTCATTCATTACACACATATATCAGTACAAGTCAAAAACAGAAGAAGAAAAAATAGAAAACGAGTTCAATCTGAAGAGGAATATGTACTAGAAAAGTAAATTAATAATAATGCATATGTAGATAAAGAAACGTGGAAACTATGCTCATACTGTTTATGCTTAGAAAGTACCTTCTAGCTTGTCACTTCGGATAGCAGGCACAGCAAGAAAATTACTGAAAATTAAATACAACAACAAAAAAGTGATAAGAATCAGGATAATTGCATTTGATGGATTAAAATCTACCATTTACAATTGTTATTTTTGCTGCTTCTGTGGGGGTCCAAGAGAATTGACACTTATATAGGCTGCATGAAAATCACTATAACCCAACAAAGCAGGTAAGAGGTACCAAATTTTGGCATTCTCCATTCAACCCTGAGAATACTCTGACATGCTACAGGAATCAAATATCCATCTTGATAGTACATCAAGAGTAGGAGTACAGCCATGTCAGGCAATGAAATTACAACAAATCATGCAATTGAGTATATCGCACTTGTTTAATACGCTAATTGAGTTGCAAGGATAAACTCAGTTATTACCTTGATTCTGATAATTTGGCAACAAACTCATTCAGATTTACATCTGGTGATTTCCAGCTATTTTCCTGCTACACAATACCACATTTGATCAATAGAAGACACAGTATGAGTAAGCTGTAAAGTGACAAGCAATATAACAAATTTCAACAAGATTTATCACATCTTAGCAAGCATCAGACTTGATTTTAAGGTAATAAATTCATACAATAATCAAAATTCAATTCAAAAATTGTTCTAACATTATACCTCGATTTGAGCCTCAGACTGGAAAACTGCAAGGGTCTTCTTAAACCCGTTACTTTCTAAGAACCCAGCAATTGATCTAAGAAGAACCTCTCTCCCCTTCCCTCTCGCCGACAAATCCCCGTCATTCAAAATTATCTCTTTAGAACCTTCTAGAGCCTCCGATGATCCCTTCTTACTGTTCTTCTTCTCCTTCTTCTCCTTTTTAGCGCTTTGAGATTCGAGCGCCATGACGACTTGTCGAGGAGTGAATTGAATCAAAGATTGGTTTGTGGTCATCAACCGATTGTGAGGGCTAGGGTTTTAGAGTACAGGAAAGAACGGAGGCGAGAAGAGGTTGGATTTATATTACGACTCACTAGTGTCACCAACTTACCCCCGAAAAGCTTTCTACGTTTCAAATATGTAGACGTGTCATTATGAGAGTGGTGAATGTGACTTGCGTCTACTTGGAGTAAAAGTCAGTGAAGTAGTTTGCGTGAGGATGTTTTTCATATATGGGCCGTTGAACCTCACTACCTCAGTACGAAGGGAGAAATTTGGGTCCGATGGGCATCGGACCCAAAGTGAGTTTGACGGATTCTCTCACCGTCCAATCTGCTTTAGGATTCGCTCCCGCCACTTTCGTGTCTGTTTTAATATTTGTGCGCACGAATCTTAAAGTGAATCGGACCCAAGCCTTTCTCCAGTACAAAAGAGTCGATATCTTCTAGGCTACCTGATGTTTTTTCAACGGTCCAGATTTATGAAAATATTATCCTCATAATTTAGATCTAAAGCTCTGAATATAAACGGCTATGATTCTGTCCATTTTGAAAGAGGCCGTTTCATACTTTACCAAATCCAAAACCCAGTATATCTAGGTTGGGCCTTCCTTCATATTTTTCAATTTATAAAATCCTCTGGTTTCTTTTGTTTTTGAAATTGATCTGCGCTTTAGACAGTTAGACCCTTTTTTTTTTTTTAATTTCGTGGTACTTTATGTGTTTATGTTCATATAAGTAGGCTATTGAGATTTTGGTGCTTATTATGTTAGTTTTTGGTTATTTCATAAAAGAAAATCATAAGGGGAGTTTCAACCCACTTAGTAAAGTTATCAAGTTTCGAGAATTAACTGGGCTTCTCTAAAACTTTCATATTTGTAAAATTTGGACTGGGCTGGGCCTGGGCTGATTTCTCAAAAATTTATTTTTATCGATCTATTGCTTGGTGTATGGTAGGAGACAAAAAAAAAAAAAAACCATTTCAATACAAGAGGTGCTTTTGTCGCTCATAATTGTGGTTTGGTTTTGACTACCTCATCTTATACATCGACATAAAAATATTCTTAAAATTAAGTTTAAATTCTCTTCAAATTTTATGCTGCATTTCCTTTTGTGAGTTTATGAGAAAAAAGTAATTGTTTCAATAGTATACTAACGAGCCACTAAGTGATTTGTGTGGGTTTAATTGGTATTATTTTAGACTCTGTAGGTGTGAATATTTGAATTTCCTAATTTCATAGATAATTGTGTATAGTGACAAAAAATCAGCTATCCGATATTAAAGTATAAATATATTGTTTTCTTCAGGTATTTTGTGTTTTTTCTAGGTGTACGTATGTATTTATGTATGTAGCTTAACGAAATAAGATGTATAGTTTTCAGCTTCAAATTTAAATATTTCGTTGATATTAGCAGAACTATTTTGACTTTCCGCAACACACAAATAACAAAGATAAAATAAAAAGTACATAACTAATATGCTGCATGATATCAAAATAGATCTGTTAATATCACAACCCAATTTCGTTTCCTTTGATCCGGTAACACCTTGTTTGGATGGAGAGTACAGGAAGGGAGGGAATGGAAAGAAAAGAAAACTTTCCGTCGAATCGTGTTTGGTTGATAAAATTATGTCGGAGGTGAAGGGTATAGGAGGTTAAAGGTTAACCTTGTATCATTGTAATAAATAGAATCGGTTTCCCTCTCGATTTGAGATGTAATAGATAGAAATAAATTTTGTTGAATATATTTAGAAAAAATAGTACAAATGCTCAACCCTATGTCTTACCTATATATTTCTCATATAAGTTTTTTGTCACAAACTTACAACAACCACTGAATTTCTCATTAACCTTCTAAATTTTAATCAACCAAACAAGAAATAAAACAGAAAGAAAAGTTAAATTTATTTTCTCTCATTAATCATCCAAATACGAAAATATTAAATATATTAATATTTCTTTCTATTCTATTTCATTCCCTTCTATTCTTCACCTCTACTCTCCATCCGAACAAGGTGTAAAGGAACTAATGAACAACCAGACAGACAATTCTAGATCTATCTAACCTACTGCTTATAATTGAATCGTTGACTTGTTTCATAAAAGGTTTAATTGATTGAATGATTGCCTTTTAATCTAGCACCTCAGTCCATTCCAAGGTGGTTTTCTGAGTTGTTTGTTACCTTTTTGCTCTACCACTATATATAACCATTAGAAGGTGGTGGCCCTGTTCATTTTTTATTTCTCTGGTAAAAAAAGGGAGAAATAAATAATTGTTTGATTCTTTTGATAATAATAACAACAAGGAAACATATATTTTCATTCGCTTCTCCGTATTTTTTTATCAAATGTTACAGTTTATGTACTGGTTAACTCTATCATGCATGTAGTTTTTGTTGTTCATTTATTTTATTTATTTAAAATACAATTCAAATTAAAAATTATAACTATTTAATAGTGTAAAAAAAACAAATAAAAGGCTCAGATCGTACCTACTATACACTTCTTTTGCAGATTTGCAACTGATTTTGTGCCTTTGATGTGCATTGCTTGATGCAGCTAAATAAATAAAAAATCCAATAGTGTTTGCTTGATGCGACAAATTCATCTTTTATACTTTCTATGATAGGCAAAAAAAAAAAAGCATGCCCCCAACATCATCCATAATTATTCTTCTAAGTTCAAACTCTGATCATTGATAAGTGCATAAATAAATATGTACATATTTATTCCTTTTATATATATATGAGATAGACTATGGTGAGTTGTGAAGTAATAAAATAATGTTTTACTTCACGCCATATTTTCATTTTGAAAATCCAAACAACCGATCCGAACCGCTCAACATATTCTAAATATTGAAATGTGCTTGGAAACAAAAATTTTACATTTTTTGGAATTTTTTTACTATTTATTAAGCCACTTTGAAAATCACTGATCCACTGTGAACAGTAAAAACAGTAAAATTTTCTGGACCACCGGATCAGGGATTTTCAAAGTGGCTTAATAAATAGTAAAAAAGTTCCAAAAAATGTAAAATTTAGTCTCCAAGCACATTTCAATATTTAGAACATGTCGAATAGTTCGGATCGGTTGTTTGGATTTTCAAAATGAAAATATGGCGTGAAGTAAAACGCACAACTCACCATAGTCTATCTATATATATATATATAGGACAGTGCTACGGTGCTACGCGTATATAAGGCCCCTCCGTGCTACGGCTCACTTTTTGAGTTTTCAAAATCCTAACGGTCGATCCAAACCGTTCAACATGATCTCCATATGAATATGTACTTGCAAACCAAATTTTACATTTTTTAGAATTTTTTTACTATTTATTAAGCCACTTTGAAAAAACACTAATTTGTACACAACAGTAAACTTTTCTGGACCATTGGATCAGCGATTTTCAAAGTGGCTTAATAAATAGTAAAAAAATTCTAAAAAATGTAAAATTTGGTTTGCAAGTACATATTAATATGGAGATCATGTTGAACGGTTCGGATCGACCGTTAGGATTTTGAAAACTCAAAAATTGAGCCGTAGCACGGAGGCCCTCTATGCTACGCGTAGCATATTAGCCAGATTCTATATATATATATAGGACAGTGCTACGGTGCTACGCGTATATAAGGCCCCTCCGTGCTACGGCTCACTTTTTGAGTTTTCAAAATCCTAACGGTTGATCCGAACCGTTCAACATGATCTCCATATTAATATGTACTTGCAAACCAAATTTTACATTTTTTAGAATTTTTTTACTATTTATTAAGCCACTTTGAAAAAACACTAATTTGTACACAACAGTAAACTTTTCTGGACCATTGGATCAGCGATTTTCAAAGTGGCTTAATAAATAGTAAAAAAATTCTAAAAAATGTAAAATTTTGTTTGCAAGTACATATTAATATGGAGATCATGTTGAACGGTTCGGATCGACCGTTAGAATTTTGAAAACTCAAAAAGTGAGCCGTAGCACGGAGGGGCCCTTATATACGCGTAGCATATTAGCCAGATTATATATATAAGCATATGCCCCCATATGCTTATAACTCATTTTTGCGTTTCCAATGTTCAAATGGTCGATCCGACCGTTCATCTTGTTCTCCATATTAATATGTGCTTGGAGACTAAATTTTACATTTTTCTGAATTTTTTTACTATTTATTAAGCCACTTTGAAAATTGCTGATCTGGGTGAACAGTAAAAACAGTGTTTCCAAAATTCTGGACCACCAGATCAGAAACTTTCAAAGTGGCTTAATAAATAGTAAAAAAATTCAGAAAAATGTAAAATTTAGTCTCCAAGCACATATTAATATGGAGAACAAGTTGAACGGTCGGATCGACCATTTGAACATTGGAAACGCTATTATGCTCATTTAAGCATATGGGGGCATATGCTTATATAAGCATAGTAGCCAAGCACTATATATATATATATAAGTTGCGAAGTAAGGGTCTTGTTTTACTTCACGTTCAAATTTTCTATATTGAAATATCAAAGCGACAATCTGAACCGCTCAACATGATCTCCATATTGAAATGTGCTAGGTGACCAAATTTTATATTTTTTGAAAATTGTTTACTAATTTTTTAGAATATTTCAAAATCATTGTTTTTTATGGTCCAAAATAAAAAAACAACAGTTTTCTACCTATTTAACAAAATAGTAAAAAAATTCAAAAAATATAAAATTTGGTCTCCAAGTACATTTCAATATGGATATCATGTTGAGCGGTTCGGATCGATTGTTTGGTCTTTGAAAACAGAGATATGGACGTGAAGTAAAACAAGATCCTTACTTCGCAACTCACCATAGCTCAACTCTATCTATCTATCGATCTATATTAGAGGTTGGCTAACATCAAAACGTTTGTTCCGGAGTCGTGGTGCAACCAATTGGTTTTCTAATTTTCAAAGTCCAAACAGTTGATCCAAACTGTTAGATGTGATCTCTATATTAATATGTGTTTGGAGACCAAATTTTACAATTTTTGGAACTTTTTTAAGCCAATTTTAAAATTGTTGATTTTAATAAACAGTGAAAAAAATTTGGATCATTGAAAACAGAGATTTTAAAACTGGCTTAATAAATAGTAAAAAAAATTCCAAAAAATGTGAAATTTGGTCTTCAAGTACATTTTAATACAGATTGAATGTTGAACGGTTTGGATCGACTGTTTGGACTTTACAAATATAAAAACCAAAACGTTTGTTCCACGACCTAGGAACAAATGTTTTGATATTAGCCAACCTATATATAATCAAAACATCTGTTCTGGAGCCGTAGTGCAATCAATTAGTTTTCCAATTTCAAAGTCCAAACGGTCAATTCAAACTGTTAGATGTGATCTATATATTAAATTGTGCTTGGAGACCAAATTTTACATTTTTACAAAAAAAATTACTATTTATTAAGCCAGTTTTAAAATCGTTGATTTTAATAAACAGTGAAAAATTTATGGATCATTCAAAACAGCAGTTTTAAAACTGACTTAATAAATAGTAAAAAAATTCAAAAAAATGCAAAATTTGTTCTCCAACCACATTTTAATATAGATTGAGTGTTGAACGGTTTGGATCGACTGTTTGGACTTTGAAAATATAAAAACCGAAACGTTTGTTCCATGGCCTAGGAACAAACGTTTTGATATAGCCAATCTCTCTCTATCTATCTATATATATGTGTGTGCGCGCGCGCGCGCGCAAGTTAATATTCTGATTGAATAAATGAAAAACTTTGATGAATAAAGGAAACAAATCATACAATCTGGACAGTTTCGGCAATATTTAATATTTTTTTGGTTGAAAGCCCGTAGGCGATTGCATTGATCTAACGATTTACAAAGTAGCTATTACATAGATTTCTTTTGTTTAAATTAAGAAGCATGAAAACTTATACATTGAGCTACTTGTAAAATCATCTAATTTGCTATGTCAGAAAATAACAGATACGTGAAGCCAGAGAATGCGAATTGATCTATTCGCACCCGATTAGCCAGTATGTGGGTCTTCCAATTTTCTTCTCTGGGAATGTAGACACAGCAGTGATTTTTCGAGTTGCATGCAGTATACAACGGTTCCTTAAGGACGAAACGTCTTCTTCTTTCCACAATCAACGCCGTCCAGAGGAATGCGCAGCCGAGAGGCACTGAATCAAATCGGACCGGGACAGTCACCACTCAGATAGGAGGAAGAAGAGGGCACTGAATCAAACCGGACCGAGACAGTCACTACTTAACCAAAAAGGCACTGAATTAAACCAGGCTGGGAACTGAATTAATCGGACCGGGATAGTCACCACTCAGAGAGGAGAAAGAAGAAGGAAAGAAGAAGAAGAAGAAGAAGAAAGAGAGAAGGAAGGAGACAACTCTTTGCAATCTCATCATCAGCAACAACCATAAAAGCACGTACCTTATTCACATATATAGTTATAGTAGATATTTACGGGAATTGAACGAATTTACAAACCCTCAGTCGAATCCGAAGAGTCATTCGCTCGGACGAGGTGACGAGCGGCGGAACTCTTAAACGGAGTCATTCGCTCGAAAGGAGCGAGACGAGCTGTATCGGGCAGACGAGAGGGGAGTGGAGGGGTGGAGCGGAGCGGAGCGGACGGACCACGGATCGACTCTCAAAACCTTGTCTTCTTTCTGTCTCCCTTTCTTGATCGCCTGGTGGGAAGAGCGGAGTTCCCTATGTGGGAAGAGCGGACAATATTTAATATTTTGGTCATATATTTCTCATACTTGATTTAACTGAAACTTGAGATCTACACCTTTATATAAAAGTACCTCTGAAATCGAAATATATATTATATATTCAGGTCAAAATATTCACACAAATAAAGATGAAGTGAATATGTGCGCCGGAGAATTCGAAAAGGGTGCAGATTTTAACATTAAAATTTTGGCTCATGCAGCGTTCAGGTGAGAGAAAGATTTTTATTTGGACCGTAATGCCCTTTTTTCATAAAGAAAACTAATAAAGACACTATTTAAATCTTTAAAATTATAGAAGTTATGGGTAATGAGACTCAGTGAGCATTAATTACCTTTGTTATATTTAGAACTTTCATATGTAATTCATTCAAGTTAATTTCACTGGTTGTGCTTCTGTAGGTCTATGCAAGAAAAATAAGGTAACTTTTGATTGTCACTTAGTTGCTTAGGATATAAAGAAGGGGTGTCAATGATACTCTTTTAACCGTTTATCTGATTTGTACCGTATTCGATCAAGCAAATATGGATAAGTTTTATTTCGTTACGTTATTGAGTATGAATAAGAAAAAAAAATTGTTAGCTTATTGTGTAAGAGTATGAGCTATTTTGTATCCGTTACCTTAAGTAATTAATAAATATAAAATTATATATGAAAATTTGTTTAGAGGAGGGATCCAATTACACCATTTTATGGTGACACATCTTGACACTATTTGTTTACAAGTCATTTTTGCAATTTCAAAATCTAAATAGGCGTTCTGAACCGTTCAACATGATCTCCATTTTAAAATGTGCTTGGAGACCAAATTTACATTTTTTGGAAATTTATTACTATTTTTTTATAATTTTTGAAAATCGCAGTTTTTTAATGGTCCATAATTGTCTGAAAACAACATTTTGTACACATCTTAATAAGTACTAAAAAAATTCCAAAAAATGTAAAATTTGGTCTCCAAGCACATTTTAATATAGAGATCATGTTGAACGGTTTGGATCAACTGTTTCTACTTCGAAACTGCAAAAATGACTTATAAATATTTGGTGTCAAGATGTGTCACCATAAAATGGTGTAATTGGATCCCTCCTCATTTTTTTTATTTATACATATAACTATATAATTTTATTATTAGAAGTAGAGTGAGACTATGATACTATGCATAGCGCATATTGGCCTGCACTATGGACTCAATTTTTTTTTTTAAATCCTAACAGTCTATCTGAACCGTTCAACGCGGTCTCCATATAAATGTGTACTTGTAAACTAAATTTTATATTTTTTAGAAGTTTTTTACTATTCGTTTAGATGGGTAAAAAAATCACTTAATCTAAAAATTCTGGAACATCCAAAAATTCTAAAAAATGTAAAATTTAGTTTACAAGTACATATTCGTATGGAGACCATGTTGAATGATTCGGATTGACTATTAGGATTTTAAAAATAAAATATTGGTCCGTAATAAGGACCAATTCGCGCTATACATAGTACCATAGCCTCACTCTTTATATAGTAATTTAATTAGTAATTTACGATAAAATTAATCTATATAGTAATTTTTACCATTTTATTTAATTAATAATTTATATTTTTTCAAGTTTAAATGTGCTTGAACTCCAATTATGCCTCACATTCTTATCTCTATATTCAAAGTTCAAATGACCGGTCTGAATTGCTCAACATGATTTTCATAATAAAATGGTCTTTGAGGTTTTAGAATTTGTTTACTAATTGTTTAGATGAGTACAAAATTATTGTTTTTGGATGGTCCATAATTTTTTTAAAATTAGTGATTTTTTACATATCTAAACGTTAGTAATTTTTTTAAATATACAATTTGATCTCAAAGCACATTTTAATATAAATATCATGTTGAGCGGTTCAAAGTAATTATTTGGACTTTGAAAATTAAGATAAAAGTGTAGAGCATGATTGAGATATGAAAATAATGAAGCATTTTCACCTTACTTTGAAAAAAAAGACTTCAATAATTTGATGTTTCAAGTCGCTTTAGCCATCGAGTGTTTAAATCAAAGCCATAAGGTGAGAGTAGGACTGTAAACGAATCAAACCAAATCAAACTTATCCTAGTTTGAGTTTGAGTTTGATTAAGATTCGAACTGAACTGGTTTGATTTATTTCAGAACGAACTTCAATCGAACGGGTTAATTACGATTTTTTTCGAATCGAAGTCAATCAAATCACGAATTACGAGCTTTTCTTGGCAACCCTACTGCCCTTAGTTATTTTTTTAAAAATTGGATAGCTTAAACTAAGCATTGCATAGATCTTATCTGATCATATAAGGTACATATTTGTGCATATTTGAAATGAAACCTTGATTTTGCACTGAGCCACTGGCGTTGCTCTAATTTAAACGGTACATGTTAATTTGAGATTTGAACCTAAATAGTTCGCGAACCAATTTCGAACGAACTATACCCAGTTTGAGTTTGAGTTTGAATAAGATTCGAACCGAACTAGTTTGATTTGTTTTAGAACGAACTTCAATCGAACGAGTTAATTGCAAAAAAAATTTCGAATCGAAGTCAATCGAATAGCTTTTTTGCAGCCCTAGGTGAGAGAAAGAATACGACGAACAAATATATTAGGGGTACGTATATTGACACCACACACATTTATATTAACACAACATCTTAAAAAAAAATTAATGTATGGACAATTTTAACCCTCCTTAAATGTGTTTCTAACTACCATATTTTTCCATAATGTAATTAATATAGTGACCATTAATTAAATTATTTGATTTCCATAATTGCTAGATTTTTTCCTTTTTTATTTTATTTTATATTGAGGTAATGTTTTTCTACTTCATTTTTTCTTGTAAAATATAGGTAGCTACAAAATTTATACGTATATTAATTCAATGGAAATTTCAAGCACCGAGCCATCAACTTCCACTCAAACACACCAATTATATGACTAAATAGGTCTAAGATATTAAGGTCAAAAAAGAAAAATAATTTAAATAATTCATGCTCAACTCGACAAGATCCATCATATTCTCACATCAAGGCAAATCGACCTTCTAATAGAAGCACCTCATATAATACCATTGATCTGAATATATTGCCTGACGTCACAAATGATTAAGGTCAGTTTATTCTTACAATATTTTGATTGAAAACAATATAATGAGTTAGTTATTTATTGACTGGACTTTTTCTTTGTAGATTATCATGTTCGTAGCATTAATGGAGAAATCAAACTAATGAGCTATCAACAATTTCAATTTGAATGGACTTTTTTCCAATATGATTTTGAGAATTTCTGGAATATTTTATCAATTTAAGTTTAATGCAAGCAATTTATTAATTTTAGCATGATTGATGTATTTTTTTAAGTAGTGTTTTGTTGTACTTTTAATTTATTATTTTAATCATAAGTTGAATGTCAAAATTAATCATGATAATTTACATTCAATATATTTTTTATATAAATAATCATGTCGTTTTTTAGTGATTTTGCGCAAAGAAAAGATAAAATGTTAATTGATAAAAAAATTATAGTAAATTGTTAAAAAAATTGAGAAGTTGTATAAAATAAAATCGATATATACAATGATGATATAAAGATTCAATGAAAATAAATAAAGAATATTAATTATGTGAATCTAACCTCTAAGGAATGAAATTAAATCATATAATACTATATGACAGAGAAATAAATTTTTAAACAAAATAACATATTTATAAAATATAACATTTAAAGAAAAAAGTTATGTGGTAATATATGAGAGAGAATCAGTTTCCAACGAAAACACTTAATAAAGAGTAAAATTGTCAATATAGTAAAATATTTTGATAATGTTGTGTTAATAAAAAAATTAGTAGTTTTAATATTATCACCCATATATTAGGAATAACATGAAAAGATTCTGAGTTACTAGTCCAGATATTTGTCAAAATTACATTTCTATTGTTTCCTTCTTTATGTATTGATTATAATTTTATTGTTTTCTTCTTTATGTATCGTACCCAATTTGAACTGTCAATTAAAAAAGGACAAAACAGTTATTTCTAAAAACTTTCTCTCACCTCAAAGTTGCATGAGTCAAAATATTGCTGTTAAAATCTGTACCTAATTTAGAAGGCAAGTATCTAAGATATCTAATTATTCCTTTTTTGCATTTTTTTCAAATCGGAAGGTAATTTGCATTGGATTTGGATATGCACCTTATTTACAAATAAAAAAAATTAGAAGGGCCATTATGCAACTTGCTAAAATAAAAATCTTGTCAACCCAGTGGCGAATACTATTTTGTGCAAGTGAGATTTGACTCAAAGGAAAGGCACATGGGCCACAAAGCCCAATGCCCATAACCATACAGTGCACACAAACTGGAGATGTCCAGGAGGATATGATGGTTCATACTTCATACTTAATTTAGGGGTATTTAATTAAGTGCAGCATATCACTTAACTTCTCAACAATTAACAACTTGGCATTATTCTTCAAGAAAATTAAAATTAAAATGTCTATTGTCTCACAAATAAGAATAAGAAATTGATTTAGCGTATTTTAAAAATAGATACTCAGAAAAGAATTCCTTAAAATGAACTAGTTTATACAATGCATATAATGATAACTTAGATATATAATTATCAATATATTAATTAGTTGGTCGAGTTGATTATAACTTTAAATGTGATTAATAGTTATATAAACAGACAAAGTGTTGTCCTAAATTATAAACTTAAAACTGGTAAAAAGATTTATAACAAAACAATATACAAGAAAGGGACCAATGTAGTTACACTTCACAAATAGTAATATTCTACGAGGAGGGTTCAAATGCCTCAATTTTTCATGCCTCCACCATGCCTCTATTTTTTAAAACTTTAATAACTCAAAATTTAAAACTTAAAAGTCAAAATAAAACCGTTGGATATGATCTATATCATTTTATCTATGCACGTGTAAAAATTTATGACATTTCAATTTTGTTTTGGTTGTCATCAAGAGCTTGTAAAAAACGCACTAATGTGGATAATTTCTAGACGTTGATTTTTCAACTTATTGATTCACATAAAAACAAAATCAAAATGTGATAATTTTTTATGAGCACATAGATAAAATGATGTAGATCATATCCAACGGTTTTATTTTGACTTTTAAGTTTTAAATTTTGAGTTATTAAAGTTTTAAAAATGGAGATATGGTGGAGGCATGAAAAATGGAGGCATTGGAACCCTCCTCATATTCTACACTTTAAGAAATAAGTTTTTTTACTGTGTTATCTGTGCCATTTTTTTTATAAATTAGTAGAGAACAAGCAACTTTAATGCGAGCATTATCGATCTATATAGATTCGACAAAAACATTTTTTTAAAATGGGTTTTTAAGACTTGTGGTACTAATTCTTCTACAACTTTAACATGTTGAAGAGTAGGATTAAAATGTCTCATTGGTTTTGTGCTCCAATCATGCTCCACATTTTTATCTTCATTTTCAAAGTCTGAACAGTCGATGCAAACCGTTCACCATGACCTTTGTATTAAAATGTACTTGGAGACCACATTTTATATTTGTTGAAATTTATTTACTCTTTTTTTTAAATAAGTACAAAATCACTGTTTTCAGAAGATTCTGGACCATCGAAAACAGTGATTTTGTAACTATCTAAAAAAATAGTAAAAAAATTCAAAAAAATATAAAATTTGGTCTCCAAGCATATTTTAATATGAAAATCATGTTGAGCGGTTCGGATCGATTATTTGAACTTTGAAAACGGAGAAAAAAATGTGGAGCATGATTGGAGCACAAAACCAATGATGCATTTTAACCCTACTCGTTGAGAAGCTAAATAAAAATTACTGATAAATGACGATCACTATTGAAATTAATAGTAAATTAATAGTGGTGTTATATACAACGATATACAGTGATAGACAAATATATAACAAAATAGGATTAATTAACCCCACAAAAATTATACTTTTAATGTTGTTGATTGCTCCATATTAAATGCCGTGAAATAAGTTTAAATTACTTTTTTTTTTTAAATTCCCAAATATTATATACTTTCTATTTAGTTTTTGGCGTGTCAAAAAATAAAAAAAAATTGCGGTGAAAATCAAGTTAATTACCTTTGGCTTTCTATTGGATTTTGAGGAACCACAATTTATATTATAAACCAGACCGTAATTGAGGATATCTCCAGTTATTAAAAACTGCAGAGGACACAAATTATCCCCAAGAAGGCGTTACGGTGATACAGCGTAGACCCAAAGGCAAGCAAATGTCCGTTTTGTAAACCTCGAAGCGTTGACACGCAAAACATGCATCCAGCACAGTTATACTCGCTTTAATTAAGAAGGGGCAGCGTCGATATTTTCTTTCTTTCTTTGTTTTTTTTTTTCTTTTTTTTTCAACCCTATAATTTGTTTAAGTATTATATTTACCTTCTCTACTCGTAAACCGAACTAATTTGGGTCCGATGCTCATCGGACTCAAAGTGAGTTCGATGACCGTCTGATCTGCTTTAAGATTCGCGTCCGCAACTTTTGCGTATGCCACGAATCTTAAAGTAGATCGGACGGTCCCTAAACCCATCGGACCCAAATTTGAGTTCGATGGACATCGGACCCAAGCTGTTCTCCTCGTAAACACCTCGTTATTTTTAACTGGTTTTCTATTTTTTTTTTTGTTAATATTTGAGTGTAGTTTGATGTAACTAAATGTACATTATGCAATAGTAAAATTTGTATTTTAAGATGATTTAGGTAAATAGTTAAAAATAATATAATAATCAAATAATATTAAGTGTACATTTTGATAACTTAGTAATAAATTTAGAAGATGAAAATAATTAATATAATTATTGAAATTAATATTTGGAATTTGCAAAATAAGGAAAAAAAAATCTAATGTAATTAATATTTGTAATTGACAATTAAAATTTGATTGGGATTAATCGACCAATTTGTCATTTAGATTTTATTTTGAACACAAGAAGTTGACTCGTCATTTATAGTTCCCAGAAAATAATGTTCAAGGACTTACAATGGAGGGTTGCATATGCAAATAAAATTTTTTGCAGGGGCATGCGTGAAAGAAATCGGAATGTGTAATTAATTGCTGCACAGATTGGTTATTAAAGTTATTTACGGAAAACTACAGGCTCTGAAAAAAAAAATATTAAATTCGTCTCAGAAAATGCATTTGAGGTGTATTTATGACAGGTTTAGTGAAAAATAGTAAATTTTTTTTGGAAGAGTGCATTTGGCAGCAGACCGTTTTAGTACGCCATAACTTCTTCAATAAATGCTATCTTTAATCTCAAAATATATTTAAAAAATAAAGAAAATAAGACATAAATGCTGCCTAACTGCTCAGATAATAAAACAAATCACAGCCGTCCGTTCAAATCTCTTTAAAATTCGTGCCAATAATCTGCACTAATTTGATGTTGTTGGCGTGAATTTTAATGCAGATTGGACGACTCTTAGATGATCATACTCACAGGACAGCAACGATTACGTAGCTTTCTTTTTTTTTAATCCAAAATATTATACATAATTTTCTTTTTCCGCAATTAATGTAAAGAACTTAATTTTTTACTCGACAAGAGAAACATATTTTGAATTTTTTTTTAATCAGAGATAGACAAGTGTCTTTTCCTGACCTCATGTGCTCCGTCATTGCTCACAATAACACCACATTTATATAAAAAAAATTAAATTTGTAAGGATGATTATTCAATATGAATGTACCTTTTATGTCAAATAGAAAATACAGACCAAAATATATGGCCAACTACAACATCTCGTAATAGTGGGGAAGCATTTAGCAAAGTACTTAAATAATATTATATTTGTAAAATATAAAAAGGTTTTCTAATAAGATAATAATTTATTAACAATATACCGTCATAAAATAGCATAGATAACATATAAGATATAATAATTATTAAAAACCCCTTATTAATGCGTGTAGAGTGTAGAGCACGCATTGCATCTAGATCCAATAAAACCAAATTAAACTATGGATTACATTAATCATATTAATTTTTCACAAGGGCTGATCCATAAATTAAAATCAAAGCATTTTTTTTATTATTCACCTCCCACATGGAGCATTAGTTGTAACCATCACTTCCATCATTATAATAGAGAAATAAACAATAAAATCCCTAATTTTAAGAAAATAAATTATTCACCTGTCTATATTTTAATCTCACAAGTTAAGAGTTAAGGCTTGACATGTACTAAAGTTGTTGGGTTGTACTGAACTCCTCAGAGAATCTCTGTGCACTGGCCCCAATATTTCTAGAAAGCATTAAATTTTTAGCAATTGATAGAGAGAGAAACAGAGAACAAGGTACATGCGCTTTAATGCAATGCTCGGCTGGGCTGGGGAATAAAGCTGGAATAAGTCAGGAAAATTTGTCCCAGATTAAACTATAACTAATTTTAATCATGGAAATTTTGAGTAAAGATATTGACAGAGCTAATTTAACTTCAAGCAGTGCACTATCAATAGAGATAAAAATAAAATGGATGTGTATGACTGTCTAGTGCTCTGCATGAAGCGAAACCAGTTCTTTCAATATTTTTACCTGAATTTTTCTTTCAAGAGCTCGGAATAACATTTTAGTTCATTCTAAATTCAGCAGAAACAGCATGTGCGTTTCAAAATTCATCGGTACCTATATTCTGTCGGAAATTTGAAAACATGTGTAATATGCAAAACACGTAACCTGTTTGATTTTAATTAAAAACACACATTGTAAAATATTTAAAATGTAATATTTTCTTGATTGTAAAAATCATATATCATTATCGTGATGAACTTTGGAGAACAATAAAAATTATACAACGCTCGTAATGATTTTTTTTTTTAAAGAGGCTGCCGCTTGTAATGAAACTGATAACTACTCTTTAAGGGCACATTTGGGTGACACAGGAATAGCGCTAACCCAGGAATAGCTGCTATTCCTGGCGAGCTATTCTTAACACAACACGTTTGGGTGAAAACAAAAGCTATTCTCAACAAAGGAATAGCTCGGGTTAGCTGCTATTCCGCTATTCCTATGAAATGTTGAGTTAGCAGCTATTCCGAACCCAGGAATAGCTGCTATTCCGAGCTATTTCTTGATTCATCCAAACACACCCTAAGTGTCTATGAAAGGAGATCAACTTGGGTCCGATGGATTTCAGGACCTTATGATATGCTTTAAGATTCGTGCGCACAATTTTAAAGCAAACGCGAAAGTTGCAGACGTGAATCTTAAAGCAGATCGGCAGTAGTCGAACCCATAACTCACTTTGAGTGCGATGGGCATCAACCCAAATTGACCTCCTATGAAAGGGGTTGGAAAGGACGATTTCGGAGGCGATTTTTCGGGTGACAAAAGAATGAACAGTAGCAACCGAGGTACATCGTTCTATCGTGGCGTATCGAGAGGAGGGTTAATTAGTGGTCGATGTAAAAATGAGGGAAAAAAATGTCAAGTATGTCGTGATAAAAAGAACTGTCAAGTATGTATGATGGAAGAATTTCTTAGACGGTCTATTCAGTATGAAATTTCAGACGATGACTTTGCAGAAAACTCCTATGGCTACAGTTTGAAAAAAAAAAGGTTGATCCAGAGCCTCCAACATCGGACGATGAGTTTGTTCCGTGTACCTATACTGGTAAGGCTAGCACTTTGTCTGTTGTCACTGATCCAGATACGGCAACATCGTACAAGGAGTTTGTTCCCTACACTTTCAAGGCTTGTTCTAAGAAGTATTATTATTAGAGTGGCCTTTAATCGCCCGTACATGCCTCTCCATGCAACATCAATTAATATCGGAACTCTGGTATAGGTTGGGGGTGTTCCAGAGTTCACTCGAGTTGCCAATTCTAAGTTCCATCTTTCTGGATTGTAACCAGTGCATTTTTAAATTATAGACTTCAAGTCCCAAATTGAGGTATCATCATCAACCATGAATGAATTAATTGCCTCTTTGGAGTAATAAACCCCATATGTATTGTCAAGAACTTCCCACAGTGTAATGAAATCATCATTGACATAGCCAACAAATTACATTTTGGTAAATGATAAACAGTTGTCAAGTTACTAATTTAAATGTATAGGTTGTTGAAAAAAATAAAAAAAAGTTAAAAAAAATCCTGAAAATTGCCTCCGAAATCGCCCTTTTTGTCTCAGAAATCGCCTTATCTTTCTCTCTCTTCCTCTCTTTCTCTTCTTCGATTTTGAGTGACTTGTGAGAGGGAGGAGAGAGAAATAGAGGTATTTATAGGGTCTGAAACAAAAAAAAAATTAATTTCAACCGGTTATTTTTTGGTCGGTTCTAATTTTAATACCGGCCGGCTATTTTTTTTGGCCAGTTTTAACATTTTTAAAAATACTCAGGTAAACTGGGTACAATTAATAATTTGTAATTAATTTTGAATATTAATAAAAAAGTCGGAATAAAGAGCCCGTCCTGCATTTCACCCCATCTTCTTAATTCCATTTTGTTTATTCCCCGGCCTTTTAAAACACACACACTCTCTCTCTCTACAGTTTCCACTTTGTCCAGTTGTAAAGTTAAATAGACTACATGGCCCCTGGAAACTACAACTCCAACTTGTAAGTTTGTGAGAAAGAGAAAAGAAAGAGAAAGAGAAAGAGAGAGGATAAACGACAGAATAGAAGGTGCCCTTTTGTATTCTCTCTTTCGCCTGGCCTTGCTCTGTATTATAACCCCCTTTGCCCAAAGCTTGAAGGAGGTCTTGTCGTTTCGATAGACTCTTGATTGAGAGATCAGATTAATAGTGTATTTGGTAGGATTAGGAGAGGTTTTGTGGGGTAGATTACGCCTACATTGGTTGAATTATTGGGCCTTTTAGGTTTGTTTGGTTGCAAATAAGGAGACTTTCCATGAAGGGGTTTATTGGTACTCTTCCACTTGGGTTTTTTTAGCGAATTTATAGAGAGAAAGGGGAAGATTTTTGTGATTTGTGCTGAGCAGCTCTCTTCGAAGAAGCCATGGCGTGTGTGAAATTGGGTTCAAAGCCTGATTCTTTCAAGAGGCAGGGTCAAGCTTGGTACGACGCTCTGTTTACTTTCACTTTCCTCTTCTGAGATCGATTTTTGTTGTTGTTGTTGTTGTTGTTGTTTTGGTTTTATATTCTTTTGTTTTTATAATCTTTTAATTCTATTTTCGTTTTCTCTATTTGATTGTTGCTGTTCCAAGTTCTTGGAGAATTTGGTAAAGTTCTTGCCTTTTAGGTAAATTTAATTCACAACAGGATCTGAAATTTAGGAAATATAAAATAATCTTTTCTAGTAATAACTACATTAAGAAACAGAGCCAGTATATAACCTTCTTGAAAAAAAAAAAATTATTGCACTTTGAGTAGCTAGTTCTGTAAAGGGAGCTTGATTTTATCTAGTTCACTATGCTTTGCGAATGACAATCTTAAGAAATTGAGCTATAATTAGTAATTAATAATTCCAAAATGGAAATGTAGGTTCTACAAACCCTCTGTCATTCTGATTTAAGATAATTGTTTCTTGAGAAAAAAAAATGATGCAATTTTACATGAGAACTGAGATGTTCAACGAGTTAGATTTTTTTTTTAGTGTTGGTTGCCTGGCCAAGTTCTAACTGTATGTTATACTGGCATCACATCAGTCTGGTTTAATTACCTTTACTCAGCATTTTTGCTGAACTAAGTCTTAATTAAGTTATATCTCTTGTAATATCTGGTTTCTGTATTAAGGAGGGGTACCAGCTATTTGGTACCCAACTCCTTTAACATTTGGTGATTTCAATGAAATTAAAAAAAAAAAGTCTTAATAGAGTTCAACTGGCTGGTATAAATATGCCCAGTGATGGTATTTGCTGGCTTTTGTAACTGATACAACAGAACAATATTATTTTCAGGTTTTTTTTCATTTTTTAATACTAAGGTTGGATCTATATTGATATGTGGATATTGTAGGTTTTGTACTACTGGGCTTCCAAGTGATGTCACCATTGAAGTTGGTGACATGTCATTTCACCTCCATAAGGTCTGGTTTTCCTTTTATTTCTCAATTTATTTTTTCCATAAATTTTTAGTTCTGGCCACCAAACTGCTTAAACTTCAAACTATATTTCTTGTATTCTTGAAATTTGCTTGGTGGCGTATTAACAGATATTGTGTGTCATATACCGGTTCTCTACCAGAAAACGAACACACAAAATAAAGAATAAAAGAAAAAAAAATAAACTTTTCGATCTTATTTAACAATGTCATAATTTTTAATTTCAGTTTCCGCTACTATCAAAGAGTGGTGTCCTAGAAAAGCTAATTGAAGAGAGTTCCAGTTCTTCCCCATCCGATGAGCCCTGCATAATAAAGCTCTCCGACCTGCCAGGTGGCGCGAGGTCATTCGAGCTCGTGGCGAGGTTCTGCTATGGGGTAAAATTAGAACTTACTGCTGTAAATTCAGTACCGCTGCGGTGCACTGCACAGCACCTTGACATGTCAGAGGATCTCTGCGAAGGCAACCTAATCTCACATACGGAATCTTTCTTGAACAAAGTCGTATTTCGCAGTTGGAAGGATTCATTAAAGGCATTACAATCTTGCGAAGAAATTTTACCGTATTCTGAAAACCTCGGCATTGTTAAAAGGTGCATCGACTCGTTGGCCGTGAAGGCGTGCACTGACCCGAATCTATTCAGTTGGCCCATGGAGTTTGGTGGGGCCATGCAGAGCCCCGGAGGGAGTGTTTTATGGAATGGGATAAGCACCGGGGCCCGCCCCAGAAATTTCAGTCCAGACTGGTGGTATGATGACGTGGCGAGTCTGAGTTTTTCAATGTATAGAAGGCTTGTACAGGCTATGGAGTTGAGAGGCATCAGGCAGGAGATCATTGCCGGCTCGTTGACTCATTACGCGAAGAAGTATCTGCCGGGGTTGACCAGGCGTCAGACAGCTGGTGCGGCTGGTCTAACGACACAACTGTCAGAAGAGGAGCAGAGGAACCTTCTAGAAGAGATCGACGGGTTGTTGCCTGTCCAGAAGGGGCTGGTCCCCACCAAAGTTTTATTCGGGATGTTACGCACTGCGATGATACTAAAGGCTGATGCCGCTTGTGCGTGCAACTTGGAGAAGCGAATCGGTTTACAACTCGACCAAGCAAGCTTAGAAGATTTATTATTGCCTAACTTCTCATACACAATGGAGACTTTGTACAATGTGGAGTGTGTGCAAAGGATGCTAGAGCATTTCTTACAAATGGATCAATTGGAGAACAACGGCATGGGCTCGCCGGGATTGATGGATGACGTGGCAGAGTCCCCGTCTCTGACGCCTCTCACGACCGTTGCAAGGTTGATTGATGGGTACCTAGCTGAGATTGCTCCAGATGTTAATTTGAAACTGCCAAAATTTCAGACTCTTGCCGGTATGGTGCCGGATTATGCACGGCCACTTGATGATGGGCTTTATCGGGCTATTGATATTTACTTGAAGGTATGTTTTCCCCTCTCTTTTTATGCGAATACTGGTACAGCTGGTTGAAATTCCGAATCCACTGGTACCAGTGATTGTGGTCATTTATTTTTTGTTATGAGTCAATTGTTTCTAGGGAAAATAACACATGAGAATGGTATAAAATGTATTTTTATTTGGGTTGTTAGTAGCAACCTTTGTGTAAACTGTGGTTGAAATAGATATCATTTGTGTAGACACACCCGTGGATGTCGGAAGGAGACAGAGAGCAGTTATGCCGGTTGATTGACTGCCAGAAACTCTCTCTCGAGGCCTGCACGCATGCTGCCCAGAATGAGCGCCTCCCCCTCCGGGTTGTTGTTCAGGTCTCTCTCTCTCTCTCTCTCTCTCTCATTACGTAGGACTCAGTAACTTAATGTAGTAGCAATGACGGTTCACAGTTCTCATGTCAGCGAGAAACACTTTATTTTTTTTGAGATACTTGAAGAAAATATAAACTTTGTATATTATTGCAATTGGTGGGGAGCATATCTCCGTACGATTTTGCGACAATATAAAAGGAGCCCTTGTCCTATGGCCCAAATGAAAAATACAATCTATTAATCAAATTGCGATGTCGGTCTTGATGTTTCCGAGTTTATAGGGACATCAAGCTATTGATGAAATTATGCAAAGAGTCTAGGGGTAATTTCAGAAATTGTCATCTTTTGGTTGCCTATTCGATACAAACTTGGTGCTATTTTCCAAATAAAAGGAAAATATAAAATTTGGAACTAATGAAAAATTCCATTGCTTTCTTACAGGTACTCTTCTTCGAGCAGTTACAGCTGCGCACCTCAATTGCCGGGTGCTTGCTCATATCTGACAACCTAGATCGGTCCGTCCCATTGCGCAGTGGGAACATACCTGTCTCAGGTGAGGCTGGTGGATGGGCCACAGCTGTCAGGGAAAACCAAGTCCTGAAAGTCGGCATGGATAACATGAGGATGAGACTAAACGAGCTTGAAAAGGAATGTTCCGACATGAGGCAAGAGATAGAGAAGCTCGGTAACAAAGGTAAAATTACTACAGGTGGCTGGGGTGGTGTCGGTAAAAAAATCGGATTTAAGTTAAAGTCAAACCAGATGTGTAGTGCGCAAGACGGATCAGTTAGTGACCAGCAAAGAGGTTTTAGTGCTAAGTTAGAGAAGCTTCAAGCGAAGGTTACTAAACACAAGAAGCAATTATCTATTGAATAGTTGTAAGTTTATTGGTTAGGTTTCAGGTTTCTGGTTTCTGGTTGATTGTTTAGCTGTAATTTTGGTGCAATTTACTTGAATTTGGTGTTTTGAGCTTGATCTTGTGACCGGTTGTATTAGTTTCTCATTCGGGCAGAGGGTTTATAACTTGGAAGGAAAAATAGAAATTTGATGCAAGTTCTTTCTTAGACTATCTTTTGGAGCGACTTGTTTATATATATCAGTAATTTTTTTTTGGTGTCTACAACCGTTTAGAAATAAAATTTGGGTCATGAAATAAGAGCCATTAGAAAATAATTGTGCAACAAGAGCATGAATATAGCTGTACCGGTTGCAATTATGTACCAGGGGAGATCAATAATTTGTTAACAAAATATGCAATATTCCAACTACCATCCATATACTAGTGGTTATATTACATAAAAAATTGTCACTCCTGGTACAAGCTGTCAGAGGGGGGGTTCACATAAGCCAGATCTGAATCTGGTTAGTTATACTTCTTTTTCAAAGCTGGTTAGTTACAACTAACAAGCTCCAAGTACACGCGTCCTACTACTATTTAAGGTGCTCTTATTAAATGTAAATGGGTGCCAGCCACTGCCGACATTTTAAACTTGGAACATTGTTTTTAGTATTTAAAAATCCAAAGCCAATTTACACAGAGAGAAAACCTTTAAAAGAAATATTCACAAGTGGTCAAAATTTCTTAAAAATAAACTATGAATTGTTAATTTTGATATTTTTCAAGGTGAATATATTTACCTAAATATAATTATTCTTTTAGTTTGTTTCATATAAAATTTAGAGCCCATAAAAATAAATCAAGTTAATTATAAGGAGGAGGGATCTAGTTACCACAATTGTGAGTTACAACAAAGTTACCACAACCATTTTCTACATTTTCAAATTCCAAATTGTCGATCCAAACCGTTCAACTTGATCTCCACAATAAAATGTGCTTCCAGATCAAATTTTATATTTTTTGAATTTTTTTACTATTTATTAAGATGGGTACAAAATTCAATGGTCTGAATTTGACTAGTTTTTGTAAAATACTTAATAAATAGTAAAAAAATTCAGAAAAATATAAAATTTGGTCTGGAAGCACATTTTATTGTGGAGATTATGTTGAACGGTTTGAATGAACAATTTGGAATTTGAAAATGTAGAAAATGGTTGTGGTAACTTTGTTGTAACTCAAAATGATGGTAACTATATCCCTCCACTTATACTAGATATATTTTAGCATGTTCTTGAATTTTGAATTATGATTTTGCACACATGTTATTCAATTTTGCAACAGGTTCGTGTACGGCATAAAGCGATTAATTTTGCACAAAATTTACCAGCTGTCTATTGCTATTGCCTATTGAAGTATTGATAGACGAGACTAGAACCTGATAAATGTAAATGAACTATAGTTTGAGAAGAGAAGGTAATTTCTGTTATTGATTTTCTTATTGAATTACATTTACAAAGAGGGCTTATATAGCCAGCTGTATCAGCCTAACAGATGCTGATTAAGCTTCTCTAACAAGCTAGACTAACAACCTTGTTATAACAGAATTGCTTAACAGAAACTCTAACAACCTTTGACCATAGTCAAAGCTGTGTTATCACTATCACCCCCCCTCAAGTCCTGTGGAGCTGCAGTAACACAGAGCTTGGTGCGCAAGCTAGTAAACCGAGAAGACCCCAGGCTTTTAGTGAGAGCATCAGCCACCTGATCTTGAGAAGAAAGGAAACGGACAGAGAGGCGACGAGAAGCAACCAAATCTCGAACAAAATGGATATCAACCTCAATGTGTTTGGTGCGGGCATGGTGAACCGGGTTGGCAGCAAGGAAAGTCGCGCCCAGGTTATCACACCATAAAACTGGGGAATCAATATGATCTGAAATAAGTTCTGTGAGAAGTGATTGAAGCCACACGGCCTCAGCAGCAGCAGCAGCAAGAGCTCGATATTCAGCCTCTGTAGAAGACCGAGCAACAGTGGTTTGCTTCTTGGAAGACCATGAGACAAGAGAGCTGCCCAAAAAGACGCAATAACCGGTAGTAGAACGGCGGTCATCAGGGCTGCCGGCCCAGTCAGCATCTGAAAATACCTGAAGAGAAAGATGAGAGGAAGGGCGAAGAAGCAAGCCATATGAAATAGAGCCTTTGAGGTAACGGAGAATTCGCTTCACTGCTGACCAGTGATGTTCTGTTGGAGAATGCATAAAAAGAGAGACCCGATTAACCGCAAAGGCTATCTCAGGACGAGTAATGGTAGCATACTGTAGTGCCCCTACAATACTCCTATACAATTGAGAATACAGACTTGTTTCTTTGTATGCATACACAAACGGGCTCTATCTGGAATTGCTCGCTACTCTTTTTTATCTAAATTTAAACTCCACATTTTTTTTCAAATCATTGACAGAGGCTGTCGAAGGTACATGAACTATGGAAGTAAAATTTTGCAATTCGGTCCCTACAATAAACCGAAAATACAAACTTGCTTTACAACTAACAGAATTTAAACCACAGTTCACCCTCTTGCAATATCTTAGTTCCCAGTATCACAGCTCCCATCGGTGTGCCGTTGAACACCACCGCATTTCTCTGACGCCATAGCGACCAGCACACGCACAACATCAGATTAATCCACTTGTCCTTTTTCAGCGACACCTGTTGCTTCGCCTCTCTCCAAGACAGTTCCAGATAAGCGGTACCGACTGATCCGATACCAGCATTTGTACCAGTAAGCGTTTTTGAATAGAATTTTGTACAAAACTGGAATGCATAGGGACAGGAGGATAGTAGATGTGCAACGGTCTCACGAGAGTTAAGTTACATACTCCCAACTATTTTGCTCCACGTGACCACATATTTTTTTATTTTTATTTTTATTTTCTGGTTCATGTATTGTACATCTCGTTTGATAGTATAAATTGTGGATTAAATTAATTCGTCTGGAGAAGTAAGATGTCATAAATAAATCTCGGACTATCAAGGGTGGAACACAATATAAGACAATATAACACAATATTGGATCAGGTATTATTTTTTCTATATGGGTATGATCTTTTCAAATTGGAATGATCCATTTTTTTTTTCTCACTGTACAAACACAAAAATCGAAACGTTCAAATAAAATATGAAGTCCAGTGATTTGGTTTTTAAAATTTACGTTCAAGCCCTTTAAATTTGTTAGTATTATTAGGGGTGCTAATACATATAAAAAAGACAAATTAGTAAGAATTTTAGATACTTGATAATAAAACTTTGAAAACTTGGAGTGGCTTAGCAGCTCCAGTTTGAACTATCATCCGCCCCTGCTGACTATGACATTGTGCCTTATAGGTCAAAAGTAAGTGTTGACTATGACATTGTGCCTTATAGGTCAAAAAATAATATTCTGAATTAACTCAGATTTAACTGCATCTTGCTTCTATTTTATTCATCGTTAACTCATATCGGTACCAAAAGTCAAGCCCATGAGAAATCTATAACAGTTCTCGACGAGATTCGTGCACATATTAAATCAAGACAACATTAAGCACAACAGAGGATAAGGATAATCAATACACGGCTACTATTTTGATGAGATTAAATACAGACTTGTTTCTTTGTAAAACATCTGTTCCAAACCAGATTCTATAATTAAATTTGGATCCAAATTTGCTGAAATCCGAGGTCAGTACTGTTCATCCTGAAATTCCTGTAATCCGAAACCAGCCGTCGAACTGTTTCGAGATACGTGCAAAGAAAAACCAGCTGTTTCGAGATGCGTTCTCGAAAAAAATTCGATTGCTGGATTTCGTATTGCAGAAATTTCATGTTGTACCAGATCTCAGAATTTCAGCTGATTTATTTCCATTAAAACTAGTCAATCATGGCTTGGTGTGAATCCTTGACTGGTGCAAGATGGAACCTAGAAAATGTCACAAGCAATTATAGGCAGCAAGAAATCAATGAGTTTCGTTTGACTGGATAATTGAAACATCTCACGCCATAAGCCCACAAGTGCATTCTATCATCAATGAGTTTAATCAATGAATGAGACCGAATCTGAATAATTTTTTCTTACTATTAAATCTTTAATTTGCTTCTCTAGTCTGAACCAGTGTTGTAAAAAACGTCCTTTTAGACCGATTAATCGGCCGATTAGTCGTTGGCGGTGACCAAACCGTCAAGAAATTTGCCGATTAATCGGCCAATTTTTTTCGATTATAGCCGATTATTTCTGATTAATTACTTGGTGGTACTCTGTCCGTCCGACAAACGCATACCGTTATTTACAACACTGGTCTGAACTCGCCAAAACTCATCTGACATAATTAAACTTGTCAAATCCGGTTCTAATGTTCTATATATCTCAATCTACATGACCTCTTTTTCTTTTAGATATGACATCTCTCCTTTTTTTAATTTATCCCCTCGTAGATACTTATGTCCTCATCAAACATTTTTTTTTTATTGATCTCCATGTTCCTCTCAATAATTATTTACCAACATCTACCAATGCAAGCGATTAATTATTTTTTACAAGTTTGAAATTAAGATGATGTGGATGTATGATATAGACGAGTTCTAGAAAAACTTGTGTTACGCGTCGTTTTGTCTTAGTCTTAATATGAATCGTCACATCAGCTAGAAATTTTGATCAAGGAATATTTTGACAAAACTCGAAGCTGAGTTACTGAACTAAAATCAATCTTGACTCATCTTATAAGTTTGAATAATAGAATAAGGAGTTGTGCTAACTTATCAAATTTTTTTGTATCAGTAACTTATTTTTTATATAATTTATAGTAAAATATTACGAGTAATGTAAAATAACTTCATTCGCAATAAGAAATTTTTATATGATCAACATATTTGAAAATCTGATTCCGTCTTTACATATATAGTGTTATCCTGTATTATGTACGTTTTGACCGCCAGATGCGTTTTAAGATTCGTGCAAAGTAATTTTTTTAATGAAAAAATGAACGGATCTTCACCTTTTAATTTGTCATTACTAATTTTCATCAAGCGAATTTACTTTGTACGAATCATAAAATGTATTTGACGGCCAAAATCTCCATAGCACAA
Organism: Carex littledalei; assembly: GCA_011114355.1. Lineage (NCBI taxonomy): Eukaryota > Viridiplantae > Streptophyta > Magnoliopsida > Poales > Cyperaceae > Carex > Carex littledalei. The sequence goes on from CM022102.1 coordinate 7,387,271, forward strand.
AATGACACTATAAATGCAAACACCCGTAGCCCAACTCATAAAATAAATGATCATTTTGAATAAGTGATAATTTTCGTAAAAAATAAAAATAAAGATTATACCTTAGAGAAAGCTCATTAATAAGACAATTAGAGGAAAAAAAGCTATTTTTCTAATTAAGATGCTAATTTAAGATATATCATGAGACAAGGAGATTCCTTTTTTTTTTTTGGTAAAAAAGGCTTTGCAGCCCTGTTTCATTAAAGCTAACGAAACCCAGTCTTAATTACAAAAGAAGGGGTATTAATCCAATAAAGAGAGCTTAAATTATCTCTCTTCCTGCTACTAATATCTAACTAGTTCTATGATTAAACTGCATATCACCAAGCTTAGCAACCAAAGTGAACTCAAATACTGGAACCAAAATAGAAATCACCACAAATCACCAAAATTTATCACAAAAATTCTAAATACTAAGTTTTGCAAACAACATCTATGCATTATCTACTTCAAAATCTTCTTGCTGAAATGATTTACTCTCCTCTGCTTCAGGCCATATCACCCTTAATGGAATGGCATCCATTATTTCTTCATCTGAAACCCAATTGAAGGTTTCCTGCTGCACCCCATGCTTAGTCTTCTTACTTCCTGTCTAGTAAAAAATCAGAGAGATTATTAGATATATTATACTTTTGGCAGATTTTGGTTGTATATTTTGGAAACAAACTTCATTTCTATGCTTCCAGATAGTCCAACAAGTGGCACTGAATACCAGTAAAAAAACAGTTTTTTTTTCTGTTTTGGGTAAAGTTTGAATAAATGAAAAGACTGGCTTCATGTTGTTCCAATGGAGATAATGCAATTGAGTTTTACCAAGCTAATACCAAACTTGAGTCACTAAAGGACATTTCAGAAATAAGTGGTTGACAGATTCATTTTGAGAACAAAAGACATAGGAAATATTGCCATCCCAACCACTTTTTCTCAAGTTGACTTTAGACAGAATTCTATTGTGAAATGTAAGCCATGTAAAGATTTTTATTTTTGGTGGCAAAGGCAATGACCACTAAAGTAAGGGTTCTACTACTAATATCCCTTTATAGTTTAGCATTTGATAAAGAGATTTGACACTGAAACTCCCTGTATTTTCTCATCTCCATGCTAGTTTGTCAGCATAATGAGTGAAGGACATATGACTAAGAATATTCAAGAGTTGGTTCTATTCCAATAAGGAAACTCCTGTAAGGACTTCATTGAAAATGACATCCTGACCCTGTGAATTGATAACTTCTGAAATTAATATGGACTTATTGATACAATTGTCATACAATTGAGGGAATGTAGATTAATGCACAATTTTCATACCAAATATCTTCCCAAAACTTGACACTAGATTGACTACTAGATGTGTAATTACAAAAAGGAGATTCATTTTGTCTTGATCAAACATTCCACACTTCCCCTTGATCTCAAGATTCGTACTATCTTTCATCATCTTTGCTACAAGTTGAAACAAGGGCGGAATTAGAAATTTTGAATAGTGTGGTTACTGAGAATTGAAACCATATACTCATGGATATCAAAAGGAATTCTAACCACTAGAGTACAAGCACATATCTATTATTTTATGAGGGGAGCTAAAGTATATAAAAACTTAGAAAAATGAAATTTTAATATACATAATTAAAAATTTTAAAATCACAAGGGTGACTTAGCACCTCTGACATACACAAAGATCCGTCCCTGTGCACAAACTAACTTATAATGAAGAAAACAAGAAAATTGTTGTCCAGTTGTTCAATTTGTGACAGAGTCACGTGGAATCAAGAGTGGACACTTGTCTTTCTCTGACTCAATTTTTTTTTGAATATATGTCTCTATGCATATTTGTATATTCTGTCAGAAAAATTATAAAAAATATACTTAGGACTAAAAAAATTATAAATTTTGTCTACCCTAAAAACATTTCCCCAAAATATGCTTATATTTCTATATTTTTTTCAGAAAAATATAAAAATATATTTAATATTAAAAATAATTATATTCCGCCCTTGCGTCTAACTGAGTGGGATGCAATTTTATTTGAGTATGTTTAAAATCGAACTAATTGATTTAATTTAGATTGATTCAAAACTTAGTTATCTCAAAAAATTTGAACTCGCAATGTGATACCGAAAACTCCGCAAAAGATTCGAATATTGATCAACATGTAAACCCTAAACTCTAAATCCTAAATACGTGTCAGCATATGACGTATTGTGAATATTTTCCGATTTTTTTTGTAATTTTACGCGATTATTGACACACTTATTTTTGTTTGGCAAGATTTGTTTCTCTTTTTACAAGATGCAGGTTCTCACTTGTTGACATGGATTATAAATTTGTAATTTGTTTTATGAATAAAGCTGTAATAGAAAGTATAGAAGAAGTATAGTGATAACTACAGCGTCTTTGCTAAAATTTAAAAAAAAAAAAAACTACAGCGTCTCTCTTAAATTTTTTTGTGTCCCTATTTTGACAACAAATATATTAAACTGTTGAAATATTTCACAAAGTCACCTCCACATACATAAAACACACAATCCACACCTAATTAAGCAGCTGCACTAATCGGGTAAGAGTTTCGAAATAAAATAAGTCAATTTTCTGTCAAAGCCCCGGAGAGTTTTTAAATTGAGAATAATACTTTTAGTTATACAATATTAGTTCTATTTTTAAAATATGTTATATTTTTCTACGTTTCAAAATTGTTCTTTTCATTGCTATTAAGTAGATTGGACACAATATTTTGAAGGTTGTATATTTTTTTTTTTTCAATTTGCACACGGGAAATTTACAAAATTCTTTTGTCTTTATAATATGATAAAATTGTTTGTACTTGTTAAATGTATGCATCTCTTCATACATAACTTTTTTTTTTTTTTAAGATTTCCGTCTATTATTTCAATAATAAAGAGTTCAATATTGGATATTTTTCTAGATTACGTGATAGTTGTATTTGTTTAAATAAGCTAGTTGTGGTTATTTTTGTTCTCGAAAATGCTCATTTGGTTTCATATAGGTGTCGAGTGTTATCATTTCCTTATTGTAAATTTGACCCATGTGATATGTAAAATATATTGTGTCTAAGAGTATTTAGGAACAATTCTACATCAAATTAAATGGGAAACATTGAGAATAAGTATTTGGTTTTGTGTTAAAAAGTAACATTCTTCGTGTGAAAGGTTAATTATAGTTCCAAAATCCGAATAGAGAATACTTTATAAATAATTTAATAGAAATTGGTAAGCTAGATTCTATCTTTCTATCTCAAAATAAAATAAAATATTAATACTTTTTTTTCTCTTAAAAATTAAGAGGATAATAGTTATATTTATATTATATTTTTGTGTTTTACCTTGACAAGTAATTTTTTTTTCCATTTTCTTGACAATAATGCTCTTAATTGGTTGCTTGTCAATGTAACAAATTATATTTATATTATATTTTGTAGAAACCCTTTCTTAATATAAGTGTCTATTGCCGAAGGAGAGGGTTTGTTTATTTTGTAGTTGTAGTTGTCGTTAGATGTTGATGTTTTTTATATATTGATGTAGTTTGATGTTGATTATGTTCTGGATGTAGAACGATGTATATAATTTTGCATCTAATTAATGAAAATTACACTTGACAGCCACTGCCAAGGTTTTGTTTTTTTAAAGAAAAAGTTAAGCGGTCAAATAATAATGAAACATGAATACATTAAAATTAACTTATAATTTTTTTACCACCTGACTTTGTACCAAATTAATTTATAAATTATAAATTTTGTATGTAAATACATCACTGATGAATTAAATCGGTTTGAACAATTTGAATTCGTTGTTTGAAATTAACATGATAGGTTTTGAAATTAAACTCACCAAAGAGTTAGGTGGACCGAAGAATACTAAAAAAAAAAAACCATGCCAAAGCGAGTTAAAATAAACCCTGGTTATATTTTATATTCGCTGGAGATAAGTTGCAATGAGCAATGCTGGCGTCAATTAACCGAGAACGGAGTATGTCAGATGCCCATCGGACCTACTTTTAGGTTCAACGAACATGATGACCGTCCGATTTAATTTAAGATTTGTGCGCACAAAATTTGAAACAGACACGCACGAAGTTTAAAGTGTTCTGCACGAATCTTTAAGCAAATCGACGGCGATTAAACCCATCGAACCAAAGTAGGTCCGATGCCCATTGGACCTACTCTCAAGTGCAATTAACCACGCTAAATATAGTTATTTGATGTAGACATTGGAATCCTATTTCTTCTAGATTGCTTAGAATCTCCAAGAGATTCATCAACAAATTCCCATTCCAATGAATCTGCCACTCAGTAGCCAGCACATATCCAACCCAATTCCCTCTGTTTAGCCAGCGCATACCCGATAACCCGAAATGGACCCGAATCATATCATATCACATCATCATATCTTGTACTTCCTAATTAAAGCCAATTTTAACATAAACAATGTATATTTAGCATTCAATGTTCCTAATTTTAAAAATTACTGAATGGTATGTCTTAATTTGTGATCGGATTTGCGTATGATCCGATCCGATATGTTCCCGTGTTTCTATTTGTTGTATAAAATTGGTGAATCTAAAGAAAGGAAAGGTTATTTTTCTTGAGAGGTTATTTTTCTCCTTGAATTAACATTCTCTCTTCCAAATTCCAATCAAAAGGAGAGATTCTCTTCAAGCAACAAATTCTTTATTCCGGTTGAGTTGTAGATTCCAAACAGGTTAGTCTAATTTCAATGCTAATTATTTTAATTACTTGTAGTTGACTTCAAGGCGAATTGTATAAAGCGTGTTTTTCTCTTTGATTATATTATTTTTTTATAATTTTATTTACGGGGCAGATTTTAATTTGACTTGAATGAAATAATTATGTTGTTATATTCCATTACCTGAAGCTATTTTTTTTTTTTTTTTACTACTCTCCAATGCTTTGTGCTTGCGATAATTTTATAAGATTTTTTTTTTGAGAAAGAATTCAATATAATTTCCGGGTTGGATGATTCTAAGAAATATTATACAATGCATATAATATTCAATCCAGATTTTTCTTTTTCAGTTGACTAAATACATTTTTGATATAAACGAGGTGCTAATTACTTGATATAATATTTCTTTTCTACTAAATTTTACTGATTTTTTAGGGGAGAAAATCATGTTTAATTTTCATAAATCTTCTTTAATTAACTATAAGGAATTATTTTCTACACAGTATTATTGACATTTATTCATCTCAGTTTATGGGATATATATTTTGCTAGTCTACAATAAAAGTACTAGCTTTCAATTTTCTTATTTTTTTAGAAATTAAAAATTCAAATCTTCGGAAAAAAAATTGATTGTTTTTTCTTCGAAAAATAAATAGAATCGCACCATTGGTACGGTATTGTTCCAGCAACCTGTCCTTGATGAAACCGCACCAGTTCCGTCTATTTTTTGAAAAAAAAATCAACTTTGAAGATTTGAATTTTAATTTCTAAAAAAAATGAAAATTCTAGTTTGTCAACAAAGGTGAAAAAATTCAATATCATATGCTCCACCATCCATTGAAATAAAGTCTATTGCATGTTGCGTATACTTAATTTTTTTATGTGGACTTGAAAATTTAATTTATTATATACGAAAATTTAATCTATTATTAAAAAAATTGTTCTTCATTTGTTGTCCATGTATATAGTTACTATTTTTATTCCAAAAGACAACTCTTTTTTCTCAAGCTTAATAAAAACTCAATAGAAATTAGGATTCTGATAATTGTCCCTGCACTCCTATTTCCCCATTATCTCTCCACTTAACTTCCATAACTACCATGAGGGACCACTAAAACATTAATAAAAGTGGACTATTTAACAGGAAGCATCAAAGTATTTAACATGAACAATATAAGTATTAATCTCTATAAAGAAAACTATATTTTTGTACGTAAATAATATCCCCGCACATAACTTCCATAAGTAATTTGGGGGGACCGTCCTCGCACAATTTTCTTATATAATCCGTATCGTCCCTGCACAATTTCTAAAGTATTAATACCTATGAACAAAATTTTTTATATCTATGCATGGAAATATTTATACCTAATTACCTATGCACGAAAGTATTTTAATGTAAATAATTGTCTCCCCAACCAAATCTCTCAAACTGTCCCTGCACCATAAATACATGTGGGGGATCACTCAAACTAAATGGGGGGACCAGGAGGGACCATACACGTTTCTTACAATATCAATATTGCCATAACTATATGGGGGACCGCAATACTTAATATTTGTTTACATATGGCGCTGGATGACATCTGAAAGTATTAATCTCAAGTATTGAAAGTATTTATATCTATGCACTGAAATATTTATATGTATATACATTGTACAAAGTTTAATCTTCAAGCATTTGATCATATTAAGTTACACATCAAAACATTAATATCTTATTTTGCAAGTATTGATATCTATGCACAATGCACTGAAGTATTTATACCTATAAGATCAACTCTTTTTGTTATAGGAAGGTTGATACAGGGATACAGATCCCCACTACTTCATTAGAGGAAGGTTGACGCGGGGACTATTTGGGGGACCAGAAAAGAAGAATCATCATATCAAGTTACGCATGCAAGTATTAATATCTTACTTTACAAGTATTAATTTGTTATTTCTCAAGTATTTATACCTATGAATGTTGACGCGGGAACAAGTGCAGGGACTGGGAAAAGGGGACCATATAATTAGTGGAGAACATTATACAACCTTCATTTACTATAGTTGTGGGGACAGGAGTGTGGGGATTCATATAATTATTCTAGAAATAAATGAGTCTTAATTTTTAATAAAGGAAAATTCTTAGTTATATCCAACTTTTATGGTATATATTTATATAAAAATTACTTAAATCAATAAATTAAAATTTTAAATATGTTTTCAGTAATGTAGATATGACGTTTATGAAATTTGGATCGATTTGAATTAAGACGTTTCATTTTACTTTAACCGTGGAAATTTTATAATTTTATGAGGAATGAACAATTAAATTTTAAATTGACTCAAATTTAATATACAATATATCTAACTATTTAGAAAACATTTAAAATTCAAAAATTTAAAATTTGTTCTCCAAACACATTATAATATAGAAAACATGTTGAGCACTTCAGATCGACTATTTAGATATTGAAAACGCAAGAAACAATACTCTCTCTTTCTTTTTCCTGAAAAAAATACTCTCTTTCTTGTTTAATGTCCGGAAAGAGCCTAAAAAAGTTGAACCAGTTCAAAAACCGGTTTTTTCTTTGAAACGAGCTAGTGGTATTTCTCAAAAACCGGTTCATTAATCCGGTTTTTTCTATTCAATAGCATAAGCGGTCTCCTAAACGTAACAAACCGGTAAAGAAGCCAGTTCCGGTTTATTCCGACCGGACCATCTGGTCTGATCCAGTTTTAATAACAGTGCTAATCACTCATATCTTCTCCTCAACAAACAGCTCATAAATCACATCAGGAGAAGCCTTCTAACAAAAATTCATGGAGGTCACCAATGGTGATGGCGGCCTCAAGCAGCGTAACTGCTGCGGCAAATTCAATTGCTCGAAAGCTGACTTCCTCCCCGAGCCGTCCTTCCAGGACTGGCCGAGTTACTTTAAGGCACTGGGACAAACTGGTTCGAGGTTCAGGGACCGCATCACAGCACGATCACCTGAGGATTTTGAGCTGCATGAGGTGCGGGCCAGGTCAGGCCATGAAATGAAGAAGGACCTGACATGGTGGGACCTTTGCTGGTTCGGCATTGGTGCGGTCATCGGATCAGGTATTTTTGTTTTAACAGGTGAGATGGCTAGAGAAGTTGTTGGACCTGCCGTGGTGCTCTCCTATGTGGTGTCGGGTGTGTCAGCCATGCTTTCGGTGTTTTGTTATACCGAGTTTGCCGTGGAGATCCCCAGTGCTGGTATGTTTTTCCTTGTTGATTCAAATTCAGTATATATGGTTTGATATATTTATCAGAGTTATAATTTTTTTTATGTTTAACAGTTAATTTACACTAGAAAATAATGTCTTACTTTCTGAATCCTTCAATTTAGAAACTCTGCTTTTATATATCTGTTCAGTACAAAGAAATATATAAATGACAGTTCCAAATAGAAAATATTTTCAGAAAAGGATAACTGTTGGTACATGTTTCTTGTTTAGGGTTTAGGGTTTAGGGTTTAGGATTAGTAGAAATAGAATTGATAACCCTAGAAATATATAAATGAGCTTTCAATAGTACTGTTTCTTGTTTAATCCTTTTTCTATAGAAGGTGTACATGTTCCTTTTTTTCTTATTGTGGGACCCATCCGTTAGAATGGGAGACGCTACCTAAGTCAACACAAAGGCTAGTTTTCCCATATCAATTCTATTTCTACTATAATCAAAATTAAGAAAAATAAACAAAATTTAATTAAGTCTTGTTCCTTTGGAGTCGGGTTTCTCTAGTACCAACTTTGCTGTAACCATTTGATATAGCACCTCAATAGCGAGAGCCTTAAATTTTAAGTTAGAACAAACATATTGATAAAAATAAATTCAGGCTGAATATTTTGTGAAACAATGTAAACAAATAATATTTGGTTTTTAATAGAAGTTATTAATATGAATTTTAATATTGATGCTCTTTACATATGAGATAGGATTTCTTATAATAGAATTATTTCACAATCTTGGGATACTTTTTATTCAACACAAAAAGTTTTCAAATTTAATTAAAAGATAAGTTTGACAAATCCATTTGTTGGATTATATCCAGTATGTTGAAGTAGTCAGTAATTAGGTATTGACAGCTGTTGTTAATCAGTAGGAGCTATTAAACACATATTTATTATGGATAAATTTAGCTTTATCCTATATTGAACTTATAGGGCACCATTATTTCGTTGTTCCATCAGAAAATTATAGCATTTGTAAGACATAATTTGGTTTCCTTGAAAGTAACAGCACGTAGCTTCCTCATTTTCTTCTGGAAAATCTGATGATTTGATGTAACACTTTTTCTACTTAATTATATAAATTAAAATTTCTACTCCGCATAAGTCAACTTCATTAGCAATTATACCTTATCTTGTATCCTTATACTTTACAAGTAGTTCTCATACATACATTACTATTTATTACGAGAGCTGTTTGACAAAATGCTGGCCCGATTTCTATGACAGGCGGTTCGTTTGCGTACCTCCGGGTGGAGTTGGGAGATTTCATGGCATTCATAGGTGCTGGAAACATTCTACTCGAGTACGTCATAGGTGGAGCTGCCGTGGCCCGTTCGTGGACGTCATACTTTGCCACGCTATGCAATCACAAACCGAACGATTTCCGCATCCACGTATCCAGCATTCAAGAAAACTACAACGAACTTGATCCCATTGCGGTTTTCGTCATTGTCGTTATTTGTCTCATTTCTGTTTACAGCACAAAGGTATGAATAAACCTTTAGATCAATGGATTAAATAATTAATCTTGATGTTAACACTTCTTGAATTTATAATTTAGAGCTTTGAACTTTTTGGTATGACAGGGCACATCGCGCTTTAATTACATCGCATCGATCCTTCATATTATCATCCTAGTATTCATCATCATTGCTGGTTTCACAAAGGCGGATACCAAAAATTATAGCGACTTTGCACCGCATGGTTCGCGTGGAATTTTCGCTGCCTCAGCCGTTCTGTTCTTTGCATATATTGGCTTTGATGCGGTGTCGACCATGGCTGAAGAGACCAAAAACCCTAGTAAGGATATTCCGATTGGTCTTGTCGGCTCCATGACAGTTACTACGGTAATGTACTGCCTCCTTGCAGTTGTGCTCTGCCTTATGCAGCCTTACACAGAGATTGACATCGATGCGCCATTTTCAGTGGCTTTTAAGGTAATGCACTCTTTCTTCCTTTTTTTTTTTTTCTTATAGTGTAACTAGAAATTAATTAACAAATTTAATTGGCATCAATTACAGGAAGTTGGAATGGACTGGGCCCAGTACATTGTTGCATTTGGTGCACTCAAGGGGATGACGACTGTCCTCCTAGTCTCTGCCGTTGGCCAGGCCCGATACTTGACTCACATCGCCAGATCACACATGATCACACCATGGCTAGCTAATGTCAACTCAAAGACCGGTACACCAATCAATGCTACAATTGTCATGCTAACAGCAACCTCTATCATCGCTCTTTTCACCAACCTATCCATTCTCTCAAACCTTCTCTCCATTTCAACTCTCTTTATTTTCATGCTCGTAGCTGTTGCGCTCCTCGTACGACGCTACTATGTCGCTGGCGAAACACTCCATGCTGATCGCAACAAACTCATAGCATTTATTGTGCTCATTATCGGTTCTTCCATCGCAACTGCTGCATACTGGGGTTTGGATTCAAGCGGTTGGATTGTGTACGTCATCACCTTACCAATTTGGTTTTTCTCGACGATGGGGATCTGGTTCTTTGTACCAAAGGCACGGGCGCCGAAGGTATGGGGTGTGCCTTTGGTACCATGGCTTCCCTCGGCATCCATCCTGATCAACATATTTTTACTTGGCTCGATTGATAAAGACTCGTTTGCCCGGTTTGGATTGTGGACACTCCTGTTGTTGGTGTATTACTTCTTCATTGGGCTTCACGCATCGTATGATGTTGCGAAGGATGAGACAGTTGCTAGTGCCCCGCCGAGGTTGGAGGAGGGAACAGTTGACAAGTGAGGGTTTATAGTTTGAATCAAAGTGAGTGTGTTTTTCTCTGTTTTATTTTGAAAGCATCACAGGTGTTGTAGGGGGGAGATGAAATACAAAGTGTGGTATAGTTAGTAAAAAAGTTGTTTCAAATGGGCGAAATAATGTTAATTTAGGCAAATTTAGAATTAATGCTTGGATTTAATTACTTGTTGATTCTTAATTACGAAAGAAAATGAAAGGAGTCCTTTTCTTTTCATTTTCTCCATTTCTATTATTATTATTATTATTACTATTATTACTATTATTATTATTATTATTATTATTATGTAAATGAAAAGGAATCTAATTCTAACATTAATTCTAATATTTGTGCGTACTTGATGCGCACGGATTTTAAAATTGTTCGTGCAAATTTTAATACGGATCCAATAACATTTTTCTGACATCAGGTCAAAATTCAATATCTTATGCTCTACCAACCATCCATTGAAATAAAATATAGGGATAATTGTTAAAATGCCACTACAAAACCTTCAAATCTTCAAAATGCCACTCCAAAATCAGAAATTATCATAATGCCACTACAAACTTCTTCAAATTGTAAAAATGCCACTCCAAATAATTAATGACTAAAATACCCTCCCTTCTTCTCCTCCTCTTCTTCTCCCGAAATTTTTGTGCTTTGAGATTCGTGCAGAAAGGATTTGACCAGTCCGAGAATGCAGGGGTCAGTATTTTGTGCTTTGAGATTCGTGCAGATATTGGGGGTCCGAGAATGCAGGGGTCAGTATTTTGCCCAAAAACAAGTTTAACCACGAATTCTTTCTGCACGAATCTCAAAGCACAAAAATTTCGGGAGAAGAAGGGGAGGAGAAGAAGGGAGGGTATTTTAGTCATTAATTATTTGGAGTGGCATTTTTACAATTTGAAGAAGTTTGTAGTGGCATTATGATAATTTCTGATTTTGGAGTGGCATTTTGAAGATTTGAAGGTTTTGTAGTGGCATTTTAACAATTATCCCTAAAATCTATTGCGTGTTGCGTATACTTAATTTAGATTCACATATGCTTCACCAATCACCACTCAAATCACCATTTATTTTCCAAGTTAACTATGTTTGGGTGATGAAAAAATAGCTGGGTTAGTGAAAAAGTTGAGTTTTTGTTATTCTACATTTGAATAAATATTTAAATGTTTTGAACAATAAAAATAACTCGACTTAGTTCACTATTCTCTATTCTTACAATTGATTAGAGTAACACTATTCTCAAATCTTAAATTAACTCACTATTCTCGTTAATTCTACTCCACATCCAAACATTTCTGCCTTTCTAGTCCATGAGTAGAACTAAGGTTCTTAAGCTCACTAAATCTCTTTGTGAGCTTAACTCAAAAATCCATCGGATTGATTTCAAACGACGTATCCAAACTGTTGAAACCGATCAACTTCATGAGTGATGTGTTTACTGTCAATTTTAAAAAATTTTGAACTAATTTAGTATGAAGTCAAGCAGTCAATAAAAGATGATTTATAAGTTAATTTTAATGAGTTCATTTTTCATCATTTTTGACCGCTTGACTTTATACTAAACTAGTTCAAAAAATTATAAATTTGATATGTAAATGCATCATTTGTGAAATAGATTGGTTTCAACGGTTTGAATGTATTGCTTGAAACCAATCCAATAAATTTTTGAGCTAAACTCACAAAGAGACTTGATGAGTTTAAGAACACCCTAGTTCTTACGGATTGGGATCTACTGCGATCCGAAGTTTGGGTATAGTAATCCTGAAATCTCTGCTTTTCCAAATCCAGCCGTCCAACTTTTTGTGTGCACGCATATCAAAATAACTGATTTTTCTATGCACGTATCTCGAAATAATTCGACAGCTAATTTAAAAAAACAGAGATTTTAGAATACTGTTCACATGTAAAAAATCGCAGCAGATTCTCTTTCGGTTCTTACTCCTGGTCCATAGTTTGTAGAAGGTCAAATCATGTACAATTCATTTACGGCTCTTTCTTGGGTACTGGCAAAGTGCCAGCGGATTCCATCTATTCCGTTGACTGATTTTTTCTGGTAGCGGAGAAACCAAAACATATATAAGGGATTTTTTATGTGGACATGAAAATTTAATCTATCATATACAAAACAGAGTTATTAAAAAAATTGTCCTTCATTTGCTGTCCATGTATATAGTTACTATTTTACTCCAAAAGACAACTCTTTTTCTCAAGCTTAATAAAAACTCAATAGATCAAAGGCTCCTTAATAAATGAAAATTCTTAGGTATATCCAACTTTTATGGTATATATACATAAGAGGGATTCACTTACAATATTTGTAGTTATAACATCTTACAATAATTTGGTTTTGTGATTTTCAAAGTTCAAACAGTCAATTCAAACCGTTCAACATGATATTTATATTAAAATGTGCTTGGAAATCAAATTTTACATTTTTTTTTGAATTTTTTTACTATTTATTAAGTATTTTACAAAACTATTGTTTTTCAGTGGTTCAAAATTGTCTAAAAACAACAGTTTTGTAAAATACTTAATAAATAGTAAAAAAATGTAAAAAATGTAAAATTTGATATCCAAGCACATTTTAATATAGAGATCATGTTGAATGGTTTGGATCGACTGTTTGGACTTTGAAAATAGTAAACCGAATTGTTGTAAAATGTTGTAACTTACAAATGTTGTAAGTGGATCCCTCCTCATATATATATATATATATATAAGGAGGGTTCAAATGCACCATTATTTTTGTGCTCCAATATGCTCAACACCTTTATCTCCATTTTCAAAGTCCGAACAGTCGATCTGAACCGCTCAACATGATCTTCACAATAAAATATGCTTGGATACCAAATTTTATATTTTTTAGAATTTTTTTACTATTTTTTTAGATAGATACAAAATCACCTTATTTTGGACCATCCGATAAAGTGATATTATACCTATCTAAAAAAATAGTAAAAAAATTCTAAAAAATATAAAATTTGGTATCCAAGCATATTTTATTATGAAGATCATGCTGAGCGGTTCAGATCGACTGTTCGGACTTTGAAAATGGAGATAAAGGATGTGGAGCATATTGGAGCACAAAAATAATGGTGCATTTGAACCCTCCTCATATATATATATATATATATATATATATATATATATATGTATATATATATATATATATATATATATATATATATATATATATAGAGATTGGCTAATGTAATAACGTTAGAACTTCGGCCGAAGTTCTAACGGGTCGTTTTTGCAATTTCAAAATCCAAACAACCCATCCGAACCGTTAAACTTGATCTCCATATTGAAATGTGCTTGGAGACCAAATTTTACATTTTTTGGAATTTTTTTGCTATTTTTTAAGCCACTTTGAAAGTTTCTGATCCAACGGTGAACAGTAAAAAACAGCCAAATTTTCTGGACCACCGGATCAGAATTTTCAAAGTGGCTTAATAAATAGCAAAAAAATTCCAAAAAATGTAAAATTTGGTCTCCAAGCACATTTCAATATAGAGAACATGTTGAACGGTTCGGATGGGTTGTTTGGATTTTGAAATTGCAAAAACGACCCGTTAGAACTTCGGGCCGAAGTTCTAACGTTATTACATTAGCCAATCTCTCTCTATATATATATATATATATATATATGTTGGCTACTATGCTTCCATAAGCATATGCCCACATATGCTTATAACTCATTTTTGCGTTTCCAATGTTCAAATGGTCGATCCGAACCGTGGGCATATTCTCCATATTGATATGTGCTAGGATACCAAATTTTACATTTTTCTGAATTTTTTTACTATTTATTAAGCCACTTTGAAAATTGCTGATCATATGGTCCAGAATTTTGTTGCACTGTTTTTACTGTTCACCCGGATCAGTAATTTTCAAAGTGGCTTAATAAATAGTAAAAAAATTCAGAAAAATGTAAAATTTGGTCTCCAAGCACATATTAATATGGAGAATATGCCCACGGTTCGGATCGACCATTTGAACATTGGAAATGCAAAAATGAGTTATAAGCATATGTGGCATATGCTTATGGAAGCATAGTAGCCAGCCCCTCTCTCTCTCTCTCTCTCTCTCTCTATATATATATATATATATGTAGGTTGGCTAATATCAAAACGTTTGTTCCGGAGCCGTGGTGCAAGCAATTGGTTTTTTGATTTTCAAAGTTCAAACGGTCAATCCAAACAGTCAGATGTGATCTCTATATTAAAATGTGCTTGGAGACCAAATTTTACATTTTTGGAATTTTTTTACTATTTATTAAGTCAGTTTTAAAATCGCTAATTTTAATAAACAATGAAAAAAATTTGGATCATCGAAAATAGTGATTTTAAAACTGACTTAATAAATAGTAAAAAAAATTTAAATAATATAAAATTTGGTCTCCAAGCAAATTTTAATATAGAGATCAATTTGAATGTTGAACAATTTGGACTTTGAAAATTTAAAAATCAAAGCGTTTGTTCCACGACCTAGAAACAAACGTTGTGATATTAGCCAACCTCTCTCTCTCTATATATATATATATATATATAAATTACTTAAATTAATAAATTAATAAATTTAAATTTTAAATATGTTTTATAGGACGTTTATGAAATTTGGATTGATTTGAAAGACATTTCATTTTATACTTTTAATCGTGGAAATTTTATAATTTTATGATGAATGAACAATTAAATTTTAAATTGACTCAAATTTAATATACACTCTATCTAAATAATTAAGAACATATATATATACACACACAACTATTTTTTTTAATTTAAATACTTTTTCTTAAATAAATGTATCATAAATATTGAATCTATCATAAAAGTTAAAATAAAAGTTATAATTAATCTAATATAAATAGAAATGAAACTTCTTCTCGAAACCAAAACCAGTATTAAATAGTACACATCATTCTCATATCAATCTCATGAATTCACATCACCTCAGGTTACCGAACTCAAGCAAATTATGATCGAACGACCCAATTAATATGGCACGAATCTCAAAACAGACCTCTTACAGTCTCAATAGAAACCGGATTGAGTTTGGCCCAGATAGAATTAATCTATCTGGGCCGGCCGTTGCAATTTGCTTGAGTTAGGTACCTGGGAGGATATCTGTTCCAATCTCATAGCTAGTCTCATTGTGCACTGTTTTGGCCGCAACCAAATTGGTCAACTTAACGAATGAACCAAACATTAAATGTTACGCCACATCTCATACGCTCTTCAACTGTTTAATGATCCATTGGCCTCATAAATTGCTCAATATATTTCTCATACTAATCACTATATCTTCTCCTCAACAATTAAACAGCTCAAAAATCACATCAGGAGAAACCTTCTAACAAAAATTCATGGAGGTCACCAAAGGCGATGGCGGCCTCAAGCAGCGCAATTGCTGCGGCAAATTCAATTGCTCAAAAGCTGACTTCCTTCCCGAGCCGTCCTTCCAGGACTGGCCGAGTTACTTAAAGGCACTGGGACAAACCGGTACGAGATTTAGGGACCGCATCACAGCACGATCGCCTGAGGATTTTGAGCTGCATGAGGTGCGGGCCAGGTCGGGCCATGAAATGAAGAAGAACCTGACATGGTGGGATCTCACTTGGTTCGGTATTGGTGCGGTCATCGGATCGGGTATTTTTGTTTTGACGGGTCAGGAGGCTAACGAGGTTGTAGGACCTGCCGTGGTGGTCTCCTATGCGGTGTCCGGTGTGTCAGCCATGCTTTCGGTGTTTTGTTATACCGAGTTTGCCGTGGAAATCCCCAGTGCTGGTATGTTTTGCCTTGTTGACTCAAATTCAGTATATATATATGGTTTTATATATTTATCGGAGTTATATTTTTTATGCTTAACAGTTAATTTACACCAGAAAATAATATCTTACTTTCTGAATCATTCAATTTAGATACTCTGCTTTGATATATCTGTTCAGTATTATATTTTCGCCCAACAACCAATGTTCATTGTTGAGTTAATTGGTTGCAAATCTTTGACAATTCAATAACGCACCTAACAATATTATCATGTTAGTATCATACCAAAAAAAATTAAAATTAAAAAGAAGAAGAATACATGCTAACAAGTCCAGCGATATTAATTTGGTAGAGAAAAGTCAAGGCTAACTATTTTGAATTCAACTTTTAGTAAACGAAGTATTTTGGACGTGTGCTATATTGGATTCATATATCCAAATATTGAGCTTTCAAAAGGTGTTCCTTTTTTCTTATTGTGGGACCCATCCGTTAGAATGGGAGACGCTACCTAAGTCAACACAAAGGCTAGTTTTCCCATATCAATTCATTCTATTTCTACTATTCGAAATTAAGAAAAATAAACAAAATTTAATTAAGTCTTGTTCATTTGGAGTCGGTTTCTCTAGTACCAACTTTGATGTAACCTTCTGATATATATATATAGCACCTCCATATATAGAGCCTTAAATTTTTTAAGTTAGAACAAACATGTTGATAAATGTTCTGGATGACCCTTATTTCAAACACTTGTAACCAATCATGGTTAATGAAATAGGGGTTAGACCCTTATTGTTTTCTCAAAAAAAAAAAAAAGGAGGTCTGGATGAATTTTGTGAAACAATGTATACAAATAATATCTGGTTTTAATCAAAATATATAATTTTTTATTTAGATGTCTTTTACATATGAGATATGATTGCTTAATAATTGAATTATTTGACAATCTTGGGGTACGTATTTTCATGTCAACTTAAAAGTAATTTTTTTCATTTGAAAACTTACATGTATTTCAAATTTAAAAAGATTACTTTATAAATGCGTTTGTTGGATATGTAGATCCTGTACCTATCATATATTCATATGTCATTCAATTTGAATTTTATTGATAATGAATTAAGAGTTATTGAATTCATACTATTCAATATAATTAGTCAAGTCCAGCACACCCCCATGTGCACCTATCTTAGCATTAATTGCTTCATTGCATTTCTACTCTTTCACACACACACACATATATATGATGAGGAGGGATCCACTTACAACAAATTTGAGTTACAACAAAGTTACAACATTCATTTTTTTCATTTTCAAAGTCCAAATCGTCGATCCAAACCGTTCAACATGATCTCCAAAATAAAATGTGCATGTAGATCAAATTTTACATTTTTTTGAATTTTTTTACTATTTATTAAGTATTTTACAAAAAATAGTCATATTCAGACCATTGAATTTTGTACTCATCTTAATAAATAGTAAAAAAATTCAAAAAAATGTAAAATTTGATCTGCAAGCACATTTTATATAGATAATCATGTTGAACGGTTTGGATCGACGATTTGGACTTTGAAAATGAAAATAATGGTTGTTGTAACTTTGTTGTAACTTGATCCCTCCTCTATATATATATATATATATATGATATATCCAGTATGTTTAGAGGTGATGCATGTCTTGGAGTAGTCAGTACCCTTTAGAGTGCATATATATATTTTAAGAAGGTATTGACAGCTGTTGTTAGAAGGACTACAAATTAAACACATAGAATTTAGCTTTATCCCTATTAATATTGAACTTAAAGGCAACATTATTTCGTTGTTCTTTCAGAAAACTATAGCATTTGTAAGACATACAGGCTGTAACAAATGATGGGTACAATCTGTGTAAAACAAAAAAACAAATACAACATTTGCACACAGTTATGGGCCGTTAGCAGCCCTTTAAACTGTATAATTTATTTTGTTTAAGAACTCTGTCCAAGCATGTTCATTTTCTTCTGGAAAATCTGAATTGATTTGAACACATTTTCTTCTTATCAAAATTAAAATTTCTACCCCTAGTAAGTCAACTTCGTTAATTATATACCTTATCTTGTATCGTTCCTTGAGTAATACACAACTATTACATATATAATCATGAAACTTGAAAAACACGATTTCTCTGTTTAATTTTTTGTCAGATTGGACCGTTTATTGGGCTTGATGTAAATTTTTTCACGGAATTAATTTTCACAGTCGTCTTCAAAATAGTTCTCATACATGCATTACCAGTTTACTACAATGCATGTGAACTGTTTGACAAATTGCTGGCCTGATTTTTCTGACAGGCGGTTCGTTTGCGTACCTCCGGGTGGAGCTGGGAGATTTCATAGCATTCATAGGTGCTGGAAACATTATACTCGAGTACGTCATAGGTGGGGCCGCCGTGGCCCGTACGTGGACGTCGTACTTTGCCACATTACTCAATTATGACTCGAGCCATTTCCGCATCCACGTATCTAGCTTTAAGGAAAACTACAATGAGCTTGATCCCATTGCGGTTGCCGTCATTGTCATTATCTGTGCAGTTTCTGTTTACAGCACAAAGGTATAAATAATATAAACCTTTCGATCAATCAATTAAATAATTAATGTTGATGTTAACACTTCTTGAATTTATAATTTAGAGCTTATATATACTTTTTTGTATGACAGGGGACATCGCGCTTTAACTACATCGCATCAATCATTCATATTATCATCCTCGTATTCATCATCATTGCGGGTTCCACAAAAGCGGATACCAAAAATTATAGCCCCTTCGCACCGTATGGTGCACAGGGAATCTTCACTGCCTCAGCTGTTCTGTTCTTTGCATATATCGGCTTTGATGCGGTGTCGACCATGGCTGAAGAGACCAAAAACCCTGGTAAGGATATCCCAATTGGGCTCATCGGCTCCATGACAGTTATTACAGTACTGTACTGCACCCTTGCAGTTGTTCTCTGCCTCATGCAGCCTTACAAGGAGATTGACGTCAACGCGCCGTTTTCAGTGGCCTTTAAGGTGATGCAACATCTCTTTCTTCTTTCTTTTTTCTTACAGGGTAACTAGAAATTAATTAACAATTTTAATTGACATCAATTACAGAAAGTTGGAATGGAGTGGGCCCAATACATTGTTGCATTTGGTGCACTCAAGGGGATGACGACTGTCCTCCTAGTCTCAGCTGTTGGCCAGGCCCGATACCTGACCCACATCGCCCGGTCACATATGATGACACCATGGCTAGCCAATGTCAACTCGAAGACCGGCACACCAATCAATGCTACAATTGTCATGCTAACAGCAACCGCTATCGTCGCTTTTTTCACTAGCCTATCCATTCTCTCAAACCTTCTCTCCATTTCAACCCTCTTCATTTTCATGCTCGTAGCTGTTGCGCTCCTCGTACGGCGCTACTATGCCACTGGCGAAACACTCAATGCTGATCGCAACAAACTCATAGCATTTATTGTGCTCATTATCAGTTCTTCCATCGCAACTGCTGCATACTATGGTTTGGATTCGAGCGGTTGGATTGTGTACGTCATCACCTTACCAATTTGGTTTTTTTCAACGTTGGGGCTCTGGTTGTTTGTACCACAGGCACGGGCACCGAAGCTATGGGGTGTGCCTTTGGTACCGTGGTTCCCCTCGGCATCGATCATGATCAACATATTTTTACTTGGCTCGATTGATAAAGATTCGTTTGTGCGGTTTGGATTTTGGACACTCCTATTGTTGGTGTATTATTTCTTCATCGGGCTTCACGCATCGTATGATGTTGCGAAGGATGAGACGATTGCTAGTGCCCCGCCGACTTTGGAGGAGGGAACAGTTGACAAGTGAGGGTTTGTAGTTTGAATCAAAGTGTGGAGTGTATATCTCTGTTTTATTTTGAAAGCATCACAGGTGTTGTTTGGGGGAGATGAAATGCGAAGTCTGGTATAGTTAGTAAAAAAGTTGTTTCAAATGGGTGAAAGAATGTTAATTTAGGATTAATGCTTAGATTTAATTACTTGTTGATTCTTAATTACGAAAGAAAATGAAAGCAATCACCTTTTCTTTTCATATTCTTCATTTTCTATTATTATTAATTATTATTATTATGTTTGAGACTAAAGACTTGATTGTTGTTGTTGTATTATTATTATGAGTGAGGCTGCTGTGCTATGCATAGCACGGATGGGGTCCGTGCTACGGCTCAAAATTTGATTTTTCAAACTTCTAATGGTCGATCCGAACCGTTCAATATGATTATAAAATGAATATGTACTTGCAAACTAAATTTTACATTTTTACGAATTTTTTTACTATTTTCGAAAATCACTTGATCTGAACATTCTGGACCATCCAAAAACAGCCTATCTAAAAAAATAGTAAAAAAATTCAAAAAAAAATGTAAAATTTGGTTTGCAAGTACATATTCATTTTATAATCATGTTGAACGGTTCGGATCGACCGTTAGAATTTTGAAAAGTCAAATTTTGAGCCGCACGGATCCCATCCGTGTTATGCATAGCACCGTAGCCTCACTCTTATTATTATTATGTAAAATAAAAAGGAACCCAGCAAGGCGTATTATACCTCTAACAAGCTTACCAGATTCCTCAAGTCTACATGTTGCATAAGGTGAGGGTAACTAGAATGTGGGAATATCTGATATCCAGTCGGAACTGTTTGATTCGCATTAAAATTTATGCGTACTTGATATGCACGAACTTTAAAATTATTTGTGCGAATTTTGATTCAGATCCGATAACTTTTATATTGAATTTAATTTGATATCCATCGTCCCAATTCCGACATCATTTACAATGATTGATGACATTGAAATGAAATGAAATCTCTTAAAAAGGAAATTTATCGAAAAAGGATAATTTAGGATAAAAATGAAGCCTAAAACATGGAAGAAGAACAGAGAACCTATTTCTAGTACTGTGGGCCTTAGCCTATAAATTTTCTCTAGCATTGTGATTTCTCTTGGACCAGCCCATTAATTTTCTCGCTGCGGGTTCAACATGCATCTCGGATCCAATCTAAAAACCCGTTACCCTTTCCTTTTCACCCTTCTCAAAAGTGTAAATATATTAACATACCAGTTTTAGCTTCATGTAGCGCACGGACTATAAAATCAAAGCAGCGCAACATGTGGTTTGTGCTCTGCATGAAGCAAAAACTACTCTGTTAAAATCTTTACCCTTCTCTAAAACCCTTGCTTCTCCCCTCCACACCGCCGCTTTCGCCTCTTTCTAAAGCCCCCGTTTCACCTCTCTCTGTCTCTCTCCCTCCAAAAATTGTTAATAAAATTTAAAGTAAAGATTACTTGAGGAAAGGAAACTCGAGAAACCTATCTCCATACTCCAGATAAAACCTCTGGCCATGAAGCCTCGAAATCGCAAGACCAATCTCCCTTCAAAGAAGAAGAAAAACCAAGACCACGATGATTTCTTTGAATCGGCGGCAAAGAGGCGGCGCAAAGCAGCCTTAGACGAGGCCATAGAGAGCGATGACAGTGATGAAGACGCCATGAACGGAGGCGAGACAGAGAACGGAGAGGATGAAAATGGTGAGGTCGAGGAGACAGCTGATGAGAAAAGAGTTAGGGTTGCGACAGAACACTTAGCGAAAATCAGAGCTTTAGCGAAGAAGATTGAGGAAGAAGAAGAAGAGGAGGATGGAGAGAGAGAGGATGAGAGAGAGGGGAAGAGAGATTCGTTAGTAGCTGAGATTTTGCAAAGAGATCAGCTTGAGGAGAGTGGTAGAGTTACGAGATTTCTCTCTAAGAGGTAATTGTTAGTTGAGGAGGATCAAATGCCTCTATTTTTTGTGCCTCCATTTTTTAGAACTAAAATTAATTAAAATTTAAAACTTATATGTCAAAATAAAACAATTAGATATGATCTATATCATTTTCTATGCACACCTAAAAGATTATGACATTTTGATTAGTATCAAGAAGTTGCAAAAATTAACCGATGTGGATAAATTCTGGACATTGATTCAACTTTCATAAAAAATCAAAATTGAGAACTGATAATGTTTTATGTGCATGTAGAGAAAATAATGTAGATAACATCCAACAGTTTTATTTTGACATATACATTTTAGAACTTTTGTTATTAGAAAATAAAAAGATGGAGGCACAAAAAGTTGGGGCATTTGGATAGACAGTGAAAATAATATAGATAACCTCCTCTTGTTAATTTTCATTTGGCCTTTTTTTTCATGAAAATTGTCAGTCTGAGATGCTTTATTTGAAAGTTCTGTTACAAACTGTTCAGTATTGTTGTAAATTTAGACTGATTAAGATAGTTTAAAAAACACCTAGACAGTGAAAAAGATCTATCATTAATTCTTAAATGATCAAATGATCAAGTTCTTATGACAATTTATATATTGACCAAGTGATAAAAGGTACTCTACTATTCTATTATATGTTTCAAATTTGTTAAAAAGAGAGAAAATAAAATTTCAGAGTGGTAGACCCAATACCAGAAGATGGGTTTCGGGTCCTGATCAAGCACCGCCAACCTGTTACTGCAGTATGTTTATCAGACGATGACTCGAGGGGGTTTTCTGCATCAAAAGACGGGTCGATAATGCATTGGGATGTCCAAACGGGTCAAGTTGAGAAGTACTTGTGGCCAAGTGAAGACATATTAATTTCACATTATGCAAAGGCTAGAGAGAAACCCTCAGAGAAGAGGAGTAAGCATGTGCTGGCGCTAGCTGTCAGCTCTGATGGACGTTATTTAGCAAGTGGTGGCCTCGATCGGCATGTACATTTGTGGGATGTCAGGTCAAGAGAGCATATCCAGGTACTTGTACTGAAACAATTTTTTTTATTAATTCCAGAGAACCCTATTTTCTTGTATGTGAAATTAACATCCTTCTTTTTGGATTGTTAACAACATATGAGGCTTAATATCGAGTGGCTCTTATTATAACTAGTTGACTTTGATGCATATCATCTGGATGGTCTGTTTAGTTCCATCTGTTCTTGAGTGCTCAGTTTTACGTGTAATTAATTGTTTTCTATAGATAGACATTTCATGTGTATGATTTGGAATTTTAAGAAGTTTAAAATTTGATTTTTGGGGTATTTGTGGCTAAATTGCAAGGGAAGGTAACTGGGTTTAATTCTAGGCTTATATCCTAAACCCTAATCTAGGCATGTTGAATTTTCTGGGGTTTTTTTCAGCACGATTTGGAATTTCTAGTGTCAAACAGATGATTGCAACTGATGGAGATTTTAATTTCTATGAGGTTGCTCTGAATTTTTTAAGGTGTATCGGGTTTCATGCCAAACCCGAACCCGAAGAACAGGTACAAGTCTGTACCAATTGGTACCTGTTGAGGTTTTAAAGGTAAACAATTATGTTAGTACAAAGTTGTATGAACAACTTTTTGCCCAATTGCCCAATTGCAACTAGGACCAAATTATTGATGGTTGCTATTTTGAGGGGCATAACAGTAAATTGAAATGTGGCAGGCATTCCATGGTCACAGAGGGCCTGTGTCGTGTCTGGCCTTCAGACAAGGTACCTCACAGCTCTTCTCGGGCTCATTTGACCGCACGATAAAGCTGTGGAATGCTGAGGACCGGACCCACCTTGACAACTTGTTTGGCCACCAGAGTGAGATTCTGACGATTGACTGCCTGAGAAAGGAACGGCTTCTGACAGCGGGCCGGGACCGAACAATGCGACTATGGAAGGTAATATTAGGTTCATAGTCTGTAAACAAGACGTGCTCAATTGTTCCTAGAGCTTCCTTTTATTTTAACTCATACAATGCATCAATGCATGACAAGATATTGGAAAAAGTTGCTATTCTTGCAGTTTACTCAACTTTACATGTATATTTTATTTGCGATCAGTTCAACAGGGACTCTTCTTTTGTATTGATTGACCAGTTTAGGAGCTTAGAAGAACTTTTTTCTCCATTCCAAAAGTTAAATGTGTAAATTTGGAATGGTTTTAGATGGCATACGCTGTTTTTTTTCTTATATAATATATAATTTGGTTTATTTTTTCATACAAAAGGTTCCAGAGGAGTCACAGTTGGTCTATCGTGCCCCTGCCGCATCCCTGGAGTGCTCTTGTTTTATTAATGACAGTGAGTTTTTATCTGGTTCGGATGATGGCAGTTTGGAATTGTGGGGTATAATGCGAAAGAAGCCCAGTCATATTGTTAAAAATGCTCATCCAATAGCACCATCAACTATTAATCAAAACATTCCGGTTGAAAATGGCACAAAAGAGGCGACTCAAGGTAACTTTCAACAGTTATGTTGGCAAATTATTTACATTATTTTTGTTCTTGGTCCTCAAAAGTTTTTTGTTTTTGAAAGTTAACAAAGTCCTTGTCAAGTAAGGGTATCATGTTTTCTCTTAAAAAAGCTGACACAATATCACATTTTCTCTTAAAAAAAGTAAGGGTATCACGTAATAGTCAAACCAACTATATGTCTGAAAAAAAATGATGTTATTTCTCAGAAAGATTTTGGTTATTGCAAACCCAATGTAGTTGAGCTCCATTCACAATTATGGTTGCATTTATACAAGTTTGTGGAATTTTTCCTGGTTTTTGTGGTTTCGAGCTATTTTGGTGTTATATTCTAAGAAATTGAGGCCAATTTGGTATACAACCATGATGCTGATTTCAAATTAAAGCTAAATTCGATTAGTTAATCTCAATTGCTCATTTGAGGATTTACTTAATTGAAAAGTGAATCTTAAGCTTTCGTTATCCAGAACATTGATTTCTTTTATTCGACTTGATATATTTTTTCACAGAAAATGTGAAAGGCAAAAACGGTTTGTTGACTTGTTCCTCTGCGCAATCATGGGTAAGTTCAGTTGCGGTATGTAGAGGAAGTGATCTTGCAGCATCTGGAGCTGCCAGTGGCACTGTTCGTCTATGGGCTCTCGAACCTGAGTCTAGAGGAATTCACCCTTTGTACAATTTTCCACTTGTAAGTGTACTTCTTATCGTCTCATTTCCAATTTATGACATTCTAAATAAACTTTTTTAATGTTAAAATATGTATCTCGAGTTTTCTAAGCTCTATGGTGTTTGGTTGGGTGTTAGAGTAAGAGGCGTGTACATTTTTTTTTTCTGACACAAAAATTAGAAATGGCTTTATGCCTCTTTGGAACACCAACTCAAAACATATCTTGAAAAATATCCTCTTGTTGTAGGCATTTGTCATACAGCCTTATTTTAAGAAAGAACTAACAATTTCTTTGATCAGGATGGATTCGTCAATTCTCTTACATTTGCAAAGTCAGGACGGTTCCTCCTTGCAGGGGTTGGCCAGGTCAGATTTCTTACTTTGATTTTCTATTCTCCTCGCTAGTGCAATTCTTACTTTGATTCATATGTCATACTTATTTTTTTTACTGTTTTTTATACAGGAACCTCGGCTTGGGAGGTGGGGGCGCGTTCGTACGGCCCGAAATGGTGTGGCAATTCATCCCATTAGGTTAAAGGAAGAGAACAAAACTGCTTAATGAATCTTTTTACGGGCAGTAAAAATGAGTGTAGTCTCTGTTTTGTGTTCTGTTGTCTGTATTTTGTAGCAATTGGGGAGGTTTACCCTCTTAAAAATTTTGGCCAAAAACGGATGTACAATTTAGTTATTGATTTAAGATTATTCTTTATTTAGTTAATGGAGTCTTTAAGTTTCCTATGTTTGAAAGATATAGGATTTCTATTATTGTTGGATAATATATAGGTTATCATTTTGCAACTGAAAAGATCAACATCCAATAACTTTGCTACCAGTTGTTGTCAGGATGACCGTTATAGGGTTGTGGTTTTGTATAACATTACACTCATTCATCAATATTCAAGTTATCAGATGTTGTAGTTTTGTTCTAATGTTTGCTGTTTACCTAAATTGACAGCACTCATAACTGATAAACTATTGCTTAAACACACTATACAGAAATGAAACGACAAAGTACTTTGCTACCAGTTGTTGTTAGGATGACTGGATATGGTTCTGTGGTTTTGCATGACTTTACACTCATTCGTCAAATTTTTAAGTTACACTGGTTATATGGTTTGTTAACAGTCCTGTCATTCGTCAAATATTAAAGTTACACCGGTTATAGGGAAATTAATCGGGATTAAATTGTTTACTTCATCTTGCTTCTTATATTTTACACTTTATTTGGTAGTTGACAGTTGGAGTCATGATCTAAATTAATTCACGCTTCTTATATTTTACACTTTATTTGGTAGTTGACAGTTGGAGTCATGATCTAAATTAATTCACTTGATTGATGGAGTAAGATTAGAGAAATGTCTCTTCTTATGACAGTGGGTCATACAAATAGTGTAAGTGTGAAGTAAATCTATTTAAATAGGTGAAGTAAGTAACGCCGAATTAAGTCACTTCTTACTCTATCTTACTCTTATTTCTTGTTTGACTGTTTAAAGAAACATGACAAACATCCATAACAAATATGACCATATGGTTTAGTTATAGATTTTTAGAGTTGTGTACCAACTCTGTAGTTTTGCTCTATTTACAAAAGATCGGTAAAGTATTTTTTATCAAATTGCACTGTTATTGCATGTATTATATGATAAATATAATTTCTAAGTTTATATTTTCCGGTAAGCATTTTCACCATTCCCCGCGAAAGCATCACTGACTCGACCATAAACACAGGCAATGTTGTGTACAGGCTCTTCATGCATTATAATATACATCGCGTCTAGATGCGTGCGGCTCAAATTCGCTGATCAGCACGAAATTCACCAAAATACTCGTCCAGTAACTGCAGCTCTCCAGTCCCCCCTCTCTCTCGGAAAATTTTCCTTGCCTCTCTCTCTTTCAAAGGAAAGGGAGATCAATAACAAAAAAAAAAAACCTCCTCCGCTCTGCTGAGACCTGAGAGTACGCGTCCCTGTGCGCGATACGCGAAGGAGAAAGAAGGAAGGATCGCCGCCAATTCGCCGCCTGTGCCCGCCTGTGCCCGCCTGTGCCCGGTAGCCCTAGCTGCTGGTTGCCGCCTGTGTACTCTCGAAAAAGGTTTTCATTATTATTTGTCTGTTACTGAAGACAATTTCTTATTTGATTTATAGTAAGGTTTCGTTGCTAATTTATTTTTAAATCAAAATCTGGAAGTCCGAATCAAGGTCATTGGTATCTGGTTCCTATGTGATTTATAGTAAGGTTTCGTTGCTAATTTATTTTTCAATCCAAATCTGGAAGTCTGAATCAAGGTTATTGATATCTGATTTTTCTTGATATCAGAGCAGAGATCTGTTTCATCTTCTCAGTTTTTATTTTATCCATCTCAATTCTCAATTACTCTAGTTCTTGCTTCGTTTTTTATTTTCAATTTTTAAGTCATTTAGTAGCATAAGTTGCTCTTTGCCTTTCACCACTGGTATCAATATCAAAAGCAAGTTTTTCACTGGTGCATCTTTTTGAATTGTCAAGAGAATGGAAGAAAAGGATTTTGATGAAGAAGATTAATTTTCAAGAAAGAAAATAACAAAATTAAGAAGCAACAATTATAAATTTAATGGATTTATAGCCATGTAGCTGTAACTAAATTTGTTAACTTTAATTGATATTTCTCACCTTTTCCTTTTCTAGACTCATATGACAGAATGTGGTTTATATATTGTAAGCAGTTATTTAAAGGTTTATATGAAATCATATTTTATTAGTTTCATATGAAACAAAATATGTTAGTTGGTATAACAAATGTAATAATACTGCTTCGATGTCAGTATCAAACCAACATTTTTGCTTTTGATGGCTTCTTGTTATTGGACTGAGAATTATAGTAGCAATGACAAAAAAAGGTAGTTTGAAGAATTTACTGTCATATCAAATTATACAAAGGCTCTTAGGTCATTTGTTAATTCTAATATGCTATTGCAATAGTCTAATCCATTCTGGTGTGAGCATCGGCCAAATGTTACAGTAAAAAAATGTTGTGCTTTTATTCATTAATTTATCTATTGCAGTCTTGAATCTCCCTGGAGAGGCATGCAAATGTTACAATAATACCTTTCTAGAATGCTGATTCATACCCTTGTATCCTTGTTTAAACTAGATTTTTGCTACATGCCACAAATATTCGCCTACCCCTGACAAAATTCCTAGCTTCGCCACTTCCGGTACCGATTGAACTGGTCACTGGAGATGAGTTACCGGCGACGACCAGCGGAGCGAACTACGATCGAAAGAGTCGCTGCTGTCCATTCATCAGAGGAGAAGCCAAACAAGACCGGCGACTCCCGGTACAGGTCATGGTCGAGATCATGGCCGTTGGAGCAAGAAGAGACAAGGATATGGTTGATTTGCCTCGTGATTCGTGCAATTAACGGCGTAATGGTGCAAACCTACTTCAATCCCGACGAGCATTGGCAATCTCTTGAGGTCGCCCACCACCTCACTTTCGGGTACAATTTCTCTTTCACTCACTGAAAACTTGGCAGAGGCTGCCAATGGTATTATTTAACAAATTAGAACAATTTCTTAAATCTCATGGATCTCATTTTACCGCCCATACTCATCTCATACATTTCACACACATTCAAAACTCCTGTTGCAACACATGCACTGTCTGTCCTCCTGTAGAGCACCCATATTGTACCTGTTACTGTACCAGTATGGCCAATGGTACTGCCCAACCATCTTTTGGTATCTCACAGTACTCTATGTACCAGTTGAGCTGGTACGCAATTGATGCTCCCCCCCTCCCCCCTCCCCTCATTGCATGGCTTCCTGTAAACCACCGCACATGATGCCCCCTCATGTTTCACTCGTTGGAATTAACACTATTTCACCCATAATCGCCCTTCCTTTATTATTCGTTCTGCAAGCATTTGGGCTGGTATCTGATGACCATTGAAAATCACCTCATTGCGCTGTTTCCATATGAACCAACAATTACACATAAATAAAGTGGCCCGCTCAAATTTTCTTGTCTCACTATGTGTCTTTGTGCTTTCCCATCATTTTCTTCATAGCTTCTGTGCCTCCTTGTTCTCTCTCTCTCTCTCCCTCTCTCTATCTTTCTTTTTTCATTTTAACTACAATGCCCTTTTATTATGCTTTCTCTCTTTTTCTTTCTTTGTTTTTTTTTTGTAATGTTCAAGTATGATGAATGCACTTGTAAAACTAGAAATATCTCAGTTTGCCCTTATAAAGAGACCAAAATATGACATATACACTTCCTTTCCTAATTTGGGCCATGGAGGATTTGTAGGAGCATTTATTTCTTTCTACAATTTGTCGGGTTGTATACCTGGTATCTATTGTTTTGCAGGAGTCATTATGACATTTTTCAGGAGTATAAGTGATATTAGCTATTGGCATTGCGAACTGCTCATTTAAATCGTCATTAGCCTATGTTAAGAATTTTTAAAACAAAGTGCATTTTGTAATTTTGAACATAGGTATGGGCATCTGACATGGGAATGGAAGGAGGGAATAAGAAGCTACCTTCATCCCTTGATATTTGCTCTGTTATACAAAATTTTGGCTTTTCTTCATCTAGACACCTCTTTAGTAATGGCATGTAATTCCTCTTTTTATACTTCTCGTTTTTTGCCCCTTCTTTTTGGTTTGGTTATTTTCAATATTTGGTTATATGCAAGGGAACCACCTATTGTAATTATATGATATTTTTTAGGAGTAATTGAGCCTTACAAGCAAGCTACACTGCATAGCACCTGCCCCTAAATTTAAAAAGAAAAATAGAGAATATATTGAATAAAAGATACACATTCACACATGAGCCCACAAAAGAAGATAATTTTCATATGACTGTCCTGTTCAATTGCTGTATTTTAGCAGGCACCTGTACAATGATATGTCCTTGTAAGGTCTATATCGGTAATTCTTTAGCCGTAGTTCACTTTCCTTGGACAAACCCTAGAACCCTAAACCCTAATGAGTTTGTTGACCAAATATCCAGATTTGTGCGTATATATTTGGAAACTTTGCCTTTACAACTTTATTGGAGCACTAAGTTAGTTAGAGCAGTTAGTTAGCTTCTGTTAGCTACGGTTTGTTAGACACAGCTGTAATTAGTTAGTGCTTAGTTAGTGATGTCAGCTACAGTAATTAGAGGTGCTGTTAATCATTGCAGTAGCCTATATATAGCTGAACTACTCTTGTAAGGATTGATTGAGTTGATAATAAAAAGATTACAATTCTCCATTCTATTTCTCTTTGCTTTACATGGTATCAGAGCTTCATGGAGCTTGATCCAGAATCCAATCCCCTTCCTAATCCCTCTAATCTCTCTCAAGATTCTACTCTCTCTAATGGCACACAAGAAAATCAAATTGTGATGCTTAATCTCCCTATCTCTACAAACTCGATCGAAGTAACTATCTTTCTTGGCAGTCGCAGATCGTTCCACTCCTTCATGCTTACGGTCTATACCGTTTTCTTGAGTCGCACCTGCCTTCCCCGACCATTACTGGTACAAACGGTACTACACAGATCAACCCCGCCTATCTACCCTGGTACAAGCAGGATCAGATGCTGCTAGGCTGGCTCCGATCCTCACTGACAAGGGAGATTCTTGCTCAGGTAGTTTCCGCCAAGACCTCCGCTGATTTGTGGTCAATCCTCCGCCAGTCCTTTTCTGCCACTTCACGAGCTAGGCAGTCAGAGCTCCGTCGCTTGCTCCAAAACACCGTCAAGGGCGGTTCAACTTGCTTGGAGTACATCACTCGAATTCGGTCCATTGCAGATGAGCTGGCGTTCATCGGTGAACCCCTCACCGACGACGATCTTCAGATGCATATCCTTCAGGGTCTCGGTCCTGAATTCGATTCCTTGGTGGTTGCGGTTCAAACTTCACCACCGCGCTCCATCGCCGATCTCACGGCCCTCATCTATAGTCATGAGGCACTTCTCCTCTCTCGGCAAGTTAATAACTCCTCTCTTCCTTCCGCTGATAATCCTATGGCGCTCTACAATTCCAAATCGGGTCCTCAACAGCGATCTTCAAGATCCGCTAGAGGTGGAGGCAACGCTGGTTCTTATCAACAGCGAGCTTCTCACTATCAACAGCGCTCCGGTTTTTCCCAGCAGCGTCCCTCTCAAGGCCTGCTTCCCAGGCCCAATTATCCCAGCACTGGAGCTCCTCGGCCTGCTAGCTCTTCCTTTAATCCAAGGCCTGCTGGCCTAAACCCTGACAGAGACATTATTTGCCAGATCTGCTATAAGAAAGGTCATCAAGCCCGCCGCTGCTGGTACAGATCAGATCTGGTCAATTACCCTGAGCCTCCTCCTTCCCAATTTCAAGCCCATTTGGCCCAACCTGCCCCTTTCCAAGCTAATAGTGCTCAAACCACCAACCCTTCTTCGGGTCCCGAATGGTTCCTTGACTCGGGTGCAACTCACCACGTGACGAATGATTTGAACAACCTCTCCTCATTTTTGCCGTATGAAGGTTTCGACCAACTCCACATTGGTAGTGGTGCGGGTATGGCTATAAGTCACATTGGCTCCTCTATTTTCCATTTTTCGAATTATACAATCTCATTGAAGGATGTCTTATTTGTTCCTTCTTTCACCAAAAATCTTGTTAGTCTATCCAAACTCCTACAAGATAATTCCATACTTATTGAATTTTTCTCTCATCTTTGTATAATTAAGGACCGCCACACTATGAAGCCTCTTCTTCAAGCCAAGGTTGATAATGGTCTCTACCCTCTCCCCTTTCATATTACACCTCAAGCCTTCTTTGGTGCACGAGTTTCCATCGACTTGTGGCATGCTCGCCTTGGCCATCCCTCTTCAATAACTACTCATAAAATTTTGCATTCCCAAGCTTTACCTTGTAATCAAAATAAGATGTCTTTATGTCATGATTGTCTTGTGGCTAAATCACATCGATTACCCTTTCTTTCTTGCTCATCTTCTTCTTTATTTCCTCTTGAGATTGTATATTCGGATGTATGGGGACCCGCACCATTGAAATCAAATAACGGTTTTCGTTATTATATTGTGTTCATTGATGATTACTCACGCTTTACATGGATTTATTTTTTACACTCTAAGGATGAGGTTTTGCAAGTGTTTTCTTCTTTTAAGAGTCAAGTGGAAAATTTGCTTCAACACTCGATTAAGATTCTCCGTACGGATGGAGGTACGGAGTACAAGCCAATTTCTCGCTCCTTCCCCTCTCTCATTCACCAAACCTCTTGCCCTTACACCCCTCAACAAAACGGGGTGTCGGAACGAAAACATCGTCATATTGTGGAACTTGCCCTTGCTAATATGGTGCATGCTTCTATTCCCGAACGCTTTTGGGACGATATTTTCGCAAGTGTTGTCTATTTAATTAATAGGCAACCCTCCACAAGTGACTCTTCTTCTCCTTTCTTTAAGCTTTTTCATAAACAACCCGACTTTCTCTTTTTACGGGTTTTGGGGTGCTTGTGTTTTCCCTATACACGGCCCTACAATGATCACAAGCTTCAACCTAGGTCAAAGCCATGCATTTTTATTGGTTATCCAAGCTCTCAAAAGGGTTACAAATGTTTACATCTTGCTTCTAACAAAATTTTCGTGTCTAGACATGTAATCTTTGATGAGAAGCAGTTGCCATGTAAAGCAAAGAGAAATAGAATGGAGAATTGTAATCTTTTTATTATTCATTCTCTTCCCTCTTCTCAGCCAATTCAATCTACCTCTCTTCATCCTATGATTACCAGGAGCCGCAAAATTCATTGCCCATCTGATCGCATTGCCTTAATGGCCGAAACCTATTTACAAACCGAACCTAAAACCTACAATCAAGCGAAATCCCATTCACATTGGGTCGAAGCCATGACCAAAGAACATGATGCCCTTCAATCTAATCATACCTGGGATTTAGTTGCTCCCTCTCCAAATCAAAATGTAATTGGTTGCAAGTGGGTTTACAAGATCAAAAGACGTGCCGATGGCTCCCTCGAACGGTACAAAGCCCGACTTGTTGCTAAGGGCTTTCTTCAAGAAGAGGGTATTGATTATTTTGATACCTATAGTCCCGTTGTGCGCCCAACCACCATTCGTCTTGTGCTTACCATTGCTCTCACACGAGGGTGGCCTCTTCGACAACTTGATGTTCAAAATGCCTTTCTACACGGCTATCTCAATGAAACGGTGTTTATGCAACAACCTCAAGGCTTTGTCGATCCCTCTAAGCCTCATCACGTGTGCCGTCTTTCCAAGGCAATCTATGGTTTGAAACAAAGCCCTAGGGCATGGTTCAATGCTCTAAGCAATGCCCTCCTCACTCAAGGTTTCAAGGCTTCCCGATATGACCCCTCTCTTTTTATCTTCTTCTCCAAGGGTGTTACTCTCATTCTTCTTGTTTATGTTGACGATATTATCGTTACGGGTTCTAATCTTGAGGTCATTCACTCTCTCGTTCATACTCTTCAAAAGCAATTTCCAATCAAGGATCTTGGCCAATTACATTTCTTTCTTGGTATTGAAGTCACCACAACTTCCAAAGGTTTACATCTTTCTCAAACCAAGTACCTCAAAGATGTCCTAAGCCGAGCCAACATGCTTCACTCTAACCACCTACCTTCTCCCATGGTACCTAACACCTCACTCTCTAAATTTGATGGTGATCCCTTTGATGATCCGCATCTCTATCGCTCTATTGTTGGCGCTCTCCAATACGCAACTCTCACCCGACCCGACATTGCCTTTGTGGTTAACAAGGTCTCACAATTCATGCAATCACCCACTACTTCTCATTGGGCTGCCGTGAAGCGCATTCTTCGTTATCTAAATGGTACTTTGACTCATGGCATTACCCTCCAACCGGCCCCCTCTCTCTCTCTTCATGCCTATTGTGACGCGGATTGGGCCGGTTCCGTTGACGATCGCAAGTCAACTTCCGGTTTTTGTGTGTTCTTTGGAGCGAATATTATTTCTTGGAGCTCTAAGAAACAGCCCACGGTGGCTAGATCGAGTACCGAAGCCGAATACAAATCTCTTGCAATTACTAGTGCCGAACTTAGTTGGCTTCAGTTTTTGTTGGCCGAATTACACATCACTCTACCTTCTCCTCCTACTTTGTGGTGTGACAACATCGGGGCTACTTTCTTGGCCTCGAACCCTATGATCAATTCTCGCACAAAGCATGTCGAAATCGATTATCACTTTGTGCGTGAGCGTGTGGCAAACCGATCCCTTCTCATTCGGTTCCTCTCTTCGAAGGATCAAATTGCGGACATTTTTACCAAACCTCTAGCCTCTCCCCGATTCAGCCTTCTTTCTTCCAAGCTGAACCTTGCTGCCCTTGGCTCAGCTTGCGGGGAGAGTATTGGAGCACTAAGTTAGTTAGAGCAGTTAGT
Organism: Carex littledalei; assembly: GCA_011114355.1. Lineage (NCBI taxonomy): Eukaryota > Viridiplantae > Streptophyta > Magnoliopsida > Poales > Cyperaceae > Carex > Carex littledalei. The sequence continues at coordinate 7,422,161 of CM022102.1, forward strand.
TAGCTTCTGTTAGCTACGGTTTGTTAGACACAGCTGTAATTAGTTAGTGCTTAGTTAGTGATGTCAGCTACAGTAATTAGAGGTGCTGTTAATCATTGCAGTAGCCTATATATAGCTGAACTACTCTTGTAAGGATTGATTGAGTTGATAATAAAAAGATTACAATTCTCCATTCTATTTCTCTTTGCTTACAAACTTCCAAGAAGTAATGCTAGGAATTGAAATATATTTTTTCATATTTTGTTTTTTATTCAGTCTAAGGCACCGAGGATTCTGCAATCAATATTTGCATCTATTGGGGATGTGTATCTATACAAGCTCTCTAAACTTGTTTTTGATGAACATGTTGCAAAATGGGCTGTATCCTTTCTTTGGTACAATGAACATGCTCTGTACCTTTCATTGTTGGTACCGAGACAGAACTAAGGTTATGGTTGGTACAATTTTTGCGGTTTTTATGGTGTCTTTAGGTAATATTTAGATGCAATATATTTACTTCCACTCAAGGACCAAATGTCATATAAGTACCTTCTGAAAGTTAATTTACAAAATACCATCCTTTTCTCACTACTGGAAGGATGAAAAAGGTGAGTATTATGAGTAGAACTAGGGTGTTCTTAAGTTCACCAAGTCCCTTTGTGAACTCAACTCTAAAACCTATTGGCTTGTGTACAAATGACGAATCTGAACCGTTGCAACCCATCTACCTTACGAGTGATGCATCAACATGCAAAAAAATTTAATTTTCGAATTAATTTTGTATAGAGTCAAGTGGTAAAAAACGTTCAAAAAATGAATGCATTAAAATTAATTTATAAGCCTTCTAATTTTGACCGCTTGACTTAATACTATATTTATTTGTAAGTTCAAAATTTTCGCATGTAGACGCATCACTCATGAGGTAGATGAATTTTAACGGTTCGGATTCGTCATTTGAAGCTAATCCGATAGAATTTAGAGTTGAGTTCACAAAGGGGCTTGGTGAGAACACCCTAGCTCTACTCAAGTATTATTTATGAAATTTCAAAAGTGGTTATATACCTTAACACCTCGCTTTCAGCTGTTTTGTCAAATGGTCAATTGGTTCATGTTTTTTTGTATAACACGAACTTTGTCAAATAGCTTGGAGACGGTGCTAACAACAATCGGCATATTCTATTGGTTTTTGGCAATTGCCACCTCGAAAAAATCTAAATTAGATGCTTCAAGGAAATTAGCTCTAGCTATTGCTGCCTTAGCTTGTGCTATTCGACCTACAAGTGCTATTACTTGGTTTTATGTTGGTTTGATGGATCTATTTCAAGTTCGGTCCAAATTCAAGTTTATTTTTCTTGAGGTAATTCCTGTTGGGTAAGTACACAATCACCTTTTCCAGCTTATGTTTTATATTTATGCCATGGAATTATTTCACTTATACATAGTTGATCCAAACAATCTTCATTATTACATACATGCTAGACAATTGCACTGGTAGTTTATTTTTACTCTCTTTTCATTTCTTCTCTTCTAGTATTGTTTTCCTTCTTGCTTATTGGGCATAGGTTGATTTTGAGTAATGGACTAAATTTTGTAATCATATGTTAATGTGAGGACATACAAATATTTCTAAGCAATTTTAAGAAAATATGGGGTTATGTAATTACAAAGGTTTCTTCAGAAAACATGCAATTTGAAATATTATATGGTATGTAAGAGCAAGTGCATCCAAATGCCAAACAATTGCAAATACTGATGTAGCAACGTGGCAATTGCAGCATCCATTGTAGGAATGTAAACCAGTTGCTAATTAGTCACCTTGCTTATTTAGCAATCTTATTGACATTGCCACATCAGCAATTACAATTAATTTGCAAGGCCTATTATTGAATTGTCATAATAAAATATATTAAAATATTGAATTGTCATAATAAAATATATTAAAATATTGGTGAGTTTCACAAATTAAAATTGCAGATCAATTGCCTACGGGGCAATTCTCCTCAAAACAACCTGTTGTAGGGATAATGATGGTTTGACATTGTTTGAGGGACAATCGCTAAAGTTACTTATGCGATAGAAGAGGCCATCCTTTGCAATTGCAGGGACGCACATGGTCTAAAAAACCTGTCTAATGCCCCTTTTTTTGGTGTTGAACAGGTCTTTCGTTCTTGCATTGACATGCTTGGTGGATCGGTTGATGTACCAATCTTGGGTTATTGTACCATTAAATTTCCTGAAGTTCAATTTTCTTTCGTCTGGAGGTGACTATTATGGTACCCATGTGTTCCACTGGTACTTCACACAGGGCTTTCCTTCTATGGTTTGGACATTTTTACCCTTCACGATTGTTGGTATTGTGAAATCAAGAGAGAGGAGGCTTGCGGGTCTAATTGCTTGGGTGTTGGGCCTATATAGTGTTCTTGGTCACAAAGAATTCAGGTAATACCCTTATTATTCATTTAATTTGCATGGTATACTTGAAAAGTTTGTAATGTATGAATGTAACCACAGACAACTGGACATATCAACATGTCAAGATAACATTTTCAAAAGAAATTAGGGCATGAGAACATGCCATCTGTTGTATATTTTAAAGGGGCATATGAGATTATCTTGATTTTCAGGCAATACTCATGATATGTCGTCGTTTTGTAGGGGCAAATTTTGAAACCGAATCTGTATATAATCAAACAGTCTATGCATGCATAGATGCATGGCCATTGCAAGTATTTGTACATAATCAAGTAGTCTGCATGCATGCATGCATTCACAGTACACTTAGCTATTGGAAATTGCATTTTTGGATATAATAAGGGAGCACGTGCATCATCCCAGAGTAAATCATATGCATGGACGTTTTTGTGCATGTAATGTATGTCCCTATAATTAGGGATGTAAAAACGCGCCGTGCCGTGACCAAGTCAGATTTTTGCGCGCCATGACCAAATTCGGAGGGAAGGTCACGACATGTTAGTTATGCCGTGATTGGTCACGTTTGGTCAGTTTAACTACTTTTTTTGTATTTAAGTTAGTTTATTTAAGATTCACCATTCGATCAAGATCTAACGGTCTTGATCACGCGTGACCACGTGCTGCGCCGTTACTAGACCAGTTCATGTGCTGTGTCGTACTGTGCCAATTTTTCAAAGGATGGCCACGTCACACGAATGGTCACGGCACATGATCGGCACACTTACCGTGTCGTGACGTATCCGGTCACAACGTGACTTTTTTACATCCCTACCTATAATATGCATTTAATGATGAAATACACAGGTTTGTTCTCCCAGTGCTTCCAATAGCATTGATGTTCTCTGGATATTGCTTGGCATCTATGAAGAAGCAAACTTCTCCCCCTGATGCCAAGGCGAAAAATAAGAGAACTACTTTGGTTTCTGAAAAGAGCGGGAACAATCCAAAATTGAAGTTTGCTATTGTATTTCTACTTCTGACTAATGTTCCCATGGCTGTGTATATGTCCTCAGTTCATCAGGTAGTGTTTCTTCCATCTTTCTTTTCTTCTTTCCATTACTAACTCTTTTATGAGTGAGGTTATGTTACTATGCATAGCATGTGTCCGTACTATGAATCAATATCTCCATTTTAAGTCCAAACAGTCGATCTGAACCATTCAACATAATCTCCATGAGAAAATGTTCTTGTAGATCAAATTTTACATTTTTGAGAATTTTTTTTTCTATTTTCTAGATAGGTAGAAAATCAGTTGATCTAAAGAGTCCAGACCATTCAAAAGTAGTGATATTCTAATCTTAAACAATAGTAAAAAAATTCTAAAAAATGTAAAGTTTAGTTTGAATGTACAGTTTCATATGGAGATCATCATGTTAAATGGTTCAGATCGAATGTTTGAATTTTGAAAATGAAGATATTGATCCACACTATAGCCTCACTCCTCTTTTATTGTGATATTTTAAAAAGTTTGATTCTTAAGAATTGACAAATAGAAACGCTCCACACTCATGTAAACAGTTCAAATGTATGTATCATTTAACTGTGGTTACACAACACTTCAGATAAGCATATTCCTTTTTTCTTGTAAAAGTAGCTATATTATTGTATTTCTTTTTGTATAAACAAAAATGTGGTGTTCGTTGCTTGATCAGAGAGGAACGGAGGATGTGATGCAGTACCTTTCAAAGGAGGCACATAAAGGAAAAGTCTCCAGTATTCTATTTCTCATGCCTTGCCACTCCACTCCATACTATTCATCTTTACACTACAATGTAACCATGCGTTTTCTCGATTGTACACCTAGGTATGTTGTTTCTAATGGGTCCAAATAAGTTTCAGGCCTTTTGGATTTTATTTTATTTTTGAAAGAAAGATGAGGGTCAAGCCCTCAAATTCCATTGATCAGGGACTCCAGAGGTGCCATTTTTACAAAAATTTGAAAAAAAATACAGGAAGTTAAAAATAGAAAAAAATGAAGGATAAAAGAGCAAAGATTACAAATGAAGGCCTTCTAGATTTAATATTACTTCAAAAAAGGTTCTGGGTTTAATATTAATCTGTTGCTAGTTTAGCATTATGATTAGTTTTTTTTATCCTGGCAACTCATATTATGCAAATTATATTACAATAAAGATTCCTCATGTTTTCAGCAAGTCCAGTTATTTTTGGATTAATTGCATATAAGGACCGACCATTTAGATTGGCTTGTTTTAAATTCCATGGGTGTGTATAAAAAATTAGGCTTAGGAGGGGTATGGTTGGAGTTCCAACCTATATTTCATCACCATAAAGTGTTATTTATAAATTATCTAAATTTTTTGCTTTGGTGTGTGTAGCAAACATGAGAAATGGTGGGTTTTAGCAGATTTACTATAATTGATGCAATTGGAAAAATATTATTGTTTATATGTATTTATTTGTTTTTACAGTGAGGAAAGAGGTGTCATAGATGAGTCAGATCAGTTCATGTTAAACCCGTCTGATTTTGTAAAGAGCATGTTCAGCAATTCACATTTGTTGAATTTCAGTCATATAGTTTTATTCGAATCCGAAGAAAAGCATTTGAGAGATCTTCTCTCTTCCCATTTTGTAGAGGTACTCTTTTTTAATTCCACATTCAATTCACTTGCATTGTGTTTTTTCTTATTAATTGATTGTTGGCTAATGTTTTATTTATGTACAATTTTGAACAGCTGAAGAGATTCTTCCATTCTCACTTCAAAGTGGACAGAGATCTTCAATCATCTGTTGTTGTTTATAGTAGGTTGAGTTAACTGTTTTGTTTTATATTTAATTTTATATTAATGTATCAAAATATTATTTGTTTGCTTTGTATCGTCATTGCTATGATATTAACATTCATGGAATTTTTCCTAATATAGTTAGAAGAGGAATATGCCTTGTAAAGTTTCGTGCTTAGTTCAGTTTGCTCCTGTCATGATGTCATTTTAACAACACGCGAATTGTTTTATAAGAGATGAATAGCAATTCCTGAAATTAAATAGCAATTAATTACAATTGTCATCAAGATAATAGATGAATATTATTGTCAGTGCGAGATGAATAACAATTCCTCAAAGACGTGAACTCGTACCATTACACTAAGTCCGAAGTCCGTGGTTACTGGATCTAAACCCTATGCGGATACTAACGGTCTAACCGTAGGTATTAGCATTAGTGTGGTTATTGAGTTTAAACCTTATGCGAATACTCTAACCGTAGGTATTAGCATTAGTGGGACTTCCTAAAACAAACTTTCCCAACTTATAAACAGAAGAAAATGATTTTTAAGTAGAATTTTCAAGTTGTGCTCTGGTCCTCGACAAATTGCGAAACTTTCAATAGGGTTTGTATGTCTGACTTAAAATTTAGAATTTTTTTTTTTATAAACCATAACTAAAAAAAAAGAATTTTATGAAACCAACATGATTAGTTTGTTTTTTACAAAAACCATAAGAACTGAACTGCCATTTCGATCGGAACTTTTTTTTTTCATGGACCGAATTGGCAATTCGGTACGAGGTGGTTTCACAGGTTTTCAGAAAAAAAAAATGGTGTATCTTTCAGTGTAACACCCATGGACTGAGATGCCATTTCGGCCCAATGTTTTTTTAGTCCGGACCGAAATGGCAACTCGGTCCGAACATATTTATTTATTTTTATTTTTTAGGGTTTGCTTATAAATACTTTTCTTCTCTCTCCAACTCTCAGCCACCATTTGTAGATCTAAGTTTTTCTTGTTCTCCTCTCAAAAATATACAAATCTATGTGATTAGAATAAAAAATAAATGAGGGTTGGAAAAAAAATAATGAAGATTGGTTCGGGTGAAAAGAAAAGAGGAGGAAAGAAGGAAAAAAAGAGAAAAGAGAGATAAAGTTGGGAACTGCTCTCTCGGGTGAAAAAAAATTTAATTCATGGGACCGAAATGTCATTTCAGTCCAGAGAGTTTATTGATTTTCTATGGCTGCTATGCTGAAAACTTGTGAAACCACCTCGTACTGAATTGCCAATTCAGTCTAGAAAAAAAAATTCGGACTGAAATGGCAGTTTGGTTCTTATGGTTTTTGTAAAAACAAAACTAATCATGTTGGTTTTATAAATATTTTTTTTAATTATGGTTTATAAAAAAAATCCTAAAATTTATGTAGGCGGATTTCTTCCGACACATCGAAAATTAAATCTTGGAAATAATTGATTTTTTTATTTAGAAATTAAAAAAATCAAATATTTGGAAAAGTGATTCTGTGATTGATTGTTTTTTTGAACCGCATCGGTCGGAATCAGTTTTCGGAAACCGTACGATTAGATGTGGTTTCATCCATTTTTCTTAGAAAAAAAATCATTAACTTTTCCCGAAGAATTAATTTTTAATTTCTGAATAAAAAATCCAAATATTCTTTTATTTTGTTTAATGAATTATAGCTGGTAATTGCCAGCTAAGTCCAAAAAAAAAAAAATATATACAGTTAGAGCAAATCTAGGGTGTGATGTGCTCACCAAGAGGGTTTGGTGAGCACAACTACAAAAGTTTATTTGATCGGCTTCAAACGACGAATCCAAACTGTTGAAATTCATCTACTTAATGAGTGATGCTTGCACATGATTTTTTTTTTACAGTTTCGAATTCATATAGTACAAGATCAAGCGGAAAAAAAAAAATAAATTCTTTTATAAGTTTTTTTTTGATAAAAGGCATCACTCCCCATTTCATTCACATGAAATCAAGGTTAACTTACAATTGTAGGAAACAGTCTAACACATAGCGAAAATAAAGTCATAAAGTCCTAGCGCAGAGCAAAACACAAAAACTCTGCGTTTAAGCAACCACCAAAACAACATTATAGCAAACCAACAATCTAAAACTAAGCCGCATAAGATAGGCTGAGGTAAAGTAAGAATCCTAAACTCGGATCTATACAAAAAAAAAGTTGTTCTTCATCATTTCACTATGCTGGAGAACCAGCCCCTGTAGCTGAAGCATTCCAGCATCTCCTGACGGTTCACCTTGATCTGGATGCACTATCATCTGGTTGTCATTCGGGTCCAGGTCCGAAGGGATATGGCATCGATGTCAACAAGCAACCACTCCTCTGCAGCTTCTTTAATCCTCTTATTCATATGTCCTGACCAATATTCAAATAAAGAAATGATTAGTAATATAATAGCGCGAACACTTTTCCCATGACTGGATTGAAAACAAATTTCATTTCTTTGTTTCCAAATCGTCCAACATACGGCACTAAATATGACTAAAAGTCCTAACTGTTTCACATAACTAAGTTGACAAGCAAAGTCGAAAATATCAGAACATGAGAACCAAGAATCTAAGTAAAGATGACTATTTCCCAACCAAAACCATATTTTTGAGCTTGTTGGCACCTAAGAAAAAGATGGTTAGTATCTTCATTATGGATACAAAAATGACAAGTCAATATTCCAGACCAGCCCCTTTAATTTCCTCAAGTTTTTCTTAGTTAATATGCGATTATTTAGGACCAGCCACATAAAAATTCGGATTTTAGGTGGAATAGGTAAGTCCCAAATAATAACAAACTTATTTGCTTTAATGCCTCGAAAGTTGAGAATTTGATAAATGGATTTCACTGTGAATTTTCCAGAATGTTCCCATCTCCACGCTATTTTATCCATGCCATGTGTAAAACTAAATGAACTAATAAGATACAGAATTTCCTGCCACTCCTTATCTAAAATTTCACTAAGTCTTCTTCTAAATTTAATACTATTCCCTTGAGAATTTATCACAGCAGCTATTGGTATGTTTTGAGTGGTACATATTTTGTAAAGTTGAGGGTATCTAGATGCTAAAATACAATTACCAGTCCAAATAACATTCCAAAATTCCAATTGAGAGTGTTGCCCTGGTTCATATTCTACACATATTTTTTCTAAATTATCTAGTTTCATGATGCTTTGCCAAAATGAAGAGTATGGTAAATGGTGGTCTAAGTAATATTGATGAAAGATAATTGTTTTCCATAAAGCTGTATATTGAGGGTTAAGGTATTTCCACCACCACTTTAAAAGTAAGAAAAGGTTAAAATTTTTATAAGTTATTTTATAATTTGTTTTATGTATTCATTTTTCATTATTTTTTTGACCGCTTAATCTTGTACGAAATGAATTCAAAACTTCAAAAAGTTAGCATTTATATGCATCACTCATGAAGTAGATGGATTTCAACGGTTTGAATTCGTCGTTTGAAATTAATCCAATAGACTTTTGGAGTTGTGCTCATCAAATTCTCTTGGTAAACACATCACACTCTAGCTCATCACACCATAACTTTGCTCCTATAGTTATATACTTATATTGGGTCGGTGATAGGGGTGCAAACGGATCGGATAATATCTGACCGTATCCGGACCCATATCTGAAAATTAGTTACGGATATCCGATATCCGAATATCCGTGCGGATACAGATACGAATATGGTTTTGAATTTTAATTATCCGTATCCGAACAATAGTATATATACCATATATTTTAATATATATTATGATAATATTTATGTATATATCTACAGATATCCGAGATCAGATCCGTATCCGTATCCGAAAAATAAAAGCGGATACGGATATGGTTTTACTACTATCCGATCCGTATCCAATCCGTTTGCACCCCTAGTCGGAAGGATGTTCTTGTCATTCACCTTTCCTTTCTCTTTTCCCTTTTTTTTTCTTGATTCTTATTCACGGGTCAATACTTTTGTGTTTTTCAACCCGCTACATATTTTCCAATTTAAATAACTCACTATTCCTCGCTCGAAAAACCACTTCTCCATCTTCATTGCCGCGTGAGTCGCGTCTATCCAGTCCAGTACTTAGCTCCTCAACCAAAACACACCCACTCACCCACCCAAAAGAGCTGCCCAAAAGGATAAAAGCGCACACCCGATCAACAGTCGCAGTTCCAGATATCTCGAAATAGCAATTTTAGTTCGCATTTATGCAACAAAACCTCTCTTTATCTTCTAATGCGCATCTTCTTAGACCCCCATTGTATCGCAAAAGCGAGCATCTCTGGCGATGGAATTGGCGAAGAACTGGTTCAGGAGAAAAAATGGAAGCACTGCCATGGACGAGGAGAAGGAAGAGGTAGTGTCCAAGCAGACTAAAGATAGAGTCGAGGCAGCGAAGAAGTACATAGAGAACCACTACTTACAGCGTGGCAGGATCTTGCAAGAGAGGCAACTAAGGTAACATTTTTTTAAACTTATGTTCTTTCTCTCTTTTTGTGATTTGTGTCAGCTAGACTGACAGAATGATGATGCATTGTTAGTGAAGGTAACATATTTTAATGCTATTTTTTTTGTCAAGCTTGAAATTCTTTAACTAGGCCTCATTTGAATGTACTTTTCTGTCTATTAAATTTTCAATCTATGCAACCATTTGCAGTCTACGGCATTACTAGTATTTGCTTAAATTAGGTAGCAGTGCTCTTCTGTTTTGCAAATTGTTGAGAATATATAGGATCAATTACTCAAGTGGCAATGTTATATTTTTAAAATTTTACCTTTTATTTTGTAAAACTCCTGAGTCTAGCACATTATCATTAGTAGGGTTAAAATGCCCCATTGTTTTCATGCCTCAATCATGCCTCACATCCTTATCTCCATTTTCACAGTCCAAATAGTCTATCCAAACTGCTCAACGTGATCTCCATATTAAAATGTGCTTGGAGACCAAATTTCATATTTTTTTGGAAAATTTTACTATATTTTTAGATAGGTACACAATCACTGTTTTTGGATGGTCCAGAATCTTCTGAAATGCAGTGATTTTGTACTATCTAAAAAAATAGTAAAAAGTTTCCAAAAAATGTAAAATTTGGTCTCCTAGCACATTATAATAGGGGATCATGTTGAGCGGTTCAGATCGACTGTTTGGACTTCGAAAACGGAGGTAAGGATGTGAGGCACTATTGAGGCATGAAAGACGTGGCATTTGAACCCTGCTCATCTTTCTTTTGCATTATGAAATCCACCAACCAAATTAAAAGAAAAATGAAAATGAAAAAAAGAGAAGGAAAGTAATGAATGGATATTTTTCAGGAGGTCAATACTGGAACAGAGGCTTGGGGAGAAGCACATGAGCAGAGAGGAGAAGCGCAGGATAGTTAAGCAACTGGAGAAGAAGGAGAGTGAGTATATGCGGCTGCAAAGGCTCAAGATAGGCGTTGAAGATTTTGAGGTGCTGATGCAGATTGGCAGGGGTGCTTTCGGTGAGGTCAGACTCTGCCGTGAGAGGACCTCCAATCACATCTTTGCCATGAAGAAACTCAACAAGTGTGACATGATTCGCCGTGGCCAGGTACCTTGTATTCTTTTTCTCTTTCTACTTCTTTCTCTCCCTCTCGTTTGAAATCATATGCTATGTTGCAATTTTATTTATTCTTTTAGAAAATGTTATGTTAAAATTGTTAATCAACTAAATTTTTAGAAGCTGAACTTAACGGGGGAATTATGGAAGATTGGGTTATTATTTATGGTCTTAATTCTTCTGTCATGTGTCGTGATTTTTGAATGGACCCATATCTTGCAAGAACATATTTGTGACCAAAATTAACTTTACAACAGATTCAAGGGGCATATGATATGGTTTGCTTCTTTTTTTTTTTTTGCAAGGTATAGTTGATATGAGGAATATACGAGCTGTTATCATTTTTCTTTTACTATGAGATGTCTTTTTTGTTGAAAATTGAAATTTTAACTCCTATCTTAGAGATTAAGAGAGTATCTCTTTTTTTGAAAGTTGAAATGTAACCATTACTTTTATAGTATAATATGAATAAACTCTGTGTTCTTCTGGGAACAATTTGGCCAATGTTTGTATTTTGCAAATTACTTGGGATAGTTAACATAGTTTAACTAGCATACAAAATATAACACATTGCAACAAGCAACCAACTTACATGGGCTTGTTTGCGAATTACATTAAAACTTCTCACAAAAATTGTGAGGCAAATTGCCAAACTTTTATAATTTTGCCTCTCTTCTTAGTTTTTTTTTCTACTTTCCTCCAAAATCTAGCCAAATCAAGCTAAATTTGCAATATTCTAATTTTGATTATAAGTAATGAAGTAACTTTTACTCTTTTTAGGGGCAATTTGGTCAACTCTGACTTGACTTAAACTTTGTTCTGAGATTTTCGTTTCATTTGGAAATACCAGAAATTTTTTGCACTCTTGGGTACCAATAAAGTTTTCTATTTGCTTATTAGTTGTAATTAGAGAAAAAACTTTTCTATTTGCAAAAAACATTAATTTTTTTGTGAAACTGATCAAACTCCTTTCGATCCACTTGTTGCGAAATTTTGTGTCAGGTGGAACATGTAAGATCAGAGAGAAATCTACTAGCAGAGATTGAAAGTGAGTTTGTAGTGAAGCTGCACTACTCCTTTCAAGACGAAGAATTCCTTTACCTAATAATGGAATACATGGCCGGAGGTGACATGATGGCGCTTCTTTGTAGCAAAGGAATACTCACAGAGGAAGAGGCCCGGTTTTATATTGCCGAGACTGTTCTTGCCATTGAATCAATCCACAAACACAACTACATCCATAGGTAAGTTCCTCGATTGAAGGATTCTCATAGGTCCCATTCGTAACATGTGAAATAGTGAAAGAATAGAGGAAAAGTGGAATTTGGAGTAGGCTTCTATTTCATACTATTCCGATCGTGTTCGGTTAGTGGTGGAATAGTATTGGTAAGTGGGTCAATTCCATCTCTTGAAAAAGGTTAATCCCTCTATGCCACCATCCCATGGAATAGAGAATTGGCTCATAGAGGAATAGAGGAGGGACTTAAGTGTAAAAATCAGGGATTTGATTGCAAAAGTTTAAACCCAATTCCACTTTTTCCATTTTCACAATTCCACTCAATTCTTTTCTTGTCTGGCGGGAATGGAACCTCTATTCCAGTCTATTCCCCTTTTCCACACTTGCCGAACATGCCCATATTCCAGAGTATATTGCAATGTCAAAGAAATGGTATTAGCATGGTTTTTCTCAATTTTGAAATTGCCTTTTCTTAAAAAAAAAAATTGTACGGACCCTTTAATCTTTGCTTTGTCGACAGTACCGTTTGAAAAATAGTAGCATTTTTTGCAATGTGTAGCATAGTGCTGGTTTTCTAATTTTAAAGGTTTAGCAATTTAGGTCTGACTACACCTCATTTAGTGCTCACTGTGCTCCTATTTTAGCACTCAGTTCTGCCCGAATGTATTCACATCTATGAAAAAGTGCCTCAGGTGAGGTCATGTAGTGTTGATTATTCTTCAGTTGTTAAATTTACTAAATTAACCTTTATAATATTTTCGAAGGATTCTCGTACCATAGAACAGATTGTAATGTCGAGGAAATGATATTATCATTGTTTTTTTTTTTTCATTTTTGTCATAGCCTTTGTTCTCACTTTTTTTCTTTATTTAAAAAGACCGGTAAAAACCTGAATTTTTTTTACTTTGTCAACAACACTGTTTAAATATAGTGTAGTTTCTACACAACCTGTCCCAAGTCAGGAAAAAGGAGGGTTTGTGATAGGCTTGGCGAGTCAGCGGTAAAAAAGCAGCCTCTTTATGGAAATGAAACTCTCACGAACTTGACAGGTGTAGTACTAGGATGGGAAACCTCCTGGGAAGTCCCTGTGTTGCTGATTCCGGTTGGGTTTCATTTCTAGCCTACCCCAACTTGTTTGGGAATAAAGGCTTTGAAGAAGAAGAACATTTTTGCAATGTCTAGCATGGAGCTGGCTTTCCAGTTTTCGGGATTACCAGTTTCAGCCTGACTACACCTCATTTAGTCACTGTGCAAAGAGTTCAATTGCTCCTGAATTTGGCACTCAATTCTGTGTGAATTTATCTGCATCTATTGAAAAGAAAATGCCTCAGATGAACTCATATTAGTGTCAAATTATGCTTCAGTTGTTAACCAATGTCCAAATTAACCTTTGTATCAAAACTATATTTGGTTTAAATTATGCAGAGATATAAAGCCAGATAATATGCTCCTGGGGAAGGATGGGCACATAAAACTAACAGACTTCGGTTTATGCAAGTCTTTGGATTTGGAGTACCTCTCAGATATAAATGATACCTCAAACGATTTGAATTCAAAATCCACCATCGATTCATGGATTTTTAAATTAAAGCGCTCTTCGAAAGAACAGCTCCAACAATGGCAGCAAAACCGACGCTCTATGGTAACTATTTTCCTTCTTTTCTTACTAGGAAATTTTCAGAAAGATTCTTGGATTATCTTTTATTTGGGCTAAAATTCAGTGCAGCAAAATCTTGCTAACTTTGATGAGACTTCTTTATCTTTTAAATTTATTTTGGCTAAAATTTTCAGGCTTTTTCTACAGTAGGCACACCAGACTATATTGCACCTGAGGTTCTACAAAAGAAAGGATATGGAATGGAATGTGATTGGTATTTATACAGTCATAAATTTGTCCATTGCACTATTTTGCAACTTTTGATAGTTTCAGACTAACTTAAATTCTATATACATTTGGAATCTAGGTGGTCCCTTGGAACAATAATGTATGAAATGCTGGTTGGATATCCTCCTTTTCATGCTGACGCACCTATGTCAACCTGTCGCAGGGTATAATTTATTTGATCAAAATGGGAACTTAGAGATAACACGTTCTTTTTAACAAATTTTTGATATACTTTGTATCTTATTTCAAGGTAATTAACTGGAAATCGAATCTAAAATTTCCCCAAGAACGGAGATTATCGGAAGAAGCAAAGGATTTGATAAGTAAACTTCTATGTGGCGCTGATCAGAGGCTCGGTAAAGGAGGTGTGCATGAAATCAAGGTTATTTCCTATTTTGCCCCTCAATATACCCTTGATTATTGAAAGAAAAGAAAAAAGAAAAATAATCGAACAAAAACACTGGAGCGAATTGTAAAAGAAGTACACCATGGTGCCAGTGCTTGCAATTAAAAATTTGTAGAAAAGATAAATGTATTTCTGCTAAACATTTTTTTCAGCATTACATCATTGCGCGAATTGCATGTAACTCAACGGATCAATTACACGATTTTCTTCTTAATTGAAAGGAAGTTTTGAAAATTTCAGTCTCACCCTTGGTTTAATGGGGTACAATGGGAGATACTCTACCAGACGGAATCAGTACTTATACCAGAAATCAAGGATGATCTGGATATATACAACTTTGATGATTTAGAAGAGGTATGTGTAGTACAATATTTGAATTTTTTGTATTATTTAGTCCCAAGGATTAGTTATTCATGCAAAAAAAAATTTGGATTAATATGCAGTCTTGTATTCAGAATGAAACTAAATGCAAATCTGGCAACTGGAGAACGGTAACTAATTTTTTTGATTTCTTATATTAAATCTTAAATCTGACCTATTTGTGATTATATCATAAAGCTTTGTTTATAATATTTTGTTATTTTCTATGGCAGATGCTTTCTCCAAATACTACAAATTTCATGGGGTATACATTTAAGAATTTTGATATAGTCAATGATCATCAAATACCCGAATTAGGTGCTTTTGAGTATCCCTTTTTCACTTCTCATTTTTTCTTTTATAATTTGCAAAAAAAAAAAAAAACGTTTTATGGACATCTCTGAATTTAATGAGCAGCTGAACTGCAAAGGACGAAAAGCAAAAACCCAACACCATCTGTGAAGTCTCTTCTTTCTCAGATTCCTGGTATGTTTAGGGTTTAGGGTTTATGTATGTAGACACTAGACAACACCACTGCACCACATAAATAAACAAAGCACAAACTGAAATCATATCATGCAAAAAACAACCACTATTTCTTCCTCGCAGCTTCTGTTATTTGATGTAAATACTCAGGGAATATTCTAGCGGACTATATATAAACTTTTCCTATAGATTTTTATAATATGATATGCTTATTGGCCCCAATCTCTGAATAAAATAAGTCAAAATGGTTTAAACTTTAAAGTATATTAGGATTATTGAATTACAAGTAATTGGCTATTGTTTATCTGTTTTTTTATAAAAACTGACAAATGTACATTGGGTCTGTTTTGCAAATTTTCCAATGACAACTTATAATCTTTGGTCTAATTTTTAATGTTGTGCCGACTTTTTTGTAATTTGCTCATTTCAGAAGCATCAAATGAGCAATGGAAGTTCAAAAATATGAACACGGTTAGACGCACCCCTATCCAGTGTGACATGACGAAATGCCGGAGAGCCTCTTGTGCTTAATTACCTTTCTTTTCAATTTATTTACGTCCTGATTCAATCTCGAATAGGATAACCTCATAAAAATTATCATCTGATCTCTTGTTTCTTTTGAGGTCTCTTTGTAAATCTTGTAAAGCACGGGATGCTTCTATTCTTGTGCTATTGCCATGGATGAAAATACTGCACAAGCACTGTTCGTGTTCTGTAATTTCTTTTTTTCTTATCTCGAGTATTTTCACGAGTTGCAGTCATCCAATTACAAGTGCTGGTGTGCAAATGCTTGAAAAGGAAAGTAATTATCAGACAAATGGTGCCTCTACAGTGGGTAAAGATTTTAACAAAGCAGTTTTGACTTCATGCAGCACACGAATCATATGGAGTGCTGTTTTAATTTTGTAGTCCATGCGTTGCATGAAGCTAAAACTGCTCTGTTAAAATCTTTACCCTCTACAACTAAATGGAAACGAAGTTCTGTTCATTAACCCTACGTTGAATGTTTGAACACAACACATGCATGCCGAATTGTATTCAATTAGTTAATCTGAAGAAACAAAGTTCCCAATGCATGCATTTAGATTCCATGTGTAGTTTTGTTGTTCTTTAAAAAAAAGAAAAAGAAAATAAACATTAGCGTGATATAGTAAAGAAAAAGAAATTATTCTTGTATCTATGTTGTACACTTAATTGATTTTTAAAAGTATTTATAAGTAACATGTATTATTTATATTTGAACTCACATATATTTGCATTTCGTATACAAAGTGTTGTCATTTTTTTTTCCCCTACATGATGATAAGAAAGTTCAAATCAAAGATTTTGTTGTGCAAAAAAGTGTATAACTATTCCTTATAACGTAATAACGTATGATATAAACACTTTTTTTTAACAAAGTATAAACACACTGAAGTATAGATAAGGGCTGTAGATAATAGGATGCACTTATCACTCAAAAAGAAAAATCTAAACATTTGATAGCTCTTGCATTCACAACACTTACAAGCATGATTTTCCTCAATTAGCGCTGGTAAACGGAATAAAATCATTTATACAGAAAAAGAGCATGAACTTGCTTTCCACTGTTTCATCAATTATGATGCATTAAATGCGAGTCAATTCAACATGACTCAATGAAAAACTCCTCCACATTTAAATGTCAGATTCTTCCCAACAAAGCCACAAAGTTTCTAAAAAGAGAAACAACAAACAGAAAGAGAATTAGGTTTCAAGTCAAAAAAGCTGCTCTTTCAGACACCCACAAAAAAGCCTACTCTATTTCACTATGAACATTCCATAGCACATTAATTAGCACCTCTATCCTATTCTTTTCTGTACCCTACCATCTCTTAAAAAGTAAAAACCTAGCTTAATTTAACTTCAAAAAAACAAATTATAATACTAAGCCCAAAAGCAACATTAATCCCCACAAAATCCTTTTCCCAGAATACCCCTCTTCTCCTGCACCAGAGGGAATCACCGGAAGCGGCACCTCAGTTGCATTGCATGCAGGTAAAATCTTCAAGCATTCTTTCCTCTCTCTGCAACTGGGTCCCGCAATGCAGAGCCCTCTATTACCCCCTAGCTTCAGCTTGCCTCCAGTGCGTACCGCAAAATCGGCCGAGAAAGGTACCGGCCCATGCAATCGGTTCCTCTCCAGGTTAACCTCTCTCGCGGTACTCTCCAACCGCTTAAACTGCAACGGCACTGGACCCTCCAGTAAATTGTTATCCAGTGCTAAATAACACAGTTTTTCCAGAAATATACCCATAGAAACAGGAATACTGCCACCAAGACCGAGATTAGAGAAACCAATTCCGACCAAACTGCCCCCGATTTTCTCCCAAATTTCTGGTATCTGCCCCCCTATACGCCGATTCCCGCTCAAGTAGATCTCCTTCAAACCCACCATTTCCCCTATACCAGACGGTATACCACCCGTTAACCGATTGTAACTCAGATCCAAAAGCTCCAATTTCTTCAGACCCGATATCTGGCTTGGTATACGCCCGTTAATCCTGTTGAAACTCAAATCCAGCTTAATGAGATTAACCAACTGGGTTAACGGGTCGGGTATGGAACCAATCAAACGGTTATAGCTGAGATCAAGTATCTTGAGATTCGTGCAGTTTGAGATGGATGGTGGGATCTGACCATAAAGGCTGTTCCTCGAGAGAACCAGCTGCTGTAGTGTGGGGGGCAAAAGAGGGATTTCGCCTGTTATCGCAGTTCCAGTGATTACAAGGCGTCTGAGGGGTAAAATTGAGGCGTCCATTTGGATCTGACCGGAAAGAGAGGGGTTGTTGATCAGTACAAGCTCTTCTAAAGAGGACGGGAGGAGAGAGAAGAAGTTTGGTGGGAGGGCCGTGTACGAACTGGGTGATACGAAGCATTGGAAGAAGAACAGCTTCTTGAGAAATGGAAAGGAAGATAAGAGCTTGAACAGGGAAGTGGCGTTGCTGGAAGTGAAGTTGCATGTGGGGTTGGGAGTGAAGTCAGAAACATAACCGAAGTTGAGTTCTACAATGTGGATGAAGGTGGTGTAAGTGCAGTCGCTTGAGGTGGAGTTGCATGATGAGGTGGTGAAATAGTCGCATACAAGACCATGAGGGCCGGAGACGCAAAGGTCATCTGAATAGAGAGCTCTCCAGTTGACGAATGGGTTGATAGTCTCCAGTACTGTGTACGCAGCTGTTTGCTCCGCTGGAGGGAGGCTGAGCGCAGACGTACTGGAGGAGAGGAGGAAGAGGAGAGAAACGAGAAGAAATGTAGTAATATCCATTGATAGTGGGTTTTGAGTGAGGAATATTGAGAATGAATTCCTTTTGAGGACTATATGAAAGAGGAGATAACAGCTGTTACAGAAAAAGAGAGAGAAGGTAACAGACAGAAAAGCTGAAAAAGATGGACGCAAGGACTGCACGCAGGCGCTAGAGAGAGCAGAGAGAGGGGAATTCGGTTTCCCTAAAGGAACTTAAATTTTGTTTTTGAATCCGAACCGTTCGATCTGTCCAGCACGAATATTGTAGAACTTAAATTCTAATCGGACGGTTTCGATTAGTACTCAAAATTTATGTTACTTCAGGGACCCGGACACGAGAGGAGGGTTTTCTTCTTGTCTTGTTTGCATTGAGCTGTTATTGATTAGAGTACCCAATAACGCACCACAAGAGGACATTTACTGATCTATGTAGGTTAGAGGGAGGTGCAAAGGTGCAATATAGGGTGATGGGAGTCAATGAACAAGCAAAATGCCAAAAATAAAGGCGCCGCAGAGAAGCCCAATCCCCATCTGGAATGTTCCGCTGCTTTCATTTCCCTCGTAAAATGAGACCCTTTTCCTTCTTTTCTCAAATGACTGTTTTATCCTTTCCTCACTTTGTTTCAGTCCCCCGCTGAATATGCGAGAAGTTCAGAATGTTCAATTGAAATTAATTAAATTGAACTTTTTCGAATTGACATCTTATTTCCGTAACTCTGTTGAAAGTGGTTCTTAATTAGGATGATAAAAAAATGAACTATTTTCAAGTACTTAGGAAAATAATAAAAAAAGTATTCCGCGTAACATTTAGGAGTGCTGATTTCATATTTTCTAGAATATTTCGTAAAATTTAAGAGTGTTGATAACTAAGCATGCTCATTACTATTTAATGTTGTAAGGATGCACTACCTTTAAAAAAATTAGTGCCTATAGGATGTATAGTTTTTGATGCACCTTTCTTCGTTCATACATTAATTTGGATCATTAAAGAAATAAATGAATGTTGATGTTTTATAACTTTTCTAGAATATGAATGCTATTGGTATCATCATCCTACTAGTTTGGTAGATTGTTAAAAAAAAAAGTTAGATTTTCTTCGTGGGTACGTGTCAATAGTAGACTAGATTAAAACAAACGAGGTTCGAATTTCCTTTTACTTATTCTTGTATATCAATTGACAAAACTATTTCGTTTTTAAAAAAATGACAATTTTATTCCTACTTTGTAAACACATATGATTGTAGTTCATACTGAACTCATGTGCACAACTAAATGGAAAATGTTAAAAAATTATTTTGCAAGCTTTTTTTAAATATTTCTCAATATTTTTCAGTTGTCTAAACATATAAATTCACTATAAACTTTAAACGATACTTAAAAGAGGAGGGTTCAAATTAATGCCTCTATTTCTGTGTGCCTCCATCATGCCTTTATTTTTTAAACGTTAATAACTTAAATTTAAAACTCAAATAAAAATAAAACCATTAGACGTGATTTATATTATTATTTAAAAAAAATAGAGACATACAAACTCTCCTCTATTTAAAAAATATACATAGAGTTGTTATTTTTTTTGATAAATTATTAAAACTTTAAAAGTTGAAGTTCTGAATTGTCATGCTACTTCAAACTTTAAGGGCCTGTTCGGCATGCCTATTCCCATATTTTTGTAATTACATATTTTTAATGTTTATTTGCTTATAAATGTTTATATTTGTAAATGTTTTTAATTGTTGTTTTTAATAAGTAATTATGTTATTGTTTAATTACAAGCTCACGGTATAAGTAATGTTATGTTATTGTTTAATTGATTTGATTTAATTTAATTTAATTAATAATTATTTTATTGATATCATCAATTTTATAAAGAAAATAGGATTTTCCACAATTATACCCACGGTACAACCGAACACTCATTCATTCTCATAATTATTTCCGTGCATACTTATGAGTATGGGTTCATGTAAATAAAAAAGTGAGTTTCCGAACCCATCAAATCTTATCCGGCACAATCGCGTAACAAATGAACAGGCTCCAAAAGGATTTGTTTCCTCGGAGGGTAAAATCGTCACAACAAAAAAATTCCAAAGCACTTTAGAATGATCAAGGGACCACCCAATCCCCACAAATTATCATAAAATCATTTGCAGAATAAAAGACGCAAAAGACAAAACCCGAAGCTTCTACAGTTTAAAATCAATAGGTCAAGATGTGTGTCCGGTATAAATCCAACGGTTAGTATCAAAAGCAAACCTTTGCTGAGACAGCTACGAGCAAAGGACGAGAGACGTGGTGTGGAGAGAAGGTCGAAAAAGGACTGTGTCCAGCCGCCGACAGGACCCAGGACACGGTCTGAAAAATCAGATCCGATCGGTTGGGGCCCACTGGGTCCGACTTGAAAGAGTGCGGTCTTATGTAAAAGTTCCAGTGTAGTCTTCTGTGTTTCATGTCTAATGAATTATTCTAGTTCGGTTCGGCGGGGTCAAAAATTCGTGATTCGGGAATAATTTTGATATAATTCAGAATTATTCGGTCCCACAAGGGAGCAAAAAAAATCGTGAATAATTCGGTCAACCGAATAATTCGTCGTTCGGTTATGAAACAAAAAAATATATTTTATTCGCGAATAAAACACAAATATTACTACTATGGTTAAGATGGATTTCATTTAGAAAAGCAGGTTAAAACTAATCATTATTGTTTTTTAGTCATTTTCAAATAACAGATATTGTACGACATCAAAACTTTCTCTATTATTTATGCCCTTTGATGTATTCCTTTTACCAAAAAAAAAAAAAAATGGTGCCACCCGTTTTTTCTTTTGAAAGAAAAACATCTAATTGGCTAATACAATATTCTCTCTTCTAAAAGTATGATTTTTACAGTAGTTTATTTTACAATAACACCCATTTTTACAGACTCTAAGAGGAGAACAGTATTCTAGTCCTAATAAAAAACCAAAGAGTTATTGTGATATACTGATATATGTATTATCTGTAGAGAGATTTTGCAAGTTTTGAAGGACGAAAATAATAGTATTCTCACCGTTGTTAAATTATCCATGTAAAGTTGAAAACAAAATCTTTGCTAGTACAGATTATTTTGTGGTGGCCCAATTATTTATAAACAGAAAAAGTTCCCCATCTGAGGTCTTTTATCGAAAAACTCTTTTGGTAATGTACTGTTTCTGTTTCTTTTGTCTTTTGGTTTATTCTTTGTGTTTATGTCCCGGACGGTGAATCCTTGAAAATTAGATTTAAGATATACATACCACTTACAGTTACAAACATTTAAAAAGCTGAGGGTCCACTTAGATTGTCAATTTAACTTGTTAACTCTGGAATTTGAATATTTTGTCGTGTAAACAACGAAATATGGCAACGTGGGCCTCTTTTGTTAAACTTTTGAATGTCTGGGTATGAAGAGCTAATTGGGCCGAGATTTGTGATAAGAGCTTTAAGGCTGTATATATTGGGCCGATGGTTTTGTGGGCCTTTGGTACAAATTGTGATCTGTGTTTGTTTCACCTATATATAAATACAGTATACAGGGTCTTCTTTCACACAATTAATAAGAAGAAATTAACACGGAGAATATTGTTCAAATAAATATATATGTATTACTAGAACATATCATGTGTATATATAAGTCCGACCAAACTGCAGTTTATTACACGTATATTATTGCTCACTCTGTTCTGAAATTAAGACAATATATATATATATGAGATGTTCGGTCCTGATTTAGGAGCCCGTTAGGAGCAGGAAAAGAGGGTGCAGTGGAACCCTCCTCAAGATATATATACCACTTACAGTTACAAACATTTAAAAAGCTGAGGGTCCACTTAGATTGTCAACTTAACTTGTTAACTCTGGAATTTGAATATTTTGGAATGAACGAGGTATTCAATTTGACTCGGGAGGGTCTGCTGATATAATTAATGGCGGAGGCTTGCGTCCGTCGGGAGTCAAACGTCCTCACAATCAATAAACTCTCTCAATGGACCGATCATGAACGGTAAGTCCATCGAGGGTGAACCCAAAAGATAGCAGAGAGATAAAATATCTCAAGTTCGATGCCCTTCTACACATATATCTAAAGAGCACTGAACCCTAGAACATTTCATACACTTGTACTTCAGTACAACTTTATGTGCCCTACATGTTTATTCTTCAAGTAAAATCCACTTACAAGACATTTAAAATATGAGGGTCCATTTGATTTAGATTGTCAGTTTCTCTTATTATACCCACAAATACGCTGTGATCATTAGTTAACCCTATAATTGAATATTTTGTTGTGTAGGCACTGAAATCTGGCAACTTGGGCCTCTTTTGTGAAGCTTTTGTTATTCTGTGTATGAAGATCTCATTGGGTCAAAATTTGTGACAAAGATCTTTAATGCCGTACATATTGGGTCGATGCTTTTGTGGGCTTTTTTTGTGAAAATAGTTAGAGAGCCCAGAATGCTCGCAGGAAATTAAACTCTGATACTCACCAATTTATAAATACAGTATACAATCCAAGCAAAGAAAACATCCAGGGTCTTTAACAAGAAGAAATTAACACGGTGAATGTTCAAATAAAATATTTATTACTAGTACAGATCTTTTTTGTGTGTGAGTGTAATTAAGTCCAACCAAGCTGCAGTGGACATATATTATTGCTCATTCTCTGCTGAAATTAAGACAAAATATATGTATGACTAAATAATAACGAGATACAAATTAAGTTCAAGGAAAGAGCTCATAGATTGAATAAACCCCCACCGTGTATACTTTGTAATTAACAAAACCTGCTGCTTGGAAAACATTGTGCCACTCCTGCTTGCTGCGCTCCTTCGCTGCAAATGCCATCAGCATGCCTAGATCAAAACAGAGTGTTGTCTCGATCGCCATCTGGTCATGTGTCTCCAAGTCTATAGTGAGTTCGACTATGATAACCTTACCGCCAGCTTCTACTGGTGAAATCGCCTCTCGGCATCTCTCAAGAATTTTAATGCAATCATCATCAGGCCAATCATGGAGAATATTCTGTTTAAATAAGATATTGCAATATTAAAAAAAAAAATCATTCATACAGTATATGTAAAATATGCACATATAATCTTATGAGAGATAACCTTCAGCATTACTGCATCAGCTGCTGGTATTTTCTCGAACATGTTGCCCCCCACGGCATCGAATAACTCACATTTCAATGCATTGGATATGACGTGCGGCAGATCGAACACTGTGCACTTCAATTCAGGAAATGTTTCGGCAATAACTTTTACGGTAGTTCCGGTGCCGCCTCCTACATCCACGAGACTCTTCATCCCATCGAATAGTTGAGGACATGAGGCGACCACATCTTTCATTAACTTTCTACTATGGCTCGCCATTGCCTCATTGAATAAGTTACCTAGTTGAGCATGCACAATCAAATTACTGAAGTAAACAACAAATATAATTCCAATAAGGGGCGGATCCAGACTTTCATGCTGTGAGGGCCAAATGTACATTAGAGATCAATCATATAGAATTTTCATGTTGAATATGAGGGTCAATTTTACAGTACTCATAGCATTTTACTCAGTACTATATAGACAATCACGTATAAGCACATAAAGTTTAAAAACGAATGGGGGGTCAATCCACATTCACTCCATTTAGATCCGCCATTGATTCCAGCCATCAAAATTGGGAAAAAAAAAAGGAGAAAGAAATAACATACATTATATCAGATCAAACATGTTAGTCAGCTTAAAAACGAAATTGAGGTAAATTTGTTGCTATATGTTGTTACCAAATTCTGGGATCTCCTTTGTTGACTCCCATGGAGATTTGCCTTCATGTTTCATTTGATAAATAGTGCCCACATCACTGGACTTGAACCAGTTACTCATTATGGAAAATGCATTAACAAGTTGGGGGTGTATCTGGAAGCCGATATAAGCCCCCATGTCGGAGCCCTTCGACAACATTAGCTCAGAGACTGGACTAAGCATGTAACCCTCATCAGACTGCGCAAACACGCCTTGTTGGACAAGTAGTCGCATGACTTGGCCCAGCATTGGTTCCTTCTCGGGTGCTATGGGAATAGAGCGAAAATGCTTCTGACTTATTTTTAACAAGTATGAAAGGTTTTCATACATAATAGATTAATAGCGGGTCCATAATAAGGCCCAAGAAAATTTCCAAAAGAAAAGAAAAGAAACTGCTGACAGAACATGATTCAAATCAGCTGAAATCCAAGATAAATGAACAGTATTTCTGAAATTTCTAAAATTCAGAATTCAGCCGTTCAACTTTTTCTGTGCACGCATCTCAAAACATCTAATTTTTCTGTGCACGTACAAGGTTCTAAATAACGATTATAGCGCTATAGATTTTAAGGTCCGAAAAAACTATAGCGTAGCTATAGCGCAACCATAACTAGCTATTTAGAATCATTATAAAAGAAAAACGGTTAATAGTGTTATAGCTTTTGAGGTCCGAAAAAGCTATAGCGCAGCTATTGCGTAGCTATAGCTAGCTATTTAGAACCTTGTGCACGTATCTCGAAATAGTTCAACGGCTGAATTCAGAATTTCAGGGTTTTAAACGGTACTGTTCATGATTTTGAATTTCAGCAAATTTGAATCCGACAGAACATGTATGAGACTATGAGTCCACCACTAAACAGCTATGGGAACTATATATTATGACCGTTATTTAAAAAAAAATCACTTTTTATTTACCAAAGATAAAAAATCTAACGAACAAATATATCTTTGCAGCGTTTTTTTTCTTATTTCTAGGCTTGATAATCATGAACTCAGTCTTTAAATATTCTCATAAATTTTCACACATTTTAAAATGCACACTTGTCTATCATGATACAGATTGATTTGCCTAGATCAATGCATATTTATCTATTTGAATTAAGACATAATTTTTAAAAGCTATCTCGATTTTGATCAAATTAAAATGCATTTTGACATTTATAAACTGTTGTCTTAATTTTTCAGCATGATTGCAGTTTCGATCATTCTTGCTAAAATTGACATTTTTTAGTCTCGAGTTTCAAACAAGATTTATGTATATTTAAATTTTAGATTGTGGTTTTTGTTTTTCTGGATAGTATTCAACCGGACCGGTTTGCTTTCTTTATATAGAAATTAAATATTGCAATATATAATTACACTAATTTACAGGGATAACATAGTGATCATGCAGAGTTTTTCAAAAGCCCTTTAATTTCTTTTCAAATTATCAAGCTTGAAAAGTCTCTTTTCTTTTCAAATTATCATGCTTTTTTAATTCTTTTCGGCGCGTCAACTCATTATTAAATTCTTGCTGACTATTCTTAAGTTGTAGGTACTTAAGCCTTACTATTTTTTTTGAGTAAAAATTAGAGCTAAAGTTATATATCTAACTATTTAATATTAAAAAAAAATTCATCCGAACTTTAAATCTGAAACCTCTCACACGTACATTAAAGATATTATATATCTTTGATACTGCATCAAGACCTGATAGTAAGGGGTCCGACATTTTTATTAATATCCAAAGTTAATTACAAATTAATAAATATACTCAAAATTTCTTGGTTTTTCGAAAAATGTCCAAACCGGCAGATTTTGACCGGTTTCCTCTCCCCCAGAAGCCGGCCAGAATCTGGCCGGTTTCCTCAAATTTTTTTTTTTGACACCCTGGAGAGTCCATTTGGTCAAATATCTAACACTGAAAATTCAAATTTTTTGTTTAAATTATTTGTTAGATTACTTCTTTTGATGTATAATTAGCATATTTATACTAAAATACGCTAAATTACTTGAAATTATGTTGAATTACACTATATTACATTAAATTACGCTAAATTATGTTAAATTACGCTAAAATACGGTAAATTACAGTAAATTACATATGAATATGGATGATATCTTTACTGAGAAGGCGAAAACGACGACGAAACTTCAAACGGCCATAAAACGGCGCTCGAGTGTCCGATTTCAGCAAATGACCACTTTTCGGAAAGCTTGCGAAAATACATATGCGTCATTGCCCACGATGCCAGATTTCAAAATTCAAAATTATCAAAAAACAAAGAGAAGAGTCTCAAAACTTGAGTTGAAGTTTCCGATTAAGATTTTCATTTCTATTATTCAATCTAAGTAGCTCAGTAAATTAGTATATAATGAACTTGTAAAATACCAATTTTTACTATTTTTGGATTTTTTTACTATTTTTTATGATTTATGAAAGATGACACAAAATCGGCTTATTTAGCGTAATTTTGCGTAGTTTAGCATAATTTACCGTATTTTATTATAATTGGCGAAGTATAGATGCACGCTTTTGTCTGGGCAGTATGATATGAGGCTTTTGATAGCTTGCGGCTATGATACTGAGAACCAATCGTTGCCTATGGCATTTGTAATTGTGCAAAAGAATGATGGTGAGAATTGGGGTTTTTTCTTGCAGTGGTTGAGAAATGAAGTGCTTGGAGCTGATAGATTCGTCTGTGTTATACCGGACCAGCATAAGGGAATCAAATCTGCACTGACAGCAAAATACGGATGGTCTCCATAACTTTTTGTGTACATGTTTTGTATGCAGCATGTTGCTGACAACCTGGTCCAGAATTGTGGAAATGACAAGTGGTTCGAATGGAGGTTCAAACAAGGAGCTAGGAAGAAGAAGCCAAGAAGGTTGAAAGAGATGTTCGAAGAGTTTGCTGTGGTATGTCTAATTTATAATATTTTGTTTAATTATTTTACAAGTAGATGAGGCAAATAAAGTAACACATCTTTGTTCTTGTGCAGCTAAACCTAAGGTGTAATACATTTCTAAAGAAGGTGGGCAAAGTACGTCCCAATGGTGTGATGGAGCCGTCCAATTATGAGAAAATTTTCCAAACATGTGATGGAGAATACCGATTTGGTATCATGACAACAAACAGCTCCGAGTCACTGAACAATGTTTTTCGGATGAGCCGGAGAATGCCCGTGACTGCCATTATGGGTGATACATTCTATAAGTGCAATATATGGTTTGTTGAGCGGCGGAAGTGAGTCCATAGAATTAAAAGATGCAAATCAATTATTTTCTGAACGGGTGGAGCTCAAGCTCAGAAAACAGTGGCTCAAAGCTGCAGAAATATATTTGGTCCCTTATACGCACGGCGAAGGTCAGTACCAAATTTCATCTTCAAATGAGTATGTTCCAATCACCCGCGGCTCTAACGAAAATATAAACATTATTCATAAGGAGTTCCAGTACATTGTGACACGCGGGCCCGACAACATAATATAATATACATGCAGAGGTATCCAATTAACATCTATTATGTGCGCTCATGTCTTAGCAGTTTGTCGTGCAAGAAATTCGAGCGAGAATCAATTTGTTGTAGCCTGGTATACTGTGAACTATCTTGAAAGTACTTGGAGTGGGGTGTTTGTTCCTTATGGCAATATGGGCGAAAGTACTCGATGGACCCATACGGGTCTCGTCCTCCATCGGATTCATAACTTAGTGACATCGTGGAGAACTGACCGAAGTAAAAAACTAGCATTATGGTATCAAATTTACCTATCCGGTGTAAAGCAGGAAGAAGAAATGATTCAAGGGAAAGCATTACGAATGTCAGATTCAGAGCTAACTAAACCGGAACTGTACCAAAATAGGAGAGAATAAGTCGAGTGAAATATCCTCCCTGTAAGGTGGTTCTTCACAGAATTGTAAGGTGTACCTTCTTAATGGACTCGAAATTGTTAGTGGATACTCTCAATCCTAGAACAATCCAGCAAACTATACAGGTGGTTGACTGGAGGTGCTATGCGGAATTATATAGGATTGCAATAATCTTAAGATCACACCCGAACTACTGCTGCAAGTTTATACCAAGAGAAGAGAACACACAGGCCCATGTCTTGGCTAATCGGGCACGAGTGGAACAGTTTCACTACACTGGTTTCACCTTTCCTTCCTTCTCAGAGTGATGCAGAGTTAAATTAGGAGTTTTAGTTACTAGGATTGTCTATATGTAAATATAATAATGGCTAGACATCACACCTGTAAACTCCTAATGTTAAATGAATGCGCCTACGGGCTTTTAACCAAAAAAAAAAAAAAATATCCTCCCTGTTAATTAATTGTAGAATCAAGAACTAGCCTTTGGCACTATCATGGACTCAAAATTCAGATGGAGAAATTTTTTGTTGTAATTACAAAGGTATTAAAATAGTTGGGTGGTTTGACAACCTTTACTCAAAAATTAATTGTCGAATCTAAGTGACTATAATAGTTCAAAAACCTTAATCCTATTATCTTTCTAAATTTTAAAAAGTGGATCACATACCGTTTGTAAGTGCTTCGGCCAATGTTTGTCGAGAAAATAATAACAATAGTAACAAAAAGAAAATTGTAAGGACTGAGGGAACTGATACTGATGCATGAAGTACAAAAGACCAGCTTGGTATCCTTGCATACACTGTTATGATGGCATACATCTTGATCACACATTTATTGAAGGAAAGAAATAAGTAGACACACAGAAGCAAGCAACAAATTTTAATTTAAATAAAAAACATATAAAGAGGAAAAAATGTGAATTTAAAAGAACCAGTCTGAGAGGGCAAGTGGCATCCCTGCTTTTGTATTTCAGTATCACAAGTACAATAATATAATCTCATCATACATCTTCACTAATTATATTCCTATACATAGAAATATCAGCCACAAATCCCCTAATTTCTTTCGAAAATACCCAACTATCCACTTCTTTCCCTCACTTGTGAATTGAAATCATGAGGGTAGTTTCGGTACTTTCTGCAAAAGATGCAAAACGACAGGATGAAGTAGAAAATTTTCATTGTTGTAGATTATACTCGACACAATTTGATGAATGATATTATATCTCTACCTAACAATGATGACCAGGTTGGTCTATTAATGCTAGAAACACCCTATTATATTTTCAGTTTAATTTCAAATGATTGGTTCAGAGTATCCTAAACCATGAACCCAAAAATGGAAAAACAGCAACCAAAAGCCTCATGAACAAAGGAGCTTCCTTGTATTTCCTCCTTTTTGACAATTTTCTGACTGGTTCGCCCCTCTCATAACTTTCATCCAACTCATCCCATCCACCCAAACCTGATCTCTGGGTTCCATCATAAGCATCTCCACTGCCAGTAGTAACCCAGGACCGGTAACCCCTTCTATTGTTGTTATTACTTTCTTCTCTTTCTTCCGTTCTGTTGAACCCCCCTCCGTTTCGCCTGGCAAATGGACCTCTACTTTTCTTCCTATGCCTCGGTTTCTCACGCTCTTTTTTCCCCCAGATACTTTCAAGTAAGATAGAGATTGCCGACTGACCTAGAGGCAATGCAAGTGCCATTAAAAATGCTTTGGGGCCTGTTGCCAGAAGCATCGACCCAATTACCACTGGTAAAAAGTAACCGTATCCTTTCAGTACCTGTTACAAAGTGATATTAAATAAAAAAGGAAGAAGAGAATATCATGTTTAAAGTTTTTCACTGTGACTGATGGTTCCTTGCATACACAGTTCAGATTGGGAACTTTCATACACCGAAAAATATTTTAACGCAGTCTCGCAAAATAATAAAAAAGAAACAGAGAACTGGTTGATACCGTGTAAGGTACCTGCCACCTGGCACAATTAAGTAGCAGCCTAGATTGTTTTTCTTTGTTTTGGTTTGCCTTTCATGTCAATCAGAATTTAATTGGGGTAATATGAGAAACTACAGCATTTTCACAATAAACAAAAAGTATAAAACTAAATTGTTTACATGCAAACTCAAATATTTCCGTCTCAACACATAGATACTAAATTTCATGTTAAATGTCATATTAAAATATCCAACGGAAACAAAAATTACCTTCAGTATCCAAAATTTATCCAAAATTGATTCATTTAACTCATCATCAAAGAGATCAAAATCATCATACTCATCATCAAGGGAATCATCACCATCGTTGCTGTAATCCGACCACCACTTCCTTTTCTCCTCTTTGTCGAACGCCTCTCTCTTTTCTTCTTTTACTCCTCTCTTCGGGCCGAAGCGGCCCGTTCGGACCGACTCGGCGTTGGTGCCCCACTTGGGTTGACAGCGACATTGGAAGTGTAGTCTTGGTCGGAGAGGACTAGAGTTAGGGTTAGGGTTTAGGATTTAGAGGAGGTGGTACGGGATTGTGCAACAGAATCATAGCATTTCAGCTCAACGGCTCAACGCCATAGAAACGGAGAGAAGATAATGTTTTGTACTTTTTGTCTGGTAGATATAAAAGAAAAAAACACCTACGGGTTTCACTCAAAACAAAATCTCGGACGGCCGGACTCCTGGTATCGCAATATTAAAATGGGGCAATTTCAAATATACCAATCAAAAACTTTAAAATTACGTATTTACTATTCTAAATGGGACTTACCATTCTAAATTCTAATAACTCACACATTTACCCAATATAATTTATATATATTACAAATATATCCAAAACACAATTTTTTTTTTTGAAAAATAGAACGAAGCGCTTCCATTAGATATAAAAGCAAAGTACAATTGTCCAACTAAGCAGAAAATAAAAGAAACAAAAGTATCGACTACCCAAGAAACTCTAGTGCCGGGAAGGGTCTCAGTAGCACACCCGGCATTCTTAACTGATCCATCAAGGAATTGTGTCAAGGTTTCAGCCATTATTAAACACATCATAGACCCAAGGCAAAACACAATTACATCCAACCTAAAAACCCAAAAGAAAATACCAGTAAACACTGAATCAAGTCAAACAGTAAGGCACTGAACAAAACGTGCCAGCAAGCAGCGAAAACAAGCCCGTTTTTACATCAACATAAAAGACCAGTAACAGTCACACAGTAATGCAACAGAGATCGCAATCTCACTAGGTGAGCATAATAACCGGTACCAGTGGTACAGAGGGAGTTGACAGCATAGCAAGAGCAGGAACAGGGGAAAGAGACTGAAGGGGGACCATGTCTAAGTCCTCAGGGGTCCAGTCATGAATAAACTGCCGCACATGTTGTCGTTTATGCCCTGCCCAATAATCCAACAAGGAACAAATTAGTACAAGCATAGTTCTAACTGAAGGAACAGATGTATGTTCAAAACATATCGAATTTCCTGTTTTCCAGATGCACCAGCAAATAGCACTGACCACCATTAACATACCCTCTCGTTTTTTAAGAGGTAAGGACTGAGCCAAGACTTGAATCTGTTCTAAAGAAGTCCAATCACCATAAAAGTTTTGGAATTGACCCATCCAAAACCAAATATGAGTAATGTAAGGACATTTAAGAAAAAGATGTAATGCTGATTCAACTTCATTGTGACATAAATGACACAAAGCATTGCCTTGCCATCTTTTTTTGGTCAACACATCTTTGGTAATATCCAAAACACAAATTAATTATGTTTAAGATTCTAAAAGCTATAATTAATTAAGGATTAATTAAAGCTGAACTCATTCTCCACATTTGAATTGGACTCTTGTCTTCTCCAGCTCTCGCTGGCGCCCATTGCATGTTGTATATAACATCTCTCGTTGTCTCCCGCATGGCTCGCTACCCCATTATTACAGTCAGCTTCTGACAGTAGGAGTGTTAGCAGTTGGCTGTTTGCACGGGGTGTGTTCGTGCCAAAAGTGGTGAACAAAGTTTCACTACAGCAAGCTGTAGAGTTTAAACCTTGTAAACCTTCGACTCAGATCGCAAGTGCACAATCCTGTCGTGAAGTTTAGTCGGGTATCGATCCACAGGGACGACTCACTTTCTAAATTTCTACTTTACCCAGTTAGGTACTAGAAGTGTGAAAATTGAGTGTTTGTCTATTCCTAAGTTTTGTAACGAATGTATGAACAATTGTATGAACAATGTATTAACAGAAATGAAATCAATTAAATGTTTGTGTTTTGTACTATTGTATAAAAGGGCGTTTCAAGGGTTTCAGATTTCATCTTCAACTTTGCTGCTCAGGACCTGCCACGCGACCCGCATACTCTCGTATGCGACCCTTGTGACGCGACCCGCATACTCTCGTATGCGACCCTTGTGACGCGACCCGCATGCGGCCCGCGTGGCCCTCAAGCGCTCTGGACCTGTCACGCGACTCGCAAGCTGTAGCTTGCGACCCTTGTGATGCGACCAGCGTGTTAACTCACGCGACTCGCATGGCCCCTTGAGCTGAGTCTGCACATGTCAGAAACTGGTTGTTTAAGTCGTGTAAGGCTAGATTGACCGTACCTAGTGTCACTAATCCTCAACTCTCGTATGTTGGCTTAGCAGACCTGGTTTGGAAATGCAATTTCACCTTCTTAAGTCTAATCAAGCTGTTTGATCTAAACCTAAGTTCTCAGTTCTGTTTACTAAAGGTATCCACGAGTGGAAATTTCACCTCTCGGCTACTATTGACCTCACCTTTCGGTTCTCAGACCTACCTCATATACTTAACCTAATTTGCAAGAAACGTCAAGCCTTATTACAAGAAGAAATACCAAAGGCATTCAACAGTAGACAATCGAGAATCAAACAATTCAGATCAAGCAATCACAAATAACACAAGAATCAAAGAAACACGAAATATCAATCAGAATCAATCCATGTGCATAATCAAACAAAGTATCAGACTAAATCCAAACCCCTGAAACTACAAATCTACTCAGACATGAGCAAAATCAAAATAAAAGAAAGAGAGAGGATGCAAATCATGGTGAGAGGCGAGGGATTGAAGAGGATCGAAGCTTCAGGATTTTTCTTCTCCAAATCGACTCCTTCTTAGCTCCAGATCGGCTCCAAATCTCCTCTCCTCTTCAGATCGCCTCAGGCGCCAAGCTCTCTCTTCAAAATCGGATCGGATCTGTTTTTGTGAAAAGTGTTGGATTCCTTTTCCTGTGCAGGGCCCTCTGTATATATAGACCTTCTTAATAGGCTGCAAATGGGCCCTGGCGCAATTAAATCGACGCGACCCGCATGAGATGGCATGCGACCAGCGTCAGGTAGAGCTGATGTGCGCTATGAGGGTCGCGTCTGAGGTCGCGTCTGGGCTGTGATGCGACCCGCGTCAGGTGGAACGCGACTCGCGTGGGGGAAGTCAGAACTCTGCCTGTTTTCGCTTATTTCCTGCAAATCAACCGCAAACTGCAGCAGTACCATATTCTATTGATTTTCAATGTAAACTATGCAATTTAGTGGTCAAAATCATAAGGTCTGGTCTGAAAATAGGTCAATATAATAGATCAAATATAGACATATCAGGGTGATAGGAGAAGGTGTGGCCAAGACTACTGTTGCAATTGAGTTTGAATGAGATGGTGACAGAGAACACGTCGGGGTGATCGGAGAAACACGGCTTAATGCTATTATCCATCAAGTACAGGAGAATGAATCCAATTTTAATTAATTCTTGATTTGTAGTTTATAAAATCTTAAACATAATTAATTTGAATTTTGAGTATATTTAATACACATTTTAGTTATATTAGGTAAATATGTGAGTTATTAGAATTTAGGATGGTAAATACATAATTATAGAATTTGGAGTGATAAATACGTAATTTCATAATTTTTGAGTGGTATATATGAAATTCTCTCTATTAAAATAAAGAAAAGAGTTAATTGCGTTTACCATTTGATAATCAAAATATCTTTTTAAAATGTCAATCCTTTACTGTACTATTTTGATCTTAAAAACATAGTTTATAGCCTTTAAAAATCTCGGAATTATGAATTTTCTTCTAAAATTCATAATATAATATTTATCTTTTTAAATTTTAAAAAATCACATTTCTACCCCATTTAGTATCTTTTTTTAGTAGAACTCATTCTAAATTTATTAAGTTCTCAGTTTACTCTTTATTAGAAAAATAAAACATATATTATGTGTAAGAGAAATATTTAATATTTTAATTGGCTAATTTTGTGAGAAAAAATGAACCCAATTTCCTACTGTGATGCACACACAATCAAAAGTAGGAATATAAACTATTTGTCCTCACAAATTGATCAATTAGAAGACTCAACATTTATTTTACACATGCTACGTGTTTATTTTATTTATTTAGCAAAAGTAAAATGGAAACTTTATAAAATTAAAAAAATAGTTTAAGAGAAAAGAATCATTTGGGTAAATTTGTTGAGTATTTTAAATTTGGAAGGGTAAATATGATATAATGGACTTTAAAGGGAAAATACGTCATTTTTAGAGTTTTGAAGGGTATACATAAAACCCTGACATTTTTATTAATATCCAACATTAAATATACCCAGCTTGGCTGGGTATTTTTAAAAATGCCCAGACCGGCTAAAAAATGGCCGGTTAGGTATATATATATATTTTTTTGAAATAGTTGATAGATTAACATTTTGATGTATAATTAGCATCATTTAGTTTATTTTAGTATATTTTTTGTTTAATTTAACATAATTAGTATAATTTAGTTTATTTTGGTATAATTTAATTTATTTTAGTTTATTTTAGTATAATTTAGTATATTTAGCATAATTTATTTTATAGTATAATTTAGCGTAATTTAGTTTATTTTAGTATAATTTATTGACAAAAAAATCTACAAA
This sequence comes from Carex littledalei, assembly GCA_011114355.1. Taxonomy (NCBI): domain Eukaryota; kingdom Viridiplantae; phylum Streptophyta; class Magnoliopsida; order Poales; family Cyperaceae; genus Carex; species Carex littledalei. The sequence goes on from CM022102.1 coordinate 7,457,163, forward strand.
AAAGATATAAATACTACCATAAAAATACCATAAAGTAGCAAATATAAAAAACAAACAAACATAAGATAATCCAAACATAAAATACCAAACATAGTATACCAAATATAGATACTACAAAATAATCTAACTAAAACTACCATAAAAAACTATACTCAGTGGCGATAACCACTTAGCTAGAACTCCCATGTTAGCTCTGTCGGGTAGTCCCTCCCATACTCCCTGATCAGGTAGTTGATCACTCAAAAGAGAGCGATGTTTCTTTTAAAATTTATAAACTCGGAAATGCTATCGGTTCGGACTGCAAGCGCACAATCCTATCGAGTAGTATATTCGAGGTCGATCCACAGGGAATATTGGTTCAGAGTTTTGAGCGATCAAATCATAATCTTTCGAAAGGATAGACGAAATCTGAAAATTGAGAGTTGAAGTTGTGATCAATGTAAATTTGAAAACAATTAAAAGTAATTAAAATAAAGATAGAGGTGAGAATTCCTAGGGTTTCGGCACACTATTGCCACTCAATCCACTTTGATAATATACTTCTGTCGGATCTGATTTCCTGTTGTTGTTTTATGAAAGACACCACATAGGTCACTGCGAGTTATCTTACGCAAGAATGACAGATCTTTCATCGATATTCTACATAGGACACTGCGAGTTATCTTACGCAAATGACTAATCTCTAAATACACAAGTTACTACATAGATCACTGTGAATTATCTTACGCAAATGATAGAACATGGTTCGTGTTTTGTCGTTCCGATTTAGGGTTTCCCCGCTAAGGTTTTCTTCACATAAATCTAATAAATTCCAACCAGGCTAACTCGTGCAACATAGTTTCTCTTACCATTAAAGCACTGTCACTACCCTAACGGATTAAACTAGATCATCGAATTTAGATGAAGGGATAATAAATCACAAAAGCATTTCGATTAAACAACAAGAAATCATAATCAACAGAAAATATATATATCAAAGCATCAAGAGTAACAAGGTTTATTACCTAGCCCCTAAGAAAAGAACTTAGCCGCGGAACGGCATAGTTACAATCACTCCTCTCTTTCTCACTTAATCAAATCTAACCCAAATTACAAATATACTAAACTATTATGTCTAGGGTGCTTATATAGGAATGAAGGGATGTCTGGAGTTGAGTAGAGACCAAGAAACATGATCTGAATACAACCGTCAGCAGTTATTCCCCAAGTGCGCCTTGGTTACGGACCATACTGGCTGGTACGGTCCGTATTGAGACCATGTCGCTGAAGGGTTTAATGCATGTTGCGCCATCTCCTGGTCCGTATCTGGCTAGGTCCGTATTATGCAATACGTGCCGTAACAGAGCCTTAGTCGATGAGCGTCGCTTATCCGATTGATCCGATTCTTACTTCATTTGATGTAAAATAGTCCCAAAATATGTTTTCTGCAATAAAACATAAAGAACAGCGACAGTAGCCTTTTTATCTAATTAATTAAACATAAGTGTGAGATAATATGCAAAACCTAAGCCAAAACCCTACGTAATTCATCATTATTTTGACTCTGATCAATAGTCCCTACCAGATTCCCTGATCAGGTGTAACGACATCGGCCTCGGCCTCTCTGCTCATCCGTGATGCAGTATCCCAGACATTCTCATCCTCACCCCTAGTGACTGGCGGGGGTGTAGAGAAGATGGACACTGCCAACTCAGTCTCATCGTCAGGCTGAGTCTGTGACCCTGCTACCACTAGCCTCTGCATCATGTAGCCTACATGTAGCATATCGTCGTTGTCTCAGAGGCTGAGTCGGGGACAGGGGAGGTGCACCGTGTTGGATATATTTGATACTGTGCAATTTAATGTTGGATATTAATAAAAAATATCAGCATAAAAACAAAGTGTTTAAATGCCTCTATTTATTTGACCTTTTATTATGCCTCTATTTTTAGAACTACAATAACTTAAAATTTAAAAATCAAAAGTGAGAATAAAACCATTAAATATGATCTATATCGTTTTTTATATGTACACGTAAAAGATGATGATGTTTAGATTTTCTTTTGACTATAGTATCAGGAGCTTGTAAAAATACAACGATGTGGATAAATTATGGACATTGATTTTTCAGCATAATGATTCATATAAAATCAAAATAAAAAAATGATAATTTTTTATGTGTATGTAGAAAATATAATATAACTTCTAAAGATTTTATTTTAACATATAAATTTTTGAGTTATTGTTATTAGAATATTAAAAAGTGGAAGTATAATAGAAGCAAAAAAATGGAAGCATTTAAATTCTCCTATACATAAAATTTGAGAACTGAAGTCAATTTGAAGGGTATGCATTTATTTTGTTTCGAGGATTGGAGTCAAATTTTTTTTTCTAAAAATTCTAAATACTGACGACATGAAAAGAAATTCATACATTTCTCTATTTTGAATGTTGGTTCTATAATTATTTAAGAGCTTTGTTTATTATTTTACGATTTTTGTTGTGCACTAATTTTTTTTTAATTGATCACCAAATATTGCTCGTAAATCCTTTATAGATTTCATATATAGAGTGAGACTATGGTACTGTACATAGTACAAATTGGTATGTATTATGAATTAATATATCCGTTTTCAAAATCTAAATAGTCAATCTGAACCGTTCATCATAATCTTCAGATGTAACGTTAGAGTATTATGTCAGAATCATGTGTTCAATGGCGAGCATTGGCACCTTTAGTTAGAGTATTATGCCAAATGTGATGTTGAGAAAGCTTCTAAATTCAATAATGGAGCTATGGTTTTGGCTTTTGGTTCGATTTCTCCAGTTTGTCGAAGTTTCTCTTCACAACTTTGAAGATGTGCAAATAACTCATCCGGAGTGAATGTTTGAACTCCCGAGAGTACCTCAAGAGCGTTTATCATCGACTCCCATCTTAGTCTCCTAAGCATCACACGTAAAATCTTTCCTACAACTTTATTGTTAGATGTGGGTTCTCCTAATTCAACAAATTCATTTTATATTTGTAACATTCTATTATACATATCCTCAACTAACTCACCATTGTTGGAATTAATTTCAATTAATTACAACATATGGGCTTATATGTGATATAAATATATATTGAATAATAGACTGTCAAATATCTAATTAGACCCGTTATGAAGTGATCAAATTAAGTATTATTTATCGGGTTCAATATGTGTCATGAGAAGTGGGGCCTTTAATGTGTAGAATGCGTATTAATAACTTTATGATTTAGTGATGGTCTAAATTATATAAAGTTTGGTAATAATATAATTATGCTATTGGTCCCTGGAGAACACGATTAAATACGGCAATGTTCTGTAAATAAGGAAATACCCAATAAGACAAGTTCTGAATCAAGACCCGCTAAAGATCCAATAAGATAATAGGCTACATATCCAATAAAAGAAACAAGATTAATTAATTAATTAATTGATTAATTAACTAAAGGATGCGCCTATTCAAATTTGGGTCTGTCTCCTCTAAAAACAACAGATATGATGCGGCTCTCAATCTCTCGCTAATTTTTCTCTCTAAAAATTAAAATAGAGATTGATATTGAGTGGAAGAGAAGAGGATTTTCAGTAGAGATCGAACTAGAATCGGGTATCTCTCCTTGTGCAGAACAGAGCGTTGCCGCTGCCGCCTCTCTCGCTCTCTCCATCGGACTTGAGAGAGATTACTTGGAAAACTAAAGGCTTCCGGAGATCAACGGTGCTTGTGTCTCTCTATCTCCTATATTAAACATTTCAAATCTATTCTTAGCCAGTGAGTTTGGTTTGTTTGATTTGGGCATTACCTTCAAATTTGTTTATTATGGCTTCCCACATTTCTTTGGCACTAGTCATGTTACCAAAAATCATGGCTATCGATTCACTAACCGAACTATAAATAACATTTACCACCGACATTTTTATTAATATCCAAAGTTTAATACAAATTATTATTTATGCCCAGAATCTGAGCCAATTTTGAAAAATACCCAAGCCGGCCACAAAATGGCCGGCTTACTCCCCCCCTAAGCCGGCCATTTTGTGGCCGATTTACCCTCTTTTTTTTTTAAACCCGCATTTCACCCTATATATACCCTCTTTTTCTCTCTCCTCCTCACAACTCTCTCATCTCTCAACCGAATTTGCTCTCTTCTTTGAGGTAATTTTTTTTTTATCTAATTTAAATTTAAATTTATTTATTTTAGGGTTTAGGGGTTAGGATTTAGAGTAATTTGTTGTAATTTAGTGTAATTAGCACAGTTGACCAATATTTAGGGTATTTTGGCATTTTTTTACCATAATTAGGCTAATTAAGCGTAATTTAGTGTAATTAGCACAGTTGACCAATATTTAGGGTATTTTGGCCTTTTTTTTACCATAATTAGGCTAATTAAGCGTAATTTAGTGTAATTAGCACAGTTGACCAATATTTAGGGTATTTTGGCATTTTTACCATAATTAGGCTAATTAAGCGTAATTTAGTGTAATTAGCACAGTTGACCAATATTTAGGGTATTTTGGCCTTTTTTACCATAATTAGGCTAATTAAGCGTAATTTAGCCGAATGTAGCATAATTAGGAAAATTAGACCATTTGATCATATTTTACCGAAATTAGGTTATTGTAGCTTGTTTTAGCATGTTTTAACGGCAATTGGCCTATTTTAGGTTATTTTTGACATCAAGATGCCTAGAGCACGGTCCACCCGTCGTCCAGTAGTGGACGAGCCGATCAGTACCAGCAGCACGGAGCACATCAGTCCTCTCTTGTGGATTCCCCACGACGAGCACCGAGTCTCACTGGCGTCTCGTGAGGTACCTATCTTTTTTTAGATTTTCTTTAAATTTTCTTTAAATTTTGTTGAGTTTAAATTTTATTATGTTAACACCATGCGGATTACTTTTTGGTTCACAGGACACGGGTCTTTTAGATGTGAAGTTGCGGTGCGTTCACATGCAGTACTACGAGATGATGGACCCGTACCTCCACAACCTGGGTCTCTACCAGGTTGTGGACATCGTGCGGGCTGAGAGAAGCATCATCAATGCATCTCTCATCGCAGGACTGGTGGAGAGATGGCGTCCTGAGACGCACACGTTTCACATGCCATTCGGAGAGATGACAGTGACTCTCCAGGATGTGAGTGCCCTTTGGGGTTTGCCTATCCGTGGCACACCCGTTGGCAGCGTATCTGACAGCACCAGATTCATAGGTGATGTCGGCGAGTTGTTGGGAGCTGATCCTTTCCATATCATTGGGGATAATGGGAGGTCGAAGTTCCATCTGCGGATGACAATATTATGGGACCACTTCAGCGTGGGTCTCTCGGCAGATTTCACCGAGCTGGAGATTCAGAGGTAAATTCTATAACTTGTTTCTATTAATCAATTTCCAATACAAGGATTCTATTAGAATTTTTATATGTTGTATTGTAGATATACACGGGGCTACGTGATGGATCTTTTTGGTTCTGTCATGTTTTCTGATTCCAGCGGTGACCAGATGCCGATGATGTATCTCCAGCTGCTGACAGACCTTGAGCGGCCGTCTTCGTACAATTATGGTGGGGCTGTCCTAGCGTATCTGTACTCCCACATGTGCCGTAGTAGTGAGGTAAGTCTCCAACTCTTTTCTTAGAAAATTATTTAATCAATTAAACCATCAAAATACACTGACGTCTAATGTTCTTGAAAATGCAAAAGAATGTGAAGCAGATGTACGGGCCGGTACTCCTGCTTCAGCACTGGTCGTGGTCACGGCTACCGGTGGGCCGGCCTATACCGAATGAGGCGCCGGATTGGGGAGCGCCAGATATGTGGAGATGCCCGGCATACGGGAAGAAGTGGCACAGTTTCCACCACTACTTAGATCGGACCCACGGTGCTACCGTTGGGATCAGGCCAGTCCGGTCAGAAATTCAGAGTTTGCCTACCGATCTTGTTGAGTGGACGCCGTACGAGCAGTTGTACACGGAGAACCTCTTGCCGGGCAATGTGGGTGACGAGCAGGAGCGGGATATGTGGTTCTACCGAGGTCCACTCATACACTTCTGGGTAGTGGAGCACCACTACCCAGATCGGGTGCTCCGCCAGTTTGGTCGACCGGCGTTGATTCCCGCAGACCCATCTTTGCCGAGGTCCACGATCATGGACCTGCACAAGTAAGTCGTAGTCTATTGTCAAATATCTCATATTACTTGATAGCTTGGTATTGCAACTAACGTCTTTCTTACAGGATGAACCACCAAGGGCGAACGGAGAAGGACTGGAGCACCCATTTTTCAGACTACTACGGTACAGCGCAGGATCCTCAGTATCTGGACTTCTATCATACGCCAGATGCGATCGTTCAGACCCAGGGAGATCTCCAGTTGAGGTACGATGTTTGGTACACGCAGGTCTGCATGGCGAGTGTCTATCTGGAGGGCGATTACGGTGCCCATCTCCGCGACAGGATCAAAACCGATGATGGTTACCATCCCAACGGCCGTTCATTCGCTCGCCAAGTAATGCAATAAAACTACATAGTTTTCCTCTAACTTAGTAGTTCATCAAGGTTTTATCTGACATGCCAAATTTTTTTCAGCTTCTGGCCTCAATCAAGGAGTGCGCTCATGGGATCACCACGATGAGAAAGAAGAACTGGCGATATATTGAGTACCGCATCCTCAAGAAAAATGCAAATGCGGTTGAGGATGCCGGGCACGGTGGGAAGATCATCACGATGCTGCGAGACGTCGAAGAGAACATCAACTGGCGTGAGATAGATCCGACCAAGCCCGACCCGGGCCAAATTATAGGACATGAGATGCCACCTTCCCCCGATTCGCATCCAGAGTGGGACTACCATCATTGGGTATTGTCCAACGTTGGTTGGCAGGCATGGTACGATGAGCATGGACGTCCGGTGCAGACTTAGGTATGTCATACTTCAGTATCTGTTAGGGTGTCAATGGGTACGGTACGGGTCGGGTGGAGGTATTTTCATACCCATACCCATTAAAATTGACCTTACCCATACCCTACCCTTATCCATTAAAAATTGACCGTACCCTACCCTACCTTTACCCGTTAATATTATCGGGTAACGAAACGGTAGCGGGTGAATAACGGATAATACTAATATAATAATTAATTTTATTATATTTTACAAATAGAACATCAAAAATTCATTCATTTCACACATATGTAATTGCATTACTAATAAAAATAAAAATAAATATGCAATCAATTCCAACTAAATTATTTTTTATAAATCAAGAAAATTCAAAAACACGAATATCTATTCAAACAAATTCAATTATTTAACTAAATAACAAAACATGTAAATAAAAATAAATTGAATTAGCTTGTCTACCTTTGTTTTTAATTATTTATCATGTGTTTTTGTCTAGCTTGTCTAGATTCATGGTACAGTAATAAGACCAAAGATTGAGATCACATAATTTGACTATGGTACTGTGCTGGCATAGAAAGATTTTTTTATCAAAATAAACAAACAAAAATTCATTCTTACTCGTCATCATGACCGAAGCTATTATATGACTTGTTAGGATCTTTTGTAGATGACATTGAAATCACTAAGAGTTTGATTCACCTACATTTACATATGAGAATGGAACAATTAGTATGAGGAAAAAACACTTATTATGAAAAATGGAAAAATGAGTATGATAGTTTTTCAAACGTAAAAGGATTTGGCCTCAAAAACAGCTTTCTTAACCATATGGCATAGTAGAGAATGTAAATCCAAAAAGAACAGTGTACATATAAGTACTCTATCAAAAATTGAATCTAGCTTTGGTTTGGGCATTTCATCAAATACCTTAATGGCATGAATATATTCCATAAACTCACCTCAAAATTTTCAGATTTTCAAGTATTTTACAAACATATTTTACTCATTACATAACCGTCTAAATTGCTTTTTCATTCTTAGAATTTTTTATTGCAAAAACACTTATTTATTTTGTTTCGCCGGGTAAGTCAATTTCAAAGGTGTTTACGGTACCTTTATCTAAATCAATGATTCATGGGATAAAAAACATACTTACAGTGTGTGGTTGTCTTCTATGAATCTGTGATTCCGTTTCAATTTGAACTTTGAAATTTGAAAACGAGATTGACGTGGAGGATTGAAATAGAAAGCCAAATTGAGTACACTGAATAAATTGAAGTGGAGTCAGATTTTTGCAGATTTTACTTTCCATTCATACAATGAAGTAAAAAGGAAATAAAACAAGAAGGGAAGGAAAAATATATCAATTATCAAAGATTCAAACTTGGCAATAGAAAAACGAGCAGTTTTAGAGGCACCGAAATGGAATTATGGAAGAGTAAATCTGTATTGAATTGAAAATATATAATTTTAGATTTTATAATTACCCTATAGGGTAACGGGTACGAAACAGTCATTACCCATACCCATACCCATTTGGTTAACGAAAAAAATTTCTTACCCATACCCATACCCAATAAGTTAACGAAAAAAAAACCTTACCCATACCCGCCTTATCGAATACGATACGGGTCGGGTAAACGGCTAAAAAGGTACCATTGACACCCCTAGTATCTGTCAGGTTTTAATAAATTTCTTCATTCATATCAAATTTACTGATTTATGTGTATGATTGTAGGGTCCGGCAGATATGCCGCCACAACCACCGCCTGCGGAGACCGATACTTCTGAGTATGAGTCCCTCTTGTACAATCTCTAGGACTTCGGGGTATTCGATGAGAATTTTATGTCGGTAACGGCAGTACCCCGATATGGTACAGAGATGCCGCATGATGGAGAGGCTAGTGGTAGCGGATCTCATACTCAGCCTGCCTTTGGGACTGAGTTCGCCGCATCTATCTTCAGTACACCTCCGCCAGTACAGCCAGTCTCCACGGGCGATGCCAGATGGGATACCGCCGAGCAGATACTCAGGTCTGCCGATGCTAGTGTGGAGGCCGAGAGAGACAGAGCCTGGCCGCGCTGGCGCCGAGCGAACGCCGGAGTACCGCCTCAGCGATATACCCCCTCTCAGTTTTAGTTGTATTTTTACTAGTTTTGTACTATTTATATTTGGTATACTATTTATGTTTGGTATATTTGGATTATCCTATATTTCGGTTCTTTTGTATGTGTGCTTTTATGGTACTATTTTTATATTTTACAGATAAAATAAATTATCATGATAATGCTAAACAGAAAATATTACAACATTAAAATAGTAGTACAACATAAAAAATAAACAGAAAAATATTTAAAACAATTGCAAAAGTGCGTTAAACAACAAAATAAGTTTTAAAGATTAAACCGACATTTTTATTAATATCCAAAGTTTAAATAGAAAATTATTTGTAAGCCGGCCATTTTGTGGCCGGCTTGGGCATTTTTCGAAATTAGCTGAGAATCTGGACATAAATAATAATTTGTATTAAACTTTGGATATTAATAAAAATGTCGGCATTTACCACACTATCATTTTCTTTCTTCTTCAATTTTGAGTTGGCGGTAAGTTGAGTTGAATTGGTTTCGGTTTCGGCGGTATACCCATTTTGTACAATATTCCATACTTCAATCACTGTCAAGTATAATCATTTATCTTTTCCAATGACTAAAGTTTTTAATTGAGTTGGTTAGCATTAGTGGTTATTTGACATTTCTTGGACTCATCAGTTATATGGGCATTGGAGCACTATCCTCCAACAAAGAAAATGCAAGCAGAAATAAAAAAATTCTTAATTTTTTAAATATAATTTTAGTGGTTTCTGTGTTGGTTTGCTAAGAGCTCTTTTGCTGCAAGGTAAAAAATGAATCTAATTTTTTTTTGTAAAAAACTTTTGTAGTATCAATGTTTTTTGTTTTTCCAGAAAAAAAAAATATGAAGAAAAGGAGAGCAATTATTTGCAACTTTTCTTCATTGACCTACATATTCATATATATTAAACTCTTAAAGGAATGGGATAATTTTACAAACTACCTATCATCTGAAACTTTTTGGACTTGTCCCTCTTCTGTCAAAAGATCCATTGTCAAAAGAGTACCTCATGACAAGTCAATTTAATTACATGGTGGCATATCTCACTTTACACTGGAGAGTGACTTCATAAAATTTACTATCTGGTATCATAGTGACAAACGAATAGTTCGGGTTCGGTTCGGCGGAGTCAAAAATTCGTGATTCGAGAATAATTCGGATATAATTCGGGAATGATTCGGTACCACAAGGAAGCAAAAAAAAAGCCCGAAATTTAAAAAAAAAAAAATTGGTTTTTTTTTCGTGTTTTTCTCGCGAATAATTCGTGATTCACATTTTATTCACGAATAAATGTATTATACATTTTTTTTGCGTTTTATTCGGAGTTCGGCTTAGAAACGTCAAAAAAACGAATAAAACGCAAATTATTCGCAAATTTATCGTGTATTATGTTGCTATGTCTGGTATCTAGTGCAGAAGGCTCAATTTTGAAAGGATAGAGACTTATTTTATTATTTTTTATTTCGTAAAAAAAAATACTTCATATATGAAACAACGTCTCTTACCGGCACCTCTTTCTTCCTCTTTCTCATTTTGATTTAGCGGTCCTAGATATAAAATTGTCAATTAGAAATTACTTTTGTACCCTAAGCATTTTCTAGTGCAAAATTGAAGATGATACTGTAATTTTTTTTTTTTCAAGTATGAACTATGTGCATGTTGTATTTTTGTAGCTTTAAATAAAACTGCAAGATTACATAGTGTATTGTGGATGATGGGTGAATAAAGCAGCCGACTGTTAGCACCTCATCTTCTTTTATTCATCGCATCAATAATTTTACCCAAAAAACAAAACAAATCATACTTTTTCATGTAAGGTATAAATATAGCCAAATTTTTTTTTTTTTTTTTTGGATGAACCAGTCCTAATCATCTGCTACAGCATGCCTTGCATATTGTTTGTTTTTTTACTTGCCTGTCTATCATCAACAACCCACTTCACGATATACTACACAGATTTATCTGCATCTAATTTAATCTATAGGATTAGCTTATAATTGCAGCCGATCGAAGCCCCTTTCGTCACTACATTCTCTACTATTTTGAAAGGGTAAAGATTTGCAATGTGCACACTCCCAAGTCCGAAATCATTCAGCATTTATAGTGTGCTATTTAAGCTTAATTTCTTTCTATTCTTAAGATATTTATTTACCAGATTTAAATCATTCTACACACTATCGGCGACTGTCCGCTAAACCATCAATTGTTACACCTCAAAATAAAAATAAAAAAATAAAAATCTACATACAAAAAGAAAGATCAATTAATTATACATCTGGTGCAGTGCTAAAGACGGGTTTGTCCTTGTCGACTACATTTTCTGTTGGACTGCCTGAGCTGCCACTCTTTCGTCTAGGCTTTGCCTCGCCAAGCATGGTTAGCACATCCCGCATGGAAGGCCGGTCCCGAGGGAGCTTGGCGGTGCACAAAACGGCAATTCGTAGAACCAAAAGCATCTCCTCTTGCACGTGCTTACACTGGCCACCGGCATTCGGGTCTAACACTTGTTCAACCCCTTGGTTGCTTCTTATCTTTTCACGTATCCACCCGACGATGTCTTGTCCCTCCCCAAATTCAGGCTCGATCGGCCGCTTCCCGGTTAGGAGTTCCATCAGCACAACTCCAAAGCTGTATATGTCGCTCTTTTGATCCACTTTTAGTGTGTAACCGTACTCTGCCATGTCACATAATTGGGTTTAAATACAGAATACAGCAAGAAGCTACTAATATATGTGATGTAAATTAATAACGGGCTTAAAGTACAATAACCTGGCAAGGGCCCTAATATAGTGATTTTGGTTTAAAATTAGGCTGTTCCAGCTCAGAGCCCAACTAAAGCCCATATTATATTGGAAAGTTCTTGCATAAATAGTTTTTGAGAAGTACCTAAACCAACTTTATATTATACGCCTTAAAGTTTCTTAAGATACCTTAAAAACTTTGAAATATACATTTTATGAACATATCAAATTAATAGACAAAAAATTACAACTTACCAGGTGCAATATAACCGTAGGAGCCAGCGACCACCGAGACAGATTCGTTCTTCCTTGCCAGGTTCCGAGCCAGCCCGAAATCGGCAATTCGTGCCTCCATATTCGCATCCAGTAATATATTGCTCGACTTGACGTCCCGATGTATAACAGGCGGATGGCAATCGTGGTGCATGTATGCCAAGCCCTGCGCAACACCCGTCGCCACATTGTATCTCAAATTCCAATCACCCAATAGAACCTGACCCATTTCAGCCCCGGCTCCATGCAATGCCTCCCATAAACTTCCGTTCGGCATATACTCGTATAGCATCATGCAGTCTAAGTCATTGTGGACATAGCCCAAGAGTCTGACAATGTTCCGGTGCCGGAGTCGACCTAACAAGGCTACCTCCTTTGCCACATCAGCACTCAAGTCAGCATGATCTTCCTCATGTGTGGCGCCCGGTCGCCAGAGCTTCTTCACGGCTATGACTGAGTGTGGCCGGGATAACTCAGCCTTGTAGACTATTCCAGTCGCACCCATACCAATGACATTAGACTCCTTCACACATGCCACAATTTCAGCACTTGTAAAATTTATCCTCTGGAATGCTGTCAAACGCCATGCCCATGCTTCATTGGTGTTGTTCTCTTCATGGCAACATCCACCATCCAGGTACCATTTCCTATACAGATAGTGGCCTCCAAACAATACCAGCCCCATACCCACCATGGTGGCTATACCAATGATCCAAGCGGTCACAATATGCTTTAACCGAATGCTTTGTAGACTCTTAGGTGATTCGGTCGCATATGTGCCAGTACAAGGTGGAAGGACCCCACCACACAAACCTTGGTTCCCAGTGAGATCATCTGGATTTATCGACCGAAGAATACCATTTGATGGTACCGGACCGGTAAGGTTATTGTACGATAAGTTAAGGGTCTCAAGAGCTGGTGAGCTACCAAAATTCTCTGGTATCGATCCAGTTAGTAAATTGCTTGATAAATCTAGAATTGCAAGTGTTGGCATCATGGCAATTGAAGGCGGTATTGGGCCAGTCAACCTATTGTGTTGTAAATTCAAATTGACTAACCGTTGGCATGAGGACAAGCTAGCAGGTATCGAACCAGTTAAATGGTTATTAGACAAGTCAAGTGCAGAGAGAGAGGGGCATTCTTGGAATTGGTCGGGGAGGTTTCCGGTGAGTTGGTTATCAGATGCCATGAAAGTTTGTAAGGTTGGTATGGCAAAAATATTAGAGGGGAGGGAGAATTGGATATTGTTGTGTGAGAAATCTATGAAAGAGAGAGAGGTAGATGAGGCAAGGTCACCTGGTATTTCCCCTTGCAGCTCGTTGCTAGCCAATTCGAGCCGTTGTAGCCTTGGCAATTTACCGAAACCAACTGGTATAGTACCATTCAACCGATTGTTTTGCATGCGAACACGTATTAATGAGGCACATGTAGAAATGTTAGCTGGTATAGCACCAGAGAACCTATTGCCAAAGAGTATGAGCTTGGTGAGGGACCCACCGGCACATAAACCGGATGGTACCATACCTGAGAGCGCATTAGATGACACATCGATCCACTGCAACGGTGAGTTCAAACCGAGCATAGTAGGAAGCGACCCTGTTAAAGAATTATTCCATAATTCAATTATCTCCAATTTGGGTAGATCAGCAATACCGGCAGGTACCAACCCGGTTAGTCGATTGCACATTAGATTGAGGAGTAGCAAATTCTTTAGTTGTGAGATTTCTGATGGGATTGCACCAGAGATTAAGTTATCAGAGATGTCTAAAAACACCAAGGAACTCATGTTACCGATCTCCCGTGGAATGGGCCCACCGATGTTGTTTTGATAGAGGTACAAGGTGGTGAGCTGTTGCAATTTTCCCAGTTCCGATGGTATCTTACCTACAAGATTACCTACAGCAAGGTCGAGATATTGTAAATTGGCCAAGTTACCTAATTCAGCTGGTATACTCCCTTCAAGCTCATTGTATCCTATTATGAGCTTCTCCAGTGAAATGAGCTCACCTAATTCAGATGGTATTTGACCGGTTAAGTTGTTTCCGGATAGGCCTAAGAATTTAAGCCGTTTCAAGTTCCGATATGATGGTGGTATCACCCCTTCGAAGAAATTGCCGCGAAGGTCAAGAATCTCTAGTGATGTGGCATTTGAGAGATCATCTGGTAATGGGCCTTCAAAATTATTACCCGACCCGTTCAGTACGGTTAAGCCGGTACACAGGCCAAGGCCGGAGGGAAAGTTCCCGACTAACAAATTTTGGCTTATGTCAAATGATTTGAGGTTGGTCAAAGAGGAAAGAGATTTTGGAAGGGAGGTGGAAAAGGAGTTGAAGGAGAGATTGAGATAGGTTAGACCTGTTAAGATGGTGATTTCATTAGAGATTTGACCGCTTATGTTCATGGTGGAGAGATCTAGGCTTACTACACGATTCAATGAATTGCATGCAATTCCAGTCCAATTGCAGTGTGGAGGGTCCTTCCACCCATTAAGCAAGCCAAGTGGGTCGACCAGACCCGACTTGAGTGATAGCAGTGCTGACCTGTCGTCGCTTCCAGCTCCATTGATAGAGTTTGAGAAGAAAATAAATATAGTGAGAGGGATAATGAGAAGTTCGGTAATGGTAATTTGGGAAGTATGCATTGTTTGGTGCGAGAGTGCTCTGTTACTCTCTATGTCGCTTTCTCTCTCTAGCTCTGTTTCATAATCTTTTACTCTGTTTCTTCTCTGCTTTTGGTAAGTGGGTTGCTCTGTTCTGATCTGTGGAAAAGAAGAGAAGAGAAGAGAAGAGAAGAGAAGAGAAAAGCAGGGGACTGACAGAGAAGGAAGAGTAAAAGTTCTTTACACTATATATTTATAGTAAATATAAAATTATATGGATTTATGTTCTTTCATTTACTGAAAAGCTGTCAATCGAGAGAGAGGGGGGTTTTTGGTAGTATTAGAAAACAGAGAGACAGGAAACGTGGAGGGAATGTGTGAAAAGGGGATCAAATATTAACAAAAAAAATGAAGAGTAAAGAATTCCTCTGTGCATGTTCCTTCCGGATACAAAATGATCAGATTATTTTTCCATGTAACACTGTATATATTTTGTATTGGATCTACCTGAAATTAACTTATGGTACATGGATTAACTTAGAGAGCAAGAGTATAAAGCAAAGCAATCTAAAGAAATGAAATAGATTCATTAACACTTGTTGGAAGCAAGAAAAGCTTTACTTAAAATCAAGGAGAAGACTGTTTCTGGTAAACCAAAATTGTTACCTAAATTTGTTATCTTTTTTATATTGACATCAACCTGATTACATATGTAATTTTGAAAATGTTACACAACTTTGCCAGGTAAAAAATAATTTTGGATTAAAAAAAAAAAAGGCAATGTTGGGTTAAGATATACGCCTTCCTCATACCATAAAATAAAACAAAAGTAAATTTGACACAATTAATTTGCCTTTTCAGGTTCATAGTCTTCACTAAAATATTGGATAAACTTTACTAAATATATATCAACTCTGATAATTCCCTGTGACATTCGACTGCAGTATATAGGCATGTAAAACCTTAACAACTGCAGGTCTGACCTAAAAAATAATAAAACAAAAAAAAAACAAAAACCACTTGACGCCACCTCATCGTGCCAAAACATGCATAATTAAATCCCAGATTGTACCTAATGAGTTAAGTTAATCCAAACCTCTTAACTAACATAAATGCTCGTTATCTATAGATTGAGAGCCTTTAACAGTATTATTTGATTAGTTTATACACAACTTGCAGTAGAATAACAGCACAGAGTAGATCGACTCCATTCAATTTAGACTGCTGATCTCCATTACCATCCTGATGTTGCCCTATTATATAATTAATTTATGGTTAGAATTACATACCATAAAATAAATTTATATGTATGTAATATAAAAGAAAACGATAACTTAGATAGACCTGCCAAAAGTTACTGGACACCTCCATTTTGTGATGACCGGAGGGGAGATGAAGTAAAAAAGAACTAACCAACATGATTTCAAGTACAAGACTAACCTGACTACTGTCTCTCTATGATCAGTAGAAAGTCAGAATAGAAAAGAAATGTCTAAACTTAACCTCTTTCACTCTATCATTCTTTCTTCCCTTTTAATCAAAGTTAATTATATTAAACTTGGCATGATGATGCTATTTTGGTTGTTACTGTCTTTCCTTGCATCTCACTATTATTGAGATATCAGTAGCTATGATGTTGAAAAAATGATGTTATTATTTTATGGCTTGACACATATTATAAGTTTGTGATTTTTATCTGCTCCAACTGTATTTGCAGGTATTATTGCTGGAAAAAAATTTGAGATATATATATATATATAGTTTTTTTTTTTAGAAAAATAAAAGATATTATTGCTGGAAAAAAATAGTAAAAACTTTCCAAAATTTGAATTTTTTTACTACAAGCACATTCTTATATGACAAACACGTTGAGCACTTTAGATTGACTATTTAAACTTTGAAATCGCAAAAATCCACTTGGTACAACGCAGTGCTCTATGCCGAGTTGGCATATTAGGTACGGTAGAATTAACCTAATAATATGCTGAAATGATAAATTTGTACTATTAATTAATCTTAAGTTTGGGCCTTCTTACGAGACGAGGTCAGCACTATCAAATTAGAAAAATAAATAAGAACGGTTCCGAGATTACAGTGGATGTTAAAGATAAATAAATATTCATTAGAGTATATAATCAGAGCTTCTAATTAAGGTATCCCCATTTATAGCAGTTATTTTCTTCGATCACAATATATAACAAAGGGTTAAGTAGCTACATTCTTTTTATTTTATTTTTTCCTTTTGTACCATTGTTAAATTGTCGTAACAAATGGGATAGGTAGAAAATATATAGATCAAGCTGGGGGTATTTTTTTAGCATCTTTTCATCTTAGCTTTCCCTTGAGAGAATCTTCCCATGTGTATGCTTCTCTGTTTCTACAAGTAGATCGAACACCTCATCTCTTCTATATTTTACACTCACACATGTGGGAGGAAAAGAGTATCAATTAACATGCAAATTAATCATAGAGGGGTTAGATAAATAAAAGGATAGCTAAACTAAACTAAACTAAACTAAATAACAAATGCTCTAGCTCTAAGTTACTCACATGCACACATGAGGGTATTGGTTAGGATACAAAAAATTTCAATTTGGATTCCCATGTGAAACCCTGTTACCATGAACTTTCCTTGATCTAGTTAGTTATATCATTTTAATTGCTTATTACTTTATAATCCGCCTTGCCTAACAGTACATGAGGCCATGTGAAACCCATTTGGCTGCTTGAGATTATCTCTGCTAGCTGTCCCATTATTGATCCATTAGTGAATGATTTGGAAGTAATGTTCTACAAGTGCACTTTGTCAGGGGCATTTTGGAGCGAATGTCAACTCCAGTAATATCGATCATTTATGTACTGGGGTGGGGTTATCATGTGGTGCTGCTTCTGTGGTACTTCGTGTAGCAATATAATATGGATAACTCGCCAACTCGGGAATAATTTATTTTTTATTGTGCAAATAATATATCAAAATATTGATTTGTTTAATAAAGCAAACAAAGTTACTACCAATTAATTATGAAAAGAATTCGAGTATAAATGGCATACAATTAATTCATTGATTCTTCGAAAAAAATAATGCAGATACAAGTAATATCAAGAAATTTCGTTTACTATTAAACTTTTGAGTTAATATGTGAAATATCTCAGAGAAACGGACTCTAGCTACCCGTGTATTGATCGTTGTATGGCACGAATCTCAATACGTTGCATATTGTTCAAATCGTGTGTTGTGTACTGCTGCGGTGAGAGTTAGCTCTTACACTGTACGGCCTCTAATAGAGAGTTCATTAGTGCTAAAACATCAGGATTAAAGCATTGAAAGTAAAATTAATAAGGATAATGGGACCACACTAGTGGGTTTTTTATAATCAAAGGAAAGTTAAAAAGTTAATGATTCTGCTTCTTTATGATACGTAGAAAATAAATGAGTGCACTTGCTTGGATTAAATTTGTGCCATGCCCATGTCCGGATCACCTAATCTCTCAACCACAATTTAAGAAAAAAAGTTGGAGACAAGCATTTGAATCTTGTCAAACTCTTTATTTAGTGCTTTAATTAATTTAGGCTTCAAATATTTGTTAAATTTGAAGGTCTTAGTTCCAGGGAGGAATTCACATTCCCTCGGGTTACCTGACTGAGGACAATTAAGATTGAACGTTCTTTTAACATGGCACGGATCTCAAAACAGACCTCCTACAGTCTCCATAGGCACCAGATTGAGTTTGGCTTATATGGGATTAATCTTGGTTGTCTGTTTCAATTTGCTTGAGTCAGGTACCTAGGATACGGATCCTCCAAGAAGAGGGGGCGATCCGATGGGTATCAAACCAAATTCAGTTCGATGCCGTCCAATTTGTCTCAAGATTCGTGTGTACTTGATCCGCATAAAAAATCAGATTTGTTCGAATCAAGGGCGCACAAATCTTGATATGAATCAGACATGACCAAATTTAATCAGATGTCCAATGGGCCTGAGGACAATTACCAAACAATTTATAATTATAAATGGGCTAGCTGTTAATCCTCTTATAATCTGTGGGAACCTTCAAACTAGGCCCTGGGCCTCAGACAAAAACCCAAGGCCCAAAAAAGTTCCACATATCTGCATTCATTAGTTGGGAAACTTAAATTAGAGGCTTGGTAATGGTACCTGTGAAAATCACCAGATCTCTCATCGATTATAAAGTTCGTCTTTTTTTTCGTTTTTAAATTCGTACAATACTCATTCTTCTTCAAATGTACAACATTTATTATTATTTTTTCTTACATTAAAAGATCGTACCAGCAAATTGGACAAGACCTGAATGATTTATCCAGGACAAGCAAAATCATAACCCCTGAAATTAGAAGTTCCTCGAATGATTAATACTGTTTCCTATTTATAAACTTTACTCATTTCAGGTTCGCTTTGTGGTCGGTCTTTGATATCTGTTCTTGAGATTTTATAACGGGAGAAGATTTTCCAAGGGCCCATTCAGCGCTTTTTTTATTTATCATGTATAAAATTAGATTTTTATTCTGGCTACATTTTACTAATTTATGTGGAAAAAAGAAGCTCTGATCGAACCCAACTAATTTTGTTTCCGACAAATTGGGCTTCCTCATTAAATTGCTAATCTGAGTGCATTTCTGGAAGTATACAATTTTACCAGCATGTATTAATATTGAAGCTTTCAATGACAATAACACTTAACTTCATAACAGTTCCTTGAATATTAGTAAGAGCTTGATATTGAAGCTTTCAATGATAATAACACTAACCCTGTAAAGAAAGTGTCAGCCTGGCAAGCACCTCAAAGCCATCATCAGACATTGAGATTTCTGTACTAACTCTGCCACTCTTTTTTTAATTTCTTTGCTTACTGATTAGATTATTTTTCTTTGAATTTATGCATTCTTACTCCTCCCATACAAATCCCAAACCAAAAAAAAAATTCAACATCATTGGCTTGGCCTTTACATTATTAGTGACAAAATTCGTTTCCCTTGCACAGATTTCTTTATTTTTGGTTCTTATCTTTAAATCAAAAAGGTTATTGTTTTAAGTTTTAAACTCATCTGAACCTAGAAACAAGTTAAACGGTCAATTACGTATGATGTACACCAGGTGTTCGATGAAATGCCTGAGTACAATTTTCTTTGTTTGCCGGGACCTCACATTCATGGGTTACCCCAGAAGCACGTGCACCTAAGTATTGGACTTATTAGATCTGGGAGGCTCGTTATCTCTATAATTTTCATCTTAAATGGACATTCTTTTTTACCTCTTACTACACCGATTGTCAGTGCTTCTTGTTCGTAATATATTGATAAGTTGCTTACCATTCACTTTTATTCATTCTTTGTGATTCCGCACAAATTGGTTATGCGTATCTTAACTTTCTTCCAATTTTGAAGCAGTTTGTTAAGAGTGGAATGGTGGGGTTTGTGTTGTTTGATGTTAATTTCTCTCATGCAACTAATTGAGGTTGTTCTTTTTTGATGGGAAGTAGCTAAATCATTAAGTATGATGGGTGGCTATATATATAAATTTCTCATTTTTAATTTTTATTTTGAAGGTCGTAAAGAGAAGGGAACTCAGTAAAGGTGGTTCTTATTGAATGATCATATCCCCTCAGGTACCGCATCTATGGTAGAGAATCCCAGCCGAGCGATTATTTTTCGGTCTGCCTTAATTAGATGCACGGGGTTCTTTGAGATTTTTGCCAGATTTAAATAAACGTCCGCATCTCATGCTTCCGGGTCAGGTACCTGACTGGATTTGAATTCAGTTCTTATTTATGTGTTATGTTTGAAGAAATTACTGGGTCATCACCAGAAACTTCCACAGACATGACAAATATCTCTTGCTTGTCAAAATCAAATTGAGCTAAGTTGATCTGGTACAATTAAATCAATATATATCTGGTATAGCAAAGTATGTATATATCATGATGGTTCGGGTCACTGCAATTGCATTCTTTCTTTACTGTTCCGGATTGGTCTTTTTTCTTTTTGTAAAAATATATTTTTTGTTTGTTTTTGTTTTGAGCAATCTTGCGGATGGGCATAATCTGAAGTTATGGCATCCGATTCATCCAAAAATTTATAGATAACCAGTAATTTGCCAGAATATAGGAGTACACCTTACCAAACAAATGCATTAATTCTATACTATTGTCAAATATAAAATGTTTAGGATATGATTACAGCAACCAAAAATAAAAAAAAATGAATGCAGCACATCAAGTTATCTTTTCCTTGATGAACTTTTGCAGTGTGAGTTATTCTGAAGCACTACATTATTTCATCCCCTTTTCATAAATACCTTTGTATAGAGTCTTTAAACAATAGCCACCCGTATCTTCTCCCCGACTTGTATTTATAGTTCTAGCACCACAACTGCAAAAATTCACACCAAATTTTTAAGGTGAAACATGAGATTGATACAAGTAGTTGTTCAGAAGTATCGAACAAATTAAGTTATATAGATGAAATATTCATATTAACTTCTATTGTTGTATACTAGTTGCAAATGCAAAGTTTTACATTTCATGCTCAATATTTGTGTAGTGCATAAGCTTCAATAAATGATGATGTTAAGAACTTACAATCAGAGTCAGTAGTGATCCACTGCCCCATTCTCACACAATCAACACTCTGTGTACTAAGCTTGCTAGCCTGATCTGGTACTGAATTGTTCAAATCTGATGAGAGATTTGATAAATTTGAATGCAGATTCGACAAATTCTTGACCAAGATCTGGTCAGCTCGGTTAGTATAAACAGAAGAGGTCGAAGCACAACTTCGTACATCCCACATGAAGCTTATCTTGCTGGAATTTGAACTTCTGTTGTCGTCTAAATCTTTTGTTGCCTCACGGTTCTGAGGATTTAGTACCTAGGGAAGAGAAAATACAATCAAATTCGATCAGTAGCAATTGTTTTTTTTTTTCTTATTGTATGTAAAGGGTAACATTTTTTCTTTTCTTTTTTCTTTTTCTGAAGAACTAGCCAAAACTGAATAACCGGTTTCCATTGCAAAGAAACAACCACAAATGTCATTCACACCAGAAAATGGGAAAACAAACCCAAAAATTTGTTCATTCGAAAAATTTCTGCTGATTAAAATTTATTTGTTCGATTATTTACCAAAGCATGATGTGGTTTCCTTTTTCGTCATCTCGTCTGCCTAGCAATTGCTGGTGCAATAGCAATATAGTAAAATTCATCTTGCTTCTGATTGAATTTTTATTTTCGATCTAATCTACTACTACTTATATCTACCCTGACAAGTTTTCTACTGCTTTCATACCATATAACACTAAAGGTACATAAATTGCCCATATTCATTGGGGAAGCCTGATAAATTGAAAATTAACTAAAAGAATATGTTTTATCCGCAATGATAAAAAATGACTATTGCCAATGGTAAGATCACTTATATGGCTATTTCTGAGGGTATGGTTATTACCGACAGAAGTATTTGCGAGGGTATTGACACTGTTAATCAATTTTATCATGGCAGATAAAACAGATTCTTGTAACACATGTAAAGAAACAGAAGAAAAGCATGCCAGAATATATCTACTAATTACCTTCCAAGCTCTGGCACCAACTCTTTGAGCCTTAGCTGCCACGGCCCACCTAATTAACTCTTTCATGCGATTGACACCATATCTTTTCTCGCTTTTCCGACCTTCGATTTTCTGATCTCCTGCATCACTTGATTCTCCACTGTTGGATCCAGCTGACATTACAGCACATAGTGGAAGCACTTTGCATCCCACAACACTTGTCTCTCCCTTATGACCCACCATTTTTTTTTTCTAACTTCTATTGTTATTTCAAAGAAACTTATTGCGCTCTCTTTGTAATGTGTTCTTATATTTCTCTTATGACCCACAACACTTGTTTCTCTCTATTGCCTGATCAACTCTACTTCCAGTGCTTCAGCCTTCAATCCTCCAAAAATACGGGAAAAATAAATTAAAATTCTACAGTATTATACCTCATGAGAATCAATACAGCAGGAAAAATAGAGCTACTATTATTACTTTATCTACAGTCGACGAGGCTCGATCTAATGGTCTGCTGGTTTGATAGGAAGAAGCAAAGAAAGAAGTACTACTTTGCAATGAGATAAGAGTTACTTATTTGCACAACATGTGCTAAGCTGTGCTTAATCATTGGTTAGCCATGTGGTATCAGCTTGTCTAATGACATGGCTTCATGCATATTTAGGAAAAGGAAAAGTTTCGCATGCGCCCTTCAAAAACGAAATATCTTAACCTCTAGAAGAGAACTTGGTGCAGCAATAATAAATCGGGTTTTGTTTGGGCCATATTGCAAGCTCTTTCTAGCTCAGGTCACACACTTCAACTCTAGGTTGCCTCATGTTCGGATCACCCTGTATTTATATCAAATCGAATTTTGATCGGTATCTGATTATATTCAAGGATCAGTTTGGTTAAGATCAAAATTGTGTAAAGATTAGGTTGTTCAAGTCGGATTTTTTAGATCACCAGTCGTCTCAAGTTCAAACCATCTCGAGTTTAGACCATTTGAATTTTGAGTATATATCAGGTCTTTTGAGATCCAGAGCATTTTTATTCAAGTAATTCGAATTTAAATCATTTAAATTGGGTCATTACAGATTTGGATTGGGTCATGTGACTCATGTTCATATCAATTGACTTCTGAAAGTATCTAAATTAGGTTCCGAATCGAATTCAGATTGAAGCAAACAAATCCTTTGGATTGAGTTAAAACTTAAAAAGTTTGCCAATCATCTCAAGGTTATATTAGTTTTGTCAACCTTTTACTTTTCACTCTGTATGTATTTTCAGAAATTATTCTATAGCCTTCCAAATTCTATTTTTAATGTTCATATAGGATCCATTGAACAAGTTTCGAACTAGATTAAAAACTGATTCTTAAGGTGGAACATATTTTGACAACTGAAGGTTATACATGCAATTATCCTTGAGAAAAAAAGTAATAACAACATGTTCTGCGCCAACATTTGTGTAAGCAGTCTTACAGCAATGTTTGGAATCTTTGGGGGTGAAGGAAACCAATGAAAGATATAGATTTAATAAAGCATGGAGGTTTTAGATTGATAGATATATAGTTGGATAGATCTCTAGGAGTTTATATTTGGAATGATGTCCTTTTATAATACTTGTTTAGCATAAAATAATTACAAAGCTGAAAGATAAGACAATAGCATTAGGTGGTTAGTGTTTCAACCGGAGATAATTAATTACATCAGAAGTGGTCATCTCTTGTTAAGTTGGCCATGTGAGTACTACACGGAAGTGACAACAACAAGCCGCCTTCTCTACACACAGTTGTTTAATGATTTTTTGTGGCGCCGTGCAATGAGAAATTTCATGTAGAAGCTGGCTGACAGATTGACTGAGATAAGAAAAGAAGCCTCTAGCGAGAGGAGATAATCTTTGGATGCAAAAAATTGCACCTATTTCAGCACATAAATATTTTTTTTTTTCTTTATAATTGTGCACTATCTAATTTAATCAGAAATGAGAAAATTAACTTATTCTTTGTTAAATTGTAGAAAAATTAGCACAAGAATTACTTTAATAATACATTTTTTTAATAAAATAATACTTATATTAAAATAAAATTATATTATATAGTTTGAAATAATTATAAATCAACAAATATTGAATGTTTGATGATTTAAATAATTTCTTATTTGTCAATGTCTTTTTTTCATTGAACATAGCTCATGTACAATTGATATTTTGTTTGAGTGTACATCTTATACAAAATTAAAGATTTACCTAGCTAGATTTAGTGATTATTGCCGAAGATACATTTTTTGTGTGAAAAAGTCGCATATTTAAAATTAATTTTTTTTTGTAAATATTTAAATTTGTATGACTAAATTCTCATTTTTTTTATTTTAAAGAAAGGTTAATGTCAGGATTTGACAGTTAGTTTTCATTGTTTTTTTTCCTCTAACTTGTAAATGTGCTGAAGTCTTTGACTTGTTTCGGCCTTGCTGCCTTTGAGGTGGCACATAATGCAACATTTATAAAAGCGCCACAGAAGTTCTAAGTATAGGATAAATAATTTGAGGACACAACACATGGGTAGAAACCATCTGGCATGCATCTTTGACCAGACAAATTTTAAAAAGATTTGAACAGCGTCAAGATTTGTTCTATTTCCTGGCTCCTATTTTGCTGAGATCAAATTGTTTTGTTAGTAAACTGAAGCATGTTTCCCAAAATTTAATTTTGAAATCCTTTGATGTCATTGGATCATTCAATTTTAATTGAAACTGCATCTAATCGGTAAAAAGGAGCTGTACTTTTTTCTGTTGGAGTACTTTTTCCCGACTCGTACCGTATTCGATAAAACGGGTATGGGTAAGTTTTTTTTTTTGTAAACTTATTGGGTATGGGTACCGATAAAGATTCTTTTTTCATTATTTAAACGGGTAAGGGTATGGGTAAAGCCTATTCCGAACCCGTTATCCGGTCGGGTAATTATAAAAAAATTAAATATATTATATATATTGATAGCAATGAATATTAATTCTTCAACTATTCTTGATAGTTGTATTACGCTTAATTAACTATTAAAACACGTAAATAAATTTCAGCAAATCTCAATAAAGTTTAGACCTTTTACACACGTGTGTATATATATATATATATAGAGAGAGAGAGAGAGAGAGATGGGCTATTGTGCTTTGCAAAGTAAATGGGTTTACTTCGGACCATATTTTTATTTTTGAAAATCTAAACAACCGATCCGAACCGTTCAACATGTTCTAAATATTGAAATGTGCTTGCAGACTAAATTTTACATTTTTTGGAATTTTTTTACTATTTATTAAGCCACTTTGAAAATCGCTGATCCGGTGGTCCAGAAAATTTTACTGTTTTTTACTGTTCACAGTGGATCAGCGATTTTCAAAGTGGTTTAATAAATAGTAAAAAAATTCCAAAAAATGTA
Source organism: Carex littledalei (assembly GCA_011114355.1). Lineage (NCBI taxonomy): Eukaryota > Viridiplantae > Streptophyta > Magnoliopsida > Poales > Cyperaceae > Carex > Carex littledalei. The sequence continues at coordinate 7,482,780 of CM022102.1, forward strand.
AAATTTAGTCTGCAAGCACATTTCAATATTTAGAACATGTTGAAAGATTCGAATTGGTTGTTTGGATTTTCAAAAATGAAAATATGACCTGAAGTAAACCCCCTCATTTACTTTGCAAAGCACAATAGCCCATCTATATATATAGAGAGAGAGAGAGAGAGAGATGAGCTATGGTGAGACGTGGAGTAAAACCAATTTTTTACTCCATGGCACTATATTTCTATTTTGAAAATCCAAACCGCTCAACATATTCTCTATATTGAAATGTGCTTGGAGACCAAATTTTACATTTTTTGGAATTTTTTTACTATTTATTAAGCCACTTTGAAAATCGCTGATCCGGTGGTCCAGAAATTTTTACTGCTTTTTACTGTTCACAGTGGATCAGCGATTTTCAAAGTGGCTTAATAAATAGTAAAAAATTCCAAAAAATGTAAAATTTAGTCTCCAAGCACATTTCAATATAGAGAACATGTTGAGCGGTTCGGATTGGTTGTTTGGATTTTCAAAATAAAAATATGGCGTGGAGTACAAACTTGTTTTACTCCACGTCTCACCATAGCTCATCCCTATATATATATATATATGGGCTATTGTGCTTTGCAAAGTAAATGGGGGGGGGGTTTACTTCAGGCCATATTTTTATTTTTGAAAATCCAAACAACCGATCCGAACCGTTCAACATGTTCTAAATATTGAAATGTGCTTGCAGACTAAATTTTATATTTATTGCAATTTTTTTACTATTTATTAAGCCATTTTGAAAATCGCTGATCCACTGTGAACAGTAAAAAACAGTAAAATTTTCCGGACCACCGGATCAGCGATTTTCAAAGTGGCTTAATAAATAGTAAAAAAAATCCAAAAAAATGTAAAATTTAGTCTGCAAGCACATTTAAATATTTAGAACATGTTGAACGGTTCAGATCGGTTGTTTGAATTTTCAAAAATGAAAATATGACCCGAAGTAAACCCCCCATTTACTTTACAAAGCACAATAGCCCATATCTCTCTCTCTCTATATATATAGAGATGAGCTATGGTGAGACGTGGAGTAAAACAAGTTTGTACTCCACGTCATATTTTTATTTTGAAAATTCAAACAACCGATCCGAACTGCTCAACATGTTCTCTATATTGAAATGTGCTTGGAGACTAAATTTTACATTTTTTGGAATTTTTTTTACTATTTATTAAGCCACTTTGAAAATCGCTGATCCACTGTGAACAGTAAAAATTTCTGGACCACCGGATCAGCGATTTTCAAAGTGGCTTAATAAATAGTAAAAAAATTCCAAAAAATGTAAAATTTGGTCTCCAAGCACATTTCAATATAGAGAACATGTTGAGCGGTTCGGATCGGTTGTTTGGATTTTCAAAATGGAAATATAGTGCCATGGAGTAAAAACTTGATTTTACTCCACGTCTCACCATAGCTCATCTATATATATATATATATATATATAGAGAGAGAGAGAGAGATAGGCTATGGTGCATTGCAATGCATAGGCACCCTTGTGCATTGGACCATAAATCACCGATTCAAAGTCCAAATGACCGATCCAAACCATTTATCTTGTTCTCCATATTTATATGTGCTTGGAGACCAAATTTTACATTTTTTGGAATTTTTTTGCTATTTATTAAGCTACTTTGAAAATTGCTGATCCGGATGAACAGTAAAAACAGTGCAACTAAATTCTGGACCATGTGATCAGCAATTTTCAAAGTGGCTTAATAAATAGTAAAAAAATTCCAAAAAATATAAAATTTGGTCTCCAAGTACATATTAATATGGAGAACAAGATGAACGGTTTGGATCGGTCATTTGGACTTTGAATCGGTGATTTATGGTCCAATGCACAAGGGTGCCTATGCATTGCAATGCACCATAGCCCATCTCTCTCTCTATATATATATATATATATATATATATATATAGTGGCTAAGGTCAAAGTGGTATGACCAAGGCCTTGGTGCTACCAATTAGTTTTTGCAATTTTAAAGTTCAAATAGTCAATCCAAACCGTTAGATGTTCAATCTATATTAAAATCTGCTTGGAGACCAAATTTTACATTTTTTGAAATTTTTTTACTATTTATTAAGCCACTTTGAAAATTGCTGATCCGGGTGAACAGTAAAAACAGTGCAACCAAATTCTGGACCATGTGATCAGCAATTTTCAAAGTGGCTTAATAAATAGTAAAAAAATTCCAAAAAATGTAAAATTTGGTCTCCAAGCAGATTTTAATATAGATTTAGCATCTAACTGTTTGGATCGACTATTTGAACTTTAAAATTGCAAAAACTAATTGGTAGCCCCAAGGCCTTGGTCATACCACTTTGACCTTAGCCACTCTCTCTCTCTTTCTCTCTCTATATATATGTGTGTGTGTGTGAAATGAATGTGTTTTAATTTATTATTTAGTAAATAATTTTTTTTTTATTATAATAGCAGTACCCGTTATTTATCCGCTACCGTTTCATAATCCGACAATCATAACAGGTAAGAGTAGAATAAGAGTAAAGTAATTCGCAGTGGGTAAGAGTATGATACGGGTAAGGACAATTTGTAACAAATATGAGTATGAAAATGCTTTCATCCGATCCTTACCGTAACCGTAACCGTTGATGCCCCTAATTAAATAGTAATTTGGTATATTAATTTTAAAACCCTGATTTGTTTATGTTGGAGTACTTGAAGTTCTATTATTATATGTGAAGTACTTCGAATTAACAAACGAACCCCATTTAATGCTCGGACGACGTGTCATTGTACTGAGCATGCTTATTATTAATAAGGGTAATTATATTTTCCCCCATCTATCCATCCCCCATTTCATCCCCCAACTAACTAACTTCCTCTTCTAACTATAATTAACTATCTAATGGTCCCTACAAATTAATTACCCAATTTTCTTCCTTTATTTCTTTCCTCTTTCTCCCTCTCTCTCCCACCTCCGCCTCCACCCGTCTCTCCCACCTCTCCCTCTCCGCCTCCGCCTCCCTCTCTCATCTCTCCATCTCCGCTTCCGCCTCCCTCTCCCACCTCCGCCTCCGCCTCCCTCTCCCTCTCCCACCTCTGCCTCCGTCTCCCACTTCCATGAACTATTTACACTTACACGATGAGGATGAATACTTGCTCGATGAGAGATGAATACTTGCATGACGAGGTATGAATACTTGTGCAACGGACAGCTCGAAAGTATGTCATGATGGATCTCATTTGAAAGAGAAAATTGTGTAGAAGACGTTGGTGGTTTTAGATTTGCAAAATTTCTCACAGATCGTCAGAAATATTGGTTAAATTGAACGGAGAAAAAAAAAACCACCTCCAAAAACGTGTAAAAGATGGGTGAGTGATGTGTCCAGTTTTTTTTTTAAATAATTGACATCTTAGGTGTGAATACTTGATGTATTATAGATGAATACTTGATTTATTATATGTTAATACTTGCGCGCTCTTGTAAAATTAATCGAGGTATGCACATATGCTTGTAATACTCTTGATACATGAACTATTTACACTTACACGACGAGGATGAATACTTGCTCGATGCGGGATGAATACTTGCATGACGAGGTGTGAATACTTGTGCAACGGACAACTCGAAAGTATGTCATTATGGATCTCATTTGAAAGAGAAAATTGTGTAGAAGACGTTGGTGGTTTTAGATTTGCAAAATTCCTCATAGATCGTCAGAAATATTGGTTAGATTAAACGGAGAAAAAAAACCACCTCTAAAAACGTGTAAAAGATATATGAGTGATGTGTCCAGTTTTATTTTTTAAATACTTGATATCTTAGGTGTGAATACTTGATGTATTATAGATGAATACTTGATTTATTATATGTGAATACTTGCGCGCTCTTGTAAAATTAATCGAGGTATACACATATGCTTGTAATACTCTTGATACATGAACTATTTACACTTACACGACGATGATGAATACTTGCTCGATGAAGGATGAATACTTGCACAACGATGTATGAATACTTGTGCAACGGACAACTCGAAAGTATGTCGTCATGGATCTCATTTGAAAGAGAAAATTGTGTAGAAGACGTTGGTGGTTTTAGATTTGCAAAATTTCTCACAGATCGTCAGAAATATTGGTTAGATTGAACGGAGAAAAAAAAACTACCCCTAAAAACGTGTAAAAGATGGGTGAATGATGTATCCAGTTTTTTTTTTAAATACTTGATATCGTAGGTGTGAATACTTAATGTATTATAGATGAATACTTGATTTATTATATGTGAATACTTGCTCGCGCTAGTTGTAAAATATTTTAGATATTAGGCGGTCCGCAAATAGTAAGTGGTCCCCCAAGTAGTTAGTAGTTATTAAAGTAGTTATTGACTGGGGAATGAAACGGGGGATGGATTCCGGGGGATAGCTAGGCTCTCCCTATCAATAAAGCCTATGGGTTAATCCCCGAAAAGAAAAGAAAAAAAAAACACACAATGTTTCAGGGACAAAACATAAATTAAAAATTGAATGCAAAATACCACATTCTTTATTTAGATCCAAAAATTATATAAAATAACATGAAAGTGTCACATAGAACATAGTGTATAGTGCATTTTTTTTACTTTGCAGATTTTAATATTAGTTTCAAGAAATTTTATCGGTTATCAATTTTTTTTACTAATCTTTGTCGTAACAATTAGTTATAGACTTTATTTAGGAAGTATAATTGTATTCAAATTTCTACCGAATTATCAAATAAAGAGGATAAATTATTCTAGTTAAAACTAACAACTTAATTATTTAGGCTGCCATTGAGACAAAAGTGGTAATTATATTGGAATGGATAAATAATGTCAGTACTTGACAGTTATTTTAACTTCAACTTCACCGATGTACTCTTAAGCTTGGAAATTTTTGCAAATTTTTTTTAAGTAAGAAACAGAATCCTCTATGGTACATTTCTATTACATCGCAATAATTTAGCAATCACATTCTCACAAAACTCTCCATATCAAGCTCCCCCCATCCTAAAAGAAGATTTTTGGCAATTAACCTTCTTGACCTTTTGCTTTTATTCTTTGCCACACCCAAGAAATTAAAACCTTACTAACAAAAGCCCTCTCTAAAGCTTTAGAGCAAAATAATGCAAAGCAAAAAAGAAGCAGAAGGAAATACAAATAATTAGTTTTATTCTAAATTTACACTTCAGACATATCTGCTAATCAATACAGAGACTTTTTTTTTTGCATACAAGTGCCTTTAACTAACGATTGAACCCTCATCCTCTCCATTTTGAACATCGAGTTGATTAATAAGATCCACGAGGCTGCCCGCCTTTCTTTTTGCTCTATCAGTACCAGTCTCAGCCAACTCCTTCAACACCTCAGCAGCACCCATCTCCTTCATGACCCGTGCTTGACCCGCATCAACAGTGCACACAGACCACAATATCGCAGCAGCATATTCCTTGTTCCTTGGTGAGCTGCTCTTCATAACCTCAACCAAGCATGGCACTGGCTTAGCCTCGTTAACCGCTATTTTTCCATCCGGATTACTCACTAAAATTGCTAGAATAGCAAGTGCTTCATCTATCATGCCACCAGTGGGGTCCTCCAGAAACCCCATCAAGAGACCCACTATCCCTGCTCTGACGGCCAGGACCTTATTTCCTTGGTTTATACATAAATTAAATATGGCAGTTGCTGCATCCTTTTTGCCACGCGGGCTACCCTGACACAGCAGATTAATCAGTGGTGGTATTGCACCCGCCTCACCAATGGATACTTTGTTCTTGTCCACAACTGACAAACTAAACAGAGTGGCCGCAGCATTTTCCCTTGCTTCCATGCTACCAAAATTCAATACCTCGACAATCTTCACTATGGCACCAGAATCGACTATAATACCTTTATTGTTTTCATGAATGGATAGATTCAACAAGGCTGTGACAGCGTGCTCCTGTGTACGCAAGTCGGGTGATGCGAGTAAATTCACCAGCAGGGGTATCGCGCCTGCCTCAGCTATACAAACACGGTTGTTTGCATTTCTTTTTGCGAGTAGTCGAAGTTCCCCCGCAGCTGAGCGTTTCTCTTCTTGGGTCCCACTCTCCAGTCTTGTCATGAGGGAGTTGATGCCAGCCCGGTCACATTCAGTGTGCTTCCCGGGCTTCCTATCACGGGAAGCGGTCTTTAGCTTAGGAGGCTCGATGCCGTTGGATTCACACCACTGGGAAATGAGGCTTTTGAGGACGAAATTCGGGGTGAGTGTTGTGTGGGTTAGGTGCTGTTGGGTTTTGGGGCATGTCTTGTGACCCGCATCAAGCCACTTCTGGATGCAAGATCTCTCGTACGTCTGAGATATTACAAAGTTATATATACATTTAATTCATTGATGTGAAGAATCATTTGACTTTCTCTACAAATTAAATTTAATATTTTCTCATGTCTGTAATTTCTTAACATTTTGCGAGATATTTGCAAATGAAACATTAATGGATATTAAACTGGGAAATAAATCTGCTGTTATTCCTTGGGACATGAACTTGTTCTGAAACCAACCGTTCAAACTTTTCTATGCGCTAATCTCAACGAAGTAAATTTTTCATGTGCGAATCTCAACGAAGATCAACGGTTGGGATTGGAATAACAGCAGATTTATTTCCTATAAAACTGATGGAAAAGCTTTCTCTTCTTTATTAATACACATGTCACAGCTAAGCTGTTGGCCTTCAAAAAAAAAAATCTGATGGAAAAGATGTAGAATATAATTATACTATCAAACAAACTTTATTGACAACTGAGACAACCAACACAATGCTTGCCAAAATCAAAATATTAAAAAAAGTATATATCTTCTCTATTATTAAAATAGACGGTGTATCAAATTCAGTTCAATTTGAAAATCAATCAGTCATCCATCGAGCGATTTAAAAATTATAATGGTTCAGTTTTATCGGCACTTGATCGTTGACAAAAATATATCAAATTGCACAAAATTTGTTACATTGTCTATCTATTTTTTTTATTAAAGGGTCCCGGTACACTCCAACATCTTTTATATATTATTCTCGAGAATTGAATCTGCATCTCTTTGAAGAGAGATGAGAACACATTTACAAATGTGCTTTTTAATTAGGACAAATTTTCACGTTAGATGTCACAATTGTCAGATAAACTTGGTTGTCAATAAATCTCTTCTCAAGATATATCCCACCAAGTGCAAAAAAACTTTCATCCCTATCTTTATCTTAGTCCGCTAAAATCAACACAGCAAGAAATGAGTTATAAATGGTTACCAAAAAAAACAAATATAGTTGGGGAAATTGATCATATTTTCCGGACTTAACCTTTGTTTAACAACATTTGTATAATTCATTGGCTTTAAGGAAAGTCCGACTTTAGCCCTTCAACTATTGACTATAATTCGATGGAGGAGACATCAAATGAACAGTAGAACAGAAATAGCAAGATGACATATAAGACCATAAACTTCAAAGAGATTAGTATTAGGCACTTTAGTAATTTATGTCTTATGAATGCTTTTAAACAAAACCAAAAATCATATGTGTTGTATGCAGATAAAGTAAATTGCTGTGCATACTGGCCCTACAAATTAAATTGCTAGCTAACTAAACATCTTTACTAATAAGAGATAAGCAAGGCAAGGCAGTACCTGTCCAGTAGAGACAATTACAGGGTCTTGCATTAATTCAAGCGAAATAGGACACCTAAATTCATCCGGAATAACTGGCGACCGGTGCTTTACTGAACCAGACCTACTTGAAGCTGGAGTTTCTGTGATCGGATTTTCAGAAAGTACAAAGTCTTTAAGTTTCCTGAGGAGGGATGACATCTCCTCCAGTCGATCATCAGGATCACCACCACTGGAGATGACCAGTTCATGGAGAGCTACAGATTCCTTCTTGATGTCGACCAGTGATTTCAGTTGGAGTTTTTCAGAGATGCGTTTTAGGATCGTGGGGTCTGTGTGCTTGTCATGCTGGCCCCACACAACAGCCAAATCACGAGTGAGGAGAGGATCTGGTAAGTCGACCTTGCGAATTGCTCTTATGAACTGAAGATGAACCAGCTCAACCTAGGATTTTTAAATCGTTCAGTATTTATTTTTGTGAAGTGTATGTAGTGTGTAGAGCTGCATATGGTCGAAATTTTTAATGATTTTAGGCCTCTAACACCATATCAACCATATTTATCCATGAGAAAACAGATAATAAAAAAAAATGACAGGTGATGCAAATTTGAAAGAGGCAAAAGCAAAAACTGAAAAATAATTCACCTGCTCGCGAACCTCTTCAGACATAGGAAGGTCATTGTAAGGGAAAGCAGATAGTGCCTTCTCCATTTGTTCATTGACCCTTGTAAATTCACTTATTTTTGCTTCCCTTTTGTATGCCTGTGACAAAATAGAACATAAACTAAAGGAACCAAAATGCTTCTTATTTCAGTACCAGCTTATTGGTAACAAAGTCAGGTCTATTTAATTAGCATAAAGTACACACTTTTTACTGCAATAGCTCATGAGTTTATTAAAACACACAGCAGAAAGGGAATTCTATTGAGGATTTGCTCAAATCTACTACCAATTTCAATCATTGTGATTTGGTACACACAATTCAACTCAATTCTGTACTATTTTCCCTCTGTTTAAATCATCGAATCTCTAAAATAAGTTTTCAATTTTATCATAAGCATCTAAAATAATTACCTGATAGATCTTGCTATCGTCATAGACTGAGCGGAGGATGTCCCTGGCGCACACAAGTGCATCATGGACCGTGCCCAGGCACTCCACGAGACCCGGGAACCCATCTCCGGCCCCATCACGGATCTCATCTAGAAGCGGTGAGAGGAGCCGAACCCTTCTTACTACATCACCACACAGTCCGCGTAGTGGGCCCCGGCTTTCAGGGAGACCCGATATCTCCGAGATAATCACGGCCGCCTCCTCAGCCACTGACGCATAGGCGGAGGACTCTCGAGGGGGAGATGACGTGGTGGAGGTTCCAAGAAGGGAAGACGACGTGGCATCTTCGTCTGCTGTTGAACTCATTGGAGAAAGATTCGACCGGGAAGATTGACGGTTTTGACTGTAGAAGAGAAGAAAAGATGAAAGTGGGTTGCTTGATTGAACAATTTTGAGGTAACGATGGCATTACGACCGAATCAATACCCAATTGACAATTGACAATTTCATTTGCGGGTCAACATATGAGAACGATGATATTGACTAGATCCAGCAGGGGCAGGTCGTTGCTTCTCTTCGTATCAGAACAATGAAATTTGTCGGCAAGTTTAAACAGTAAAGAAAGGAGTTGCTGAAACAAATTTGCACTCTTTGTGGTCACGCAATTTTGTTTCACGGAACGACTTTATTATTGAACTTTCCAATTATTCACGAGAATTTTTTTAGTTAGTATTTAAAAAAAGAAAAAGAAAATTTGAAGTCCGACTTTTAAAAAAAATTAAAACTTAGCAGTTATTTAGATGTGCTATGCACAATTCACATTTTGACAGGACTATTTTGATCTCTATTATTTACAGTGCTATGTATAAATAAAAAAAAAGCAGTTCTGTCAAAATATGTATGCCAATTAAGATGTACGCAAAATAAATCTGCGCACAAACAAGAGGTGCACACATCTAGTATAAGGCTTTTGAAATGAAGCATTTTATTTTTCAAGTACAGAAAGGATGAAGTGATTACACTCTTCTCGCTGGTCATGCGCCCATGCTGGTATAGAAAATTTGTAATCTCTCTCACTACTAGTGTTGTAAATAACGGTATGCGGTCGTCGGACGGATAGGGTACAGCTAAGTGATTAATCGGTATGCGGCCGATTAATCGGAATTATACGGACAATTTAACGTTTTTATTAAATTTATGTATATATATCATAATTTATTAAAAATAATTTATTTAACTCATTAAACTTATCAAATAAACTTAATTTAACTTAGTTTTATTATTATAACATGACACTACGCTTATTTCTTCTTAACACATAAGCATTTTACATGTTAAGTAACACATTTATTTAATGAAAAAATAAAATTGAGAATTAAGCTTTTTCAAATACTAATAACATATTATTTGAAAGAAATTAAACATTCCAACATAAAATCATTAAATTTAGTTTATGATAACAACTTAATTACATAAATGAACACGTTGTACTAATTGAAAAAAATACATCAGTAAGTAAGAAAAATATATGGTATATAAATAATAGAAGAATTAATCAATTTCAAAGTAAGTAAGAAGAAAAAATATATATAAAAAATATTGAATGTATATCCAAGCACAAATAAAACTACAATATAAGATTTATAAACCTTATTATCACACACTATCACAGAAAAAAAAATGTGAAAATAAATATTCACTGGAATAAACAGGAATAAACGGGAATAAACGGGAATAAACGGGAATAAACGAGAATAAACGGGAATAAACGGACGATTAAACGGTAAAACGGCCGATTAATCGGAAAAACCGGCCGATTAATCGTTTTCATCCGCTAACATGCCTCTGTTAAGAGTGTGCGTGACGGTTAAGCCGCCGTTTCTGATTAATCGGCCGACTAGAGCGTTTTTTACAACACTGCACACTACATTATGTAGTTGGTACCGAAATTTTTATTCATAAGAACATAAAAAATATATATATTAAAAATAGGAATTGGTGCGTAGAAAATTTAAAAATGGTAAGGCAGTAACGAGTCATAGCGTCCCTACGGGATGCCATGACACATCTCAACACCATGAAAAAAATGAACAAAAAAATAAATCGAAGTGGGACGCCATGGCACATCTCAACACTGGAAAAAAGAAAAAAGAAAGAAAAGTGGGCCGCCATTGCCCACCCAACCAAAGAAACCAAAAGAAAAAAAACAAAAATGGGCTAAAGTTGGGATACACTGCATGTTTTTTTTTTGTTTCTTTGGTTGGGCTGGTGCTATGGCGGCCCACTTTTTTTTTTTTCTTTTTTCCGGTGTTGAGATGTGCCATGGCATCCCACTTAGAATTTTTTTTTTTTTTTTTTCATGGTGTTAAGATGTGCCATGGCTCATGACCGCCTTTCCATTTTTTAAATTCCCAAACAACATTTTTTATTTTTTATATTTTTTTTCCATTTTTTTGTGAATAAAAATTTCGGCAGTTGGTACTAGGGCTGCACAAAAAATTCGTAGTTCGTAATTCGATTCGAGTTTGATTCGAAAAAGTTCGTAAAAATTTCGATTCGAAATTGAGTTCGTTCGAAATTAATTCAAATCAAACTTAGTTCGAAATTAATTCAAACCAAACTCAAACTGGACCTAGTTCGTTCGAAATAGGTTCGCAAACCAAACTTAGTTCGAAATTAACTCAAACGTGAACCGTTGATTTCCGCTGATAACTTATGTTCACTGATGAAAATATAAGGCCGTCCAGTCCATAATTGCTCTCAGTTCTGACTTCTGAAAAATATTTCTTGAATACTTTGGATATTTGAAAACTTTGGGATGTTTCTCATGTTGGCTATTTTGAAAACTTTGGATATTGTGATTGTACTGAACTTTGATTTATTGGACTAAACTTTGGTGTTTGATATAAATTTTGGTATTTGTAATGAACTTTGATTTCCAACTTTGGTGTACTGTGTAATTAGAATTCAGAATGCCTGAGTTTTTATTGAAGTGCTGTAATTTCGAACTATGGCCCAGCCATAAGTCATAACTCGTAAGTTGTAACAAAGTTCGTAAAAGTTCGAAATTGAGTTCGTAAAAAATTCGATTCGAAATTGAGTTCGTTCGAAATTGAATTCGTTTAAAATTAATTCAAACCAAACTCAAACTGAAAGTAAGTTCGATTCGGTGCAGTTCGTTTGCAGCCCTAGTTGGTACTTCCTGATACCTGGCAGCTCCAGAATAAAAATAAGAAAATGATTTATGTAAGGGTTGATTTAGCTTGGTCTGACATGTATTCACCAATTCTGACCGGCGCCATCTAAATCAACCAACACTTGAGTGGACCATCCAAAAACAATGATTTTCTACTTATCTAAAAAAATAGTAAAAAAATTTGGAAAAATATAAAATTTAGTTTGCAAGTACATATTCATTTTATAATCATGTTGAACAGTTTGATCGACCGTTAGAATTTTGAAAACTCAAATATTGAGCCGTAACACGGACCAATCCGTGCTATGCATAGCACCGTAGCCTCACTCAAAATATTATGTTACCTTATATAGGTGTTATGAATTGGTCTGGCCCAGGGTCATTGCTGGATGGCTTCGTCTTAGGCTGCTGTAGCAGTAGAAAGCCTAATTAAACGGATGTAACTTGTGATTTTATGTAGATTTGGGCTGCAGAATTGCAGATGCATTCTCCTCCTCCAAAAGTAGCAGACCATTACAATATCAATATCGTTGAAAAATATT